>VWYP01015578.1:184453-299611 GCA_013400435.1 Pycnonotus jocosus
AAAAAAAAAAAAAAAAAAAGCAAAAAAGCCAGCCTGACAGCTGGCAGGACAGGAGTCTTTTCAGTGAGAAAACAAAAGGACTTCACTAGTGTCCCCAAAATGTTTTTTTTTTTTTAAACTTCACAGAGAACACTGACAGGTTTTAAACAAGGCTTCTGCCTTTCAGTGGCAGAGCCAAGCCCAAAAAGGCAGCAAGACTATTTCAGCCCCTATTTGGGACATGGACATGTTCTGTTTTCCTGATCAGATTGGCAGCAATGCTCACTGTGCCTCTTCCCTTCTACTCTTTACCCTTTCTTGGTGTGAAGTGGGTGAGGAATTACTCACTTTGGCAAAGGCAGAAAGGAGAAAGCAGATGAGAGAAATTCAAATCTGTCACACTTTAAAATAATATTTACTAGTGGGAACAGAAATGAGGGCAAAGAAATGCCCAGCTCAAACATCAATATGAAGACTCATATTGTCATTACTAGAAGCAGTTTGAACTTATTTTTGATCAAGTTAAGAGAAGATTTCAGCTTTTAGAGGGAGCAGAACCGTCTGCCCTTGCACAGCAGCACAGAGCCATGGGCCACAGCACCTGCCAGCCCTCCACACCACACACAGAGCATCTCCAAACAACCCTCATTCCTGCAAACTAACAGAGCATAAAAGCCTTTCAGAAGGGACCACCATGAAAAGAAAACCACATTTCTGATTACTTGGCCAAAGGACATGTACACCTACACGTGCCTGACTCCAAATCAGGCTTACACCAAATCCAGACCCAGCACAGTGGTCTCAAAAAGTGTGTTGAAAAATATAACAAAGAGATTGAATTATTTCTGTTAACCTATGAATACAAAAATAAGGAATTAAGTAAAATTTCATCTGTTCTCCTGGCTACAACTGGTTTTCCAAGCACCTAATGGACCTTTCAGCCTTTAAGCAGTTATGCTTAAGGTTTCCTAATCTATTATAGTAGATTTCAGCTTTCCATACAACTAAAATAACAACAGCAGAGTTAAATCCTCCATTCATATCACCATCATCTCATTAATTCTTTCAGAAGCTTCACAGAGGCTGAGGGATGTGCATGGAAATGGACTGGCCATCACAGGCTGTTCACAGGGATCCAGGAGCAATGATCCCAAGTTTCTGACCCTTGACACAACCCTGCCCCCTTCTCATGATCTGCCAAGCTTAAAATAACACATCCATATGTAAGAGCTTGTGACATTCTTAAGGGCAACACAAGCAAATGGATTTCACTCGTGCTCTTGGAATTCAGGAGTTTGGGACAAGCCACCACCCTTCTTTTGAAAGAGTCCTCAACAACTATTTCAACCTCGCAGTAATGTTTGTAAGAAAGCTGCCCAGGAATACACTCAGCTTTAGAACAGAGTAACAGAAAATCCTACTTTTTTAAACTTCTTTTTCCACAGATGAGTATCTCACCCTGCTCTCCAGGAGTTCCCCAATCAATTATGGGGGTTCTGGGCTGGCTATGTCTTGACTGCCACATTAAGGTTGCAGCTGCCACATTTGTATACCTTTACCATTCAGTCTGACACTGGCTTTGGGTTTGCCCCATGCTGAACTGAGAAGTGAGCCTGAGCTACCTCAAGAAATTGAGTAAAAGTTGATTCAACATATATTTCCCATTTCATCATAAAAAACCAAATATGCAACCACAGTCTCAGGAAAGCAGAAAGTGGAAATACTACAACATTAATTGTGTCCAACATTCTTAACTCATACTGCCTATACGGCCAAGTCAATCTATGCTCTAATCCTATTATGAAACTGCATTGCAAATTGGGGAGGGGGGGAGTGGTTGCAAAGAACACAAAAGAGAAAACTTGCAAAAAGAGTCAGGGCAACACCCTTATAACATCATCCTTCAGCATTCATTTCTGCAGAGGGAAATGAGGCCCCAGATGCTCTGCCTGTTCTCCCAGGGCTGTGTTGAAAGATCCAGCAGCACAGACAGGAGGCCCAGCACAGCTTGGGGCTCCTTCTCCACACACACCCTGAGCAATACCAAGAGGCAGGGGACACAGACAGAGGTTTTGTGTACTTAAAAGATCGCAGAAGAATTCAGTCACATAAAAACATCAAAATTATTCATGCATCTGCCCACCATTTGGTTTCTGAAACTTTAAATAAGCAGAAAAGGTCCTCTGGAAACAATTCTTTGATTTTAGAGAACAGAAAATTCCTCAGAGTCACTGAATGTATCCAATAAATACAGACTCTTGTTCCAAAACTTCTTCAAGTGAGTTTGCCACGAGCAGCCATTTGTAGATTTTGAGATTCCTAACCTATGAATTTCCGAGGGCCGTTTCTGCACTGAATATTTGAGAGTTGAGCAACAACGACTTGCGATAGGCCCCTGGAAATCAGCTGCTGCCTTTCGTGCCTCTGATTTGATGAGTTAGCACAGTCCTCCTGGCAGGAGGATTATTTTCACTGAAACAACCTCCAGCAACACAAAAGAAGTTGAAGGAGCCCGGACCTGTGGGATGGACACAGCCCTGGGAGGGCAGCGAAGAGTTTGAACGAGGGACCACAACGCAGTTCCACAGGCAGGGTGTGAAGCCACGTCAGGGTGAAAATCTTGCTTGAGGTCACACCAAAGTCCCCCCCCCGCCCCAGCGCGGTGCCTCTGTCGCCCAAGCTTTCCATCCAAACTAGTTGAGTCCATATGTTTAACATCTCACTGTCTACAAGTAACCACGAGTGTGACTCAGAAATCACTTTTTAAAAGCAAACATGCAAGAAAATTCAGTTAAACGAATGCCTGTGGAAAGCACACTAAGAAGGGGGATATCCAAAATGGACCAAGGAGTTACGTATTAACGCACGCTGAAAATATTTTACCCATGGACTCATCTGAATTTTCTTCTTGAGTATGGAGTTGGGTTTTTTCACGTCCAAAATAAGGAAGATTCCCCCCCGCTCTCCCCGGAAGAAAAAAAAAAATATAAAGCTGAGGCCTGAAGATAGGGATTTGTTTATGGGCTCGGCAATAAGATCACTTGACATTTTACAACCATAAATGGTAGAGCCGCGCTCCCTCTGTAACTGCATTAATGAAAGGCACCTGGGTCCGCACGCCGCCGACACCGCTCGCTTCCTCACCCCCGCATGGCAAAGCCCAGCCTGAACCTGGCCAGCTCCAAACATCCCCCCAAACTTGGCCCCAAATCGCAATCGAGGGATAAACCTCGTGTGGAGGATGGTGGTGATGGGATCGGGTTGTGCCCCCCGGGAGCACGTCCCAACCCCGGCCCCTGTGGGTACTCACCTTCCAGGTAGCAGCTGGAGGAGGAGGAAAGCCCCTTCTTGGATTTGCAACCCACCAATTTCAAGCAAATCTCCAACATTTTCATTTGTTAGAGTTTGGCTTCGGCTGTCTGTTCTCCCTTCCCCCCCTCCTTCAGCTTCTTCTATGTGGAATTATCCGTTAGAAGTCTAAAACAAAAAAGTCTAAAAAGATCCGGTAAAAGTCTAAAAAAAGTCCAGGAGAAGCCTAAAACAACATATCCAGGAGTAGCCTAAAAACAAAATATCCGGGAAAATTCGACGAAATCCAGCGCTCCGAAAATCATTACAGGGGCGAGCCCGAGAGGCGAAAAATCCAGGGGCCCCGCACCTCCTCTCCCGGGGAGTTAACTCCAGCCATCTTCCCTCCTTTCCCAACTCTTTTGGCGGGAGAGAGAGGAAGGGAAAGGGGGGGGGAAGGCGGGAAACAAAAGAAAAAAAAAATAATANGTTGGGCAGAATCAGCGGTACCGGCCGTGCGCGGCAGCCGCCGGGCGCTGCTGGGGCTCGGCTGCCAACAAAGGGCCCCTCACTCGGCCGCCGCCGGCCTCCATGACATCAGGCAGCCAGCAACGCCCTCGCTCCTTAACCTCCTCCTGCCTGCGCCTCTCCCAGCGCCGCCGAGGCCGAGGGGGAAACCAACAGGTTTGGGAAAGCGAAGGAAAAGAGGGATTGCAGCGCTCTGTGCGCGGCCGTGCAGCCCGGGGAGCGGCGGGCGGGCGGCAAAGCGGCTTTCACAGCCCGCGGAGGGGCTGCTCCAACACCGCCCCGGCGGCGGGGACAGCAACCCCAGAGCGATGCCCCTCTGTAACCCGGCACAAAAACGGCGGGGGAGCTGCAGCTCCTGCCCAGGGATCCTGGCTTAGCATCTCTGCGCTAATTACAGCCACAGGGATTCGGGTTTCGGCTAACGCGGTTACTGCTGCTCCTGTAACACAAGGGCCCAAAAGTTTTCACTCTCCCACTACCTCGTATTGTTTTTCCCTGCATGTTTCTCAAGGCTACACACCAATTAATGCTCTCTGCTTATGCATTTTTAATAGATGGTTTTCTGGCATTATTGTGTTTGCCCCATTTAAACACGCATCATTTTTGTTATATATTATCTACCTACCTACGTGCCTCTCTAAAGGAGATGGCATATTGGACATGTATACAACTGCATTATTTCCACTCAAAAATCCCCTTTCAGCTCCCAAAGCTTGGGGTGCTTTTGCTCCTTGGAGCAAGAGGTGCTCAAGGGTGCAGAGTTCATTAGGGGTGCAAAACACAAAGTTTGGGGAAAACGGCCTGGGAAGCTGATCCCAGCACAAACCACGCCACAATGTGTGGAGCCCTCGGTGTGTCACATACAGAGTCAACAGAGCAGCATATCTTCATTTTTGTCCCTGAAAGCTTGCCTTCACATCTGACAGTTTATTTTGGCAAGGTTTCTGACTAGTGCTTGAGCTCTTTTGCCCTCCAACGTTTTCAAACATTGAATACTTTAGGGGAAACTCTGCATGCTTCCAGCATCTGAGGTCTGTGCCTCCGAAACAGCAAACATTGCTCAGACTCTTTAAACATTATTTTACAGCATCACTTTGCCTCAGCCTTCTGATCCATGGGGTGAAAACATGAAAGACAGCTGGGAAAAAAAAATCCTTGATCTCTCAACCCACACTAAACTGCAATAAGAGCATTTGCCTTTTTTTTTTTTTTTAATACCACAAGTCACATTTCTAGCAAAGAAATAACAGTAAGGACAGTGTGATGTTCAAAGTGCTTTCACCTTTTTCTCAGAAAACATGAACATGGATATTCCCATTTAATACACCAGAAAGCAGGTAGAGAACTTCAACATTTCCTCAATTCAGACAGTTCAGCAAAGAGCTGAGGCTCCCATCCCCACTGCTGGCAGCCTGCATGGCCATTGGGAAAACAACAACACAGTTCTCCCCACTCTATCACATCCTCACTCCACTTCTGGAGAATTTCCATTTTATGGAAGCACCAGAGTTTTCAGAGAAACCAACACCTATCTACTTGTTCCTTGCCTGCCTAACAGGGAACTTGTGTGCAACTGCACTGGAGGAGAGAAAAAAAAATAAAAATAAAAAGAAACAGAAAAAAAAGAGGAGTTAAACACAGATTTGGAGGAGAAAGGTTACATAAATCACAGGAGGAGCTCAGTCCTCACATGTTTCAGCCCAGTGTCATGTTTAGGGAATTGGGATGAAATGAGGTTTTAATAGCAGACCAAGCAGCCTGCACACAACTTGTTTTCCATGAGAGCATCCCCATCCCTATCCCGCATTTCCTGCAGCTGTAGGAACACAGAATCCCCCAAGCATTCCCTGCAGTACAAAGGCCGCCCCCCATGAACACCACCCAGCCACTACAATTAAGATTAATACATCGAGTGCCAGCAGAATTAATGTGGATTACATTTCTGATGAACTCCTGGGGTTCTTATTCCTGAAGAAGAATGCCTCATCTCAAATTAAATTAACCCGCTTGCAGAAGACCCTCACTGTAGGAGAAACACATCCACTTGGGGAGTTAAACACAAAGAGCTATCCGGGATAACTTCCTCTGTAGATAAACAAATTAATTCCCTTTATGCTTCCAGGCAGACACACTTGTGTGGTCCCTATGCTACAAACATCATCCTTCAACATTTCCTCTTTTGTGTCATGGCAAACTGGGCTGTAAATACTTTGAGCAAATACCCTCTGCCATTCCTGAATGCCATGAAATTAACTTGTGATACAGAAATAAAAGCCATACTGGTAGTGTCACACAACCTCTGCCACTCTTATTGCTGTCAGCTATTAATCCCTCTCACATTTGTTTGTCATATACACATCTTAGAACAAGATCAGTCATGAAATGTGTGCAGATTTCTGGTCTACAGTGACTGATGCAACCTTCAACTCAGGCTCTCTGCTGCAGAATCACAAAACAATTTGGTTGGGAGCAGGCTCAGAAGGTCTCCAGTTCCAGCTCCTGCTCTGAGGGAGCCTATCTCCCCACATCAGGATTTTCCAGGCTCTATCCAGCTAACCTTTAACCGAGTCTGCTGGGCAGTTAAACACTTTTTATCCTCTCATACCTACCACCTAGCTTTCTCTTGTTACAAGTTTTAAGTGTTGCTCCTCCTCTTTTTGCTGTGCACCTCTGAGAAGAGCCTTTCCAGCCACCAGTTGGGTGGTTATGAAAGCTCTGGGACCCCTTCCATCCCCTCTCTCCCTGGGCCCCGGGGGGCAGCGCTGGCTCCAGCCCCCGCCAGGCTCCCTCCAGGGTCTCAGCATCTGCTGCAGGGGAAGGGAGCTCCAGATGTGGCTTCACAAGAGCCAAAAAGAGGGAAATAATCACTTCCCTCGACCTGCTGGCTCTGCTCTCATTAATGCAATTCAGTATCCATTAGCCTTTATTGTTCATGCTCCTACAAAGCACAGACCTATTTAGCCAACAGCCTTTGTGTTTGAGCTGCTTCTAGCAGACAGATATTTATTCTTTATGTTCTTAATGCTACCCAGAATTTGAGGACAGATTTTTATCCAAAACAGAATGATCACACACACACACACACACACACACATGACAGCAGCAGCGAAAGGACTGGACTCCATGAACAGAAAGTGAGTTTTGGCATGATCTCACATGTTAGCAGCTGGAGTGAATTTTGTTGCAATACCGTTAAAAACAGCTTGAGTGTTTGTCACCCATTTAAAATCTGAGCATAATTTTGTTTTAAAATCCTCTTCTGAAACATGGAAAGTTAACAGAATTTCAAGTCCCAAAGCCTGGGCATCTTCTGATAGGCACATTCAGCTGATTTGGGATGGAAAAGACATCCCTGTAGCTATTCCAAAGGACAAGTGAAAACAAGTCTTCCAGGATACTCCAAGGTTCTTCACTTCCTTGGCTATGACAGCACTATACAAGAAGGCAATGGCATTTGGGATTTATTTGTAATATCTACCATGTAAGGAGGAGAGAGTGAGAAAAGTCCTTGCTGATATTTTCACACAGAATGTGCTCTACATCAGCCTGGTAAAATCTCCAAACGTGTTCACACACCGCAGGAGAAAGCCCAAGCAACCAGAATACTGAGGGATCTACAGCTACCACTTATTTGGTAAGCTCTAGGGATCCATAATAACCACTGGCATTAGGAATGCACACCCAGATAAACAGGGCTGGAGTGGTTTGACCACTCTGCCCAGATGAACCTTTGTGCCAGAGATGTGTGTAAATGC
This sequence comes from Pycnonotus jocosus, assembly GCA_013400435.1. Classification (NCBI taxonomy): domain Eukaryota; kingdom Metazoa; phylum Chordata; class Aves; order Passeriformes; family Pycnonotidae; genus Pycnonotus; species Pycnonotus jocosus. The sequence continues at coordinate 192,004 of VWYP01015578.1, forward strand.
CAGCCCTTCTCCACCACTGCCCTAACTCGGAACCACTCCACCAGTGCTGCCAGTGTCTCTCTTCCAGCTTTTTATGTAGAAACCTCTGTCCCTCTTTTTCCAGTTCACACACAAACCATTTTCAGAGACCACTGTTGCACCTTCCTGTTTAAGCTCTTCTCAAGATCCAGCTGACATATTTACAACAGCTACTTAAAACAGCATGTTAAAAACAAAAGCCTCTTGCTACTACTCTGACCATTCTACAAGAGGTATTATTGTACATAAATTTTTTAAAAAACTCCACACACGAATTTGAACAAAGGCAAGTTAGCACCTGAGGGCAAAGAGTGTTTTTCTTCCTTCAGTCACCATCCAGCACACTGGAACAGCCCTGCAAGAGCACAAAGAAGTATCTGCACATACAGGGAGATATTAAACACTTCTGGTACTTGGACTTATTAAGTCCCACTCTCATCAGTAGAAACTTCAAAAAACCAAGAAAAGCCAGGTTACAAAAAGTCCACTGTACACATCAACGGAAAAGCCAAGGATTTTGCAATAAAGCATGTGCATTTGTTGGTTTTTCTCCTTGATTTAACAGATGTTTGTTATTTGCAATTTTCATGAGTGAAGGAGGTGGCTGGGAAGTGGTGGGATTTCAGAGATGGAACGTTCAACTATTTGAAATTCCTTTCAAGCAACAGAGCAGAATCCTTATTTTTTTAAGGTAGTAACAAGGCAGAAGGTACTACTAAATTCTTTCGGTGGAGATATGTCTTTGCAAACTACTCAGTTCCTGCAATGGTGATCTGTATTCACTGTACTCATGTAAAAACACAAGACAGGTCATGAGCTCCGCAGGGAATTGCTTGGAGTATTAGCATTTGAAGGCTGCAAGGTTAAATTCAAGTCCAAAGGGGCTCATCACCCATCACTGAAAAAGTTTTGGGCCTCTTCCACTGAACGCTTTTTGAAACATCTGCAGGCAAAGGAAAAAAAAAAAAAGAAAAAAAGTAGCTTCTTGCACTTTTCAGAGCTGAAAAAAAATAGCAGTGTTCTTTAAAGACACAAGAATCACATAAATTCCTACTGGCTATTAATGATTGAACTTCCATTGTCCAGGCAGTTTATTAATGTTGCAAAAGAGAGAGCAGGGACTGGAAGTTCTTGTGCATTAGGTAGAATTCCATCAGTTTAGGGATCCTGCTGGAGTTTAGTATTTTCTGCCAGGCCAGGGAAGGGAGGAATCACAGACAGCCAGGATGCAATCAGAAAACATACACGCTTGGAAAGGATCAGCAAACAAATTTTAGAGAAATATCCTTGCCAAATACTGAGTCAGATTTTGAGTGGGAGCATTTCCGTATTTCTTTTAAATGAAAAGGCAAGAAAATGCAGATGAAAAAGGAAAGGTAAGAGAAGAGGTTAAAACGGGGAGCTCAGAGCTGATGACTTTGTGGGCTTTTCTTGTCTAAGTCCGAGCACAACCGCAGGAAGAGCCAGAGGGACCGGTGAACAGGGGTTAGTGCTGGCAGTAACGAAGTGGTTAATTTCTTCCATTCAAGAGCTGAAAAATCTGCCAAAGCAGAAGAGCAGGCCTCGGAGATCAAATTACACATGAGGAGGGGGTGGAAAGGGAGAAGAAGAAAAGAAAACAAGTATTACTGAACCACTGCCGCATGAGACCCAGCGGGGATTAGGAGGAACATGGAGGAGGAGAGGTTTATCCAGGGCTGGCTGTAAACACACGCCTGATCCATGCCCGCACCTCACCATTCCCACTGCGGGAACACCGACCCGTCCTGAGCCCCTGAGCCAACGTGGAAAACCTCCTGTGCATCAGCTATGGAATTCCAGCGATGGGACCAGCTGGAGCTCCTTTCTCCCCACCCAAGCAAAGGGGTTGTGCTGGATTTTCTCTCCCAGCTGGAGAGTTCAGGCTGGAGCACGGATCTATGGACGCGTCCTGCTGCTGCCACAGGTGTGGGAATCACTGAAGGACTGGAAAAGCAAATGGGTAAAAGCCACATGGAGCAAATAATGATGCACAAATAAACAAATAATCCATCAAACTGAGGAGCAATTCGACTCCTTTGCCTTGAAGTTGATCACACAAAGGGGGTCTCACAGCAGTATTAACATTTTCACAGCCATTCCAGGGCAGGTGAAAGGTTCCCTTCCCAGCCACACATCATCTCTGCACTCACTCAGCTAAGATTTTTCAGCACTGAATTCAGCAAAGTTTATCCTAATTTACTGAAATGCAGAAAATTTCAAGTAACACGCATGCAGCCACAAGAGAATAGGATAAATTCGACTGCAAGACATCATTTTTCTCTAGGGATCTAATCCTAGACAGTTAGTGCCTTTGAACACTATCAATATCAATGGGCAGAAATCTTTACAACATACAGATATTTTGACACTTCAATGAGTGTGCTCTTTTCTCTTCTTTGAAATTAAATATTTTTAAAAACCAAGGGAAAAAAACCTCAAAAACCCAGCCCAAAGCCCCAAACTCCAGTGCCTTCTGCTCAGGAATTCCAGACGTCACTAATTCATCCACAGGGGAATACATATTATTTTGAGAAAGTAGTAGAAGCCCTTTGTAACTATAGAAATAAAAAAGCATCCATATAAGCATAAAACTCACTATATAAAGCCATCTACAGTCACTTGATTTGAATTGCTCTACTTATCCACCCTCAGGATCTACTCTGAGCCTCCCTCAGATGTGCAGGTAACTGCCTGGTGCTCCATAGCACTAATTGCTTATTATTCCCAGTGTAAGAAAGTAAATATATGCTCCTAGAAAGGAAAAGCTTCCCGTTAATTAGAACTGCCTGCAGCAATGGTTCCCTCCAAACAGTTCAGCATTTCATTTTGTTGTCAGGACACAATATAAGAAGTTTTGAGAGTCCTGCTGGGACTATGACGTAAAGTCAGGACGAGTATTTTTTCCTGTGAAGGCTGGGGCCGACAGGAAGAAACTTCAGACAGAAATAAGCTACTTCACCATGAGGAAAGGCAAGGGTAAAATGTATATATACACCTCTGTCCTGGTCCAGCTGGAGCAGGGATGCAGGAAGAGGAATTTACTCATGCACTGCTGAGCATAGACAGATGCAGTTCAAGTCTTAAACTCTCACAAAGGTTGAACACTCTTTATCAATTCCTAAACATAAAAACACACTAAAAGAAGCATTTTGATTTGGATTTTTTGGGAAAAGCTAGGGAACATTCTCCCTAGGTTGCACCATTAAGACAAAGCAAAAAACTGATGCTGAATTCATAAGGGGAAAAAGTTATTAAGCTAAACTCCTTCAGGATGAGTTTTTTTGGTATGCTTAATCATGCATGTCATATCTGAATATAGAGTTAGAAAATAGCACGAGACTGTGCAATTCCTCTGCATGTTTTCTGCCTTTCCAGGCAGAAAGTGTAAAGATAGAGCAAGGAGTAAAAAAGAAATCAGTGCTACTGATCTCCAGTAACCCCAAAAGTTCCTCTGCATTCACTCCCTCTTTACCTGCCCATCACTAATCAGAGCCATTCCCAGAGCAGATATGTTACATGTGGTCTTGAGGTTTCCAGCTGATTCTGTCTGCCCACATACCAGACAGAAAATAGGGAGAAGTGCCAAGTATCAAGGATCAACAACCACTGGCACCCTCCAAGCCATCCCATCCTGCTCCAAACTCTGAGCCAGACACTTCTTTCACGTCAGGCTCAGCTGAGTCACTTCACTGTTCAGGGAGAGAAGAGGACCTTGATGATGTGTGCAAATATTTAAACAAACAAACACAAAACTAAAATACCTGTGACTGCTTTGAAAACTTGCACAATGCAGCAGCAGGGCAGGAAGCAGGAAAATGCACACACAAACATTGAGATGAGTTGGGAAGAAACCCTGCTGACACAGAGTGAGGGTCTTCAACCAGTTAACCCCATCTAAACACAGTGTGCCTGGGTCCCACCTTTCCCATCTTCTCCCTCTTGCTGGCACTGGTGCTCACACAACCATGTGGTGACCCAGTTCAAGGATGTGAAGAGTCTCATCAGTGTATGTTCACACAATTAACAGTGCTGGCATCATGAGGGGGCCAGCAAAGCTGTTGCTTAATTCAGAATACTGAGTAAACCATCTGTATTGACAAGTTGTATAAACAGTTTAATCTTACCAACCTTTCCTACTGAGAGAGCTACAAACAAATCCCAAAGAAATAAATGTGAATATAGAACTGGACCAGCTATAGATGGACTTCATCAATCATTCAGAGACCCTCAAATGGACCACAGTTATTCCATGCTGGGAGACGTGCTTCCACCTGAAATGGAAGTACTTCGTCCAGCCTCCAGTAACTGGCTGCACTCCAGTCTGGATCCAGGGAATGCAATGCCTCAAATTCCTAGAGAGCTGACAGATACCCAGATATGCAGCAGTGCTGCAATACAGACAACAGTAGCAGAAAACCCGACTTGGTGAGAAACCTTCTGGAGTAAGAAGTTCCTCTGCAGCTCCACTCTAAGCCTCCCCTGATTCTGGGGTTGTTCCATGAAGTTCCAGACAGAAGATACCACAACTCTCTAATTTAACTCACGGCTTTTCCTATTTCTCATTGATTGCCAGTCCATACTGAGGTCTCAAGCCAGCAATATGCAAGCTCCTCTGCCTGCCCAGCCAAGTCAGAGATGTTATATTGAATTACTACAAGAATAAAGACTAAGCAATAGTGAACTAACAAAAGCTGCCTGGAACATCAGAGAAGGAAGGCTCTGGCTTGAGTTGACAATAGGTGGGAATACCCAGAGCAAAAGTCAAAACTGGTTTTTGTTAGGCCACACATCCTGATTTCCTCCCTTCCTTGGATAAGCTCACTCTTTGCAAGTTCAGCAAGACCAGAGCATTTTCAGATGGTGAAAGAGCTGCTGTGTTCTCCTAATCCCTCCTTCCCACACGTACAGCAGTCAGGAGAACCTATTTTAAAATTAATCTCAAAGTAGAGGAACATTCATAGAAAGGATCAGGACTAGAAATCTTCAGCAGCCCTGGAGTCAAGGGGGATGAAGCAATGGCACTGTATGGACAATAAAAGATATTGAGGAGGTGACACAAAAGGATTTTAAGCCATGTAACACACCATTTATAAAATGGAAAAACCTCAGAGACCATGTGATCTCTCAATTTTTAATTCTATCTGAAGTGTTTATAAAGGTCACTGGGAAGATTAGCAGGTTATTGTTTTGGAAAAACATGATAGCTTGGGTCACTTTTGCTCACACTATCAACCCTTCAAACACGGCCTGGATTTTAAGGAAAAAAATTATTTTAGGAAAAATAAATAAATTAAGGGAAAAATTAAATATTCTGCTTCATCTTTTGAACAGACATGCCATAATTTTATTTCCAACTCTTATTTAGACTTCTCCAATCACTGTGGATAAACAATTACCTGACTTGGCATCTCCATTTTTTCTTCCAAATGTAACTATTACAAACCTTCAAACTACAAATCAGGTCCCAGCCTTGGAACCCACTGCTAGAAGGTACTACACAAATGTGAAACATTCAGTAACACACCCAAGACACCAACTTCCAGCTTAGAAACCACACTTCCCATGCACTTCAAGGGCACTCACATTCTTTCCATCAAGCGGGGCTGCCTCTCGTGGCTGTGGCACAGGGCAGGATTTTAAGATTCTCGACATTGAGTTTGAGGGAGGCTTTTCACAGCTCACTCAGGGTGTGCTCAGTATCACCAACACACCCTGCACCACCTGAGAAGTGTCTGCACATGCACAAATTCTCAAAGACATGAAAAGGAGATAGTTCCAAGCACAACAGACAAATTTTTCACCCTTTGCACAGAAAGATTTTGTTTGCATCCAAGAGAAAGGAGGTTTCTGTGTGATAGAGCACCAAGAAGCCTATTCTGGGAGGAAAACCAGGTATCCCAGATGAAAAGCTGTTCCAGAGAAATGTGCTGGGACTCCCTGGGGTCTCTTAGCACAGACAGAGGAATAACAGAAGCTCGACAGCCTGAGGACAAAAGTACTCCAAACCACTTCAGTCTTGAAAGCTTGAGGAGTCACAACGTTGTATTAATTGGAAAATACAAAAGCTTCCACAAATGCCTGTGAACACTGATTACTGCCCTTTTCTGAATCCACTCTCTTCAAGCTTCTATTATAATATCATAAGAAAAAGCAAACACGAACAGCAATGAGGAACAGCCTATTCTGAAACCACTTCCAGGAACAGGGATTGTTTAAACAAAATACATTAAGTGAAAACATCTGTATTAAGGGTCAAACACCATCTGAGGCTGAATGTGCAGAAATAGCCATTTTACAAAATTTGGGCAATCATCCCTTTGTTGTTTTTGTTTTTAACATGAATAATCAGTGTGTTGGAGGTGTTACCAAAGGGACAAAGCTTGAGGAAGGAATTTAACTCCGCAGCTCCCAAGCTGACCGTGCCAAGAAAATATTCCTGTTAATTTTGGTGCTACCCTCTCCCAGTGTGCTGGGAGGAAGGTTTGCTCAATCCTATGTACAGAGCATCCTCTCCCCAAGCAGTGAGGGGTCCAGGGCGGGGGTCTGGCCTTGGATTGCTCCCCACAGGAGGGTCCTTGTCCTGCTGCCAGACAGTCATTTGATCTGAATCACAAGGGATGCTGCTTTCATAAGACTTGCTGGCAAAACAGAGGTGACAGAAGAGGCTCAGAGAAGGGGGGGGAACAAAAAGGCAATTTAAAGCTGCAGAGCCATGAAAGATATTTTAAGTCATTTCAGCACAGAGCACTAGTGCTGGAACTCAGGGGGATTCAAAGATGGTTGACCATTGCTAAGGATAAATAGTAAGCTAAAATATTTGACATTTATGTGAAGCCTATAAATGGGCATCTTGTATGAGACTGACACATTGTCCTGTTTCAAATATATGTTGATCCTTTCCCACCCTAAATCCATCCAACTTATCTGAAACTTAACTTTAATCAGAGCAGCAAGGGAACCTCAGTGCTCAAAGCAAAGGGAACAGAGCAGATCTTGGGCACTAAGCTCCTCCAAAGCAAAGAAAATGGAGTAAATCTTGGACACTAAGCTCCTCAAGTATTTATTTAATATAAAGTGTGAACTGGTATCACTATACAAAGGGGTAAAGTGCCATGGAGGGAAATCTGCTCTCAAAGATCCTGCTCATTGCAACAACTGCATCTGAGTATGGTCTTAGTCACCTGCTATGGATTTGATAACATCCAATTAACTGCAGAAATATTTCCGTATTCATCACTAGTGAAGTCAGACTGCAATCAAATGTTGCAGCTGCAAAGGCTAAAGCTCATTAATCATTTTTTCTGGAAACCAAGAAGGATGATGATGGAAGGGAGAACTACAATTCATTTGTTTTCAACAAAATTGCCACCAAGAAAGCCAAAAGAATACCAATTTCTATTTTTTTTTAAATTAATCATTACATGCTAACATGTTAATGCCTGCCAGCTCTTTAGGTGGACAAGTATTTAATGGATCCAACATAAATGTATATGCCAGTTATCAGAAGGCAAATTGCACAGCGATGATGTAATGAAATAGCTTTGCTTTATGGGAATGAGGTCACAGGTTTGAAATATGGCCTTAGGTGTAAAAATAAATAGATTTTTCACAGAAGCCACAAAACTGTAATGCAATTACTTGCCTAAGTCTAAAATTTTATAGGAATTTAAATTCAACTCTAAAGATATAAATGAGTCATCAATTTGCATTAGGATGGCTGGGGACCATATCACTCTTTAATCAGCATGAACTAATGAAGTTTTCCTGGTCTGAATAAAACAGCAAAACTGTAGTGCTGAGGTGCATACACATCACAGTCACAAAAGGCTTTTATGTTCTTGATAATAAAGTGTTAGAATAGCTCTGAGGGAGCACAGGGACTGAGCTGCCCCTGCTCAAAAAAATCCAAATGAATGGGAAAAACCAGGTTCTCTCATTTTTCTTCATTCTTGGCTCTCTAGAAACTCATTCTTTTATTTACAGAAAAGTCACTCTGGAGGTTCATCTTACCTGTAAAGGACCAGCTCACTTTGATGCCTCTTACCCTGCCCTGCTCAGATAAACCAGCAAAGTTCAGCACCTCAAGTTACTCTGTCCCAGCAGGGAAAGAGCCTTCCTGGAGGGGAGATTTTTCAGGATTTTTTGCTGTGTTCTACTACATCTCCTGGGAGGGAAATCCTCATTCTGCTGGTCTGGTAAATGAGGAAAACAGGCTCTCAGTTCTGAAGCAGAACCAATAGGAAATATATAAGCACAAGACATTGTCTTTGACTTCATTGCTAGGCCACTTTCCCTCTTGTCTTTGTACTTTTTTCTTCCAGACACAGACCAAAAAGATGAATTCATCTATGGGTTTGAGGCACCGAAACACTACAGTGGTTCACACCCTTGAAGGCTTTCAACTAAAACAACCAACACACCAACAGTATCATGACAGACCTTGGCTATTTCATCCATGGCAGGAACTGAAAGCATTTTAAGGAGAATACACCTAATCTCTGAAATGTCCTGCTGGGGATCTCTGCTGGGTTTGGAGGAAGGAGGGATCCCATATCCACTTTGTCTAGCTGTGGGTGGACACAAAGAGAAAGAGCAGCATGCACTGACAGCAAAACTCCCCACGGTGGTGACACGGCCCAGCAAGGACCTGGGCACATCCTTACAAACCACACTGGGCTCCATGAAAGGACCTGGGGCATCTCCTGGACCAGATGAGCTGGGCCAGGAGCAATCCCAACACAGCTGCACTGCAGCAACACACAGCTCGTAATGCTGTGGAAACCATCCCAAATCTGAAGGCGGTTGAAAACGTTAAGGAAAAGGAGGAGTGGGGGCCAAAGCAAGATGCTGCCCCCACCTTCCTTCCTGTCCTTCCCCATAAGTTATTCATTAACATACCAAAATACACATATCAATGAAGAATTCATGGAGATTCTCTGAATACCAAATTACTGAGTAAAATGACAAGGAGAACTTGCTTAACACCCTCTTCCAGTCCCACACCCTGTCCCGGGTGGATCACTCATAAAGCTCCACTTGTATTTTACAGCAGCAAAGTCCTTTCCTGAACCCCTTCCTCACCAATGCCTCTGATGAGTGCAGCCCATCTCTAAACAGAGCAGCAGCCACAAATGCTGTATCTTTAAATCCATCCCCATTTCATTTTCCAAGTTTCTGTTTGAGCCGTTACAGCTCCCTCAGGACTCCACTGACTCACTGCATTTTCTGGATGACGCAAGCATGCTCTTCTGCACAGCTTCAAAACAGGCTCCAAACATTTCCAGGCAGAAAGTGGCCACCAAAGAACCATAGAAATTAGGTGTTCTTCCTGGGCAGGCATCACCCCATGAAGCAGGGGGTAAACTTTGGTTCCTATCTCTATTGCAAACAGATTAATCACTGGCACTTCTCTCCGGGAATACTTCTAGGAAAGCTTAACTTTCCACTCTGAATCCTGTGGAAAGTATTTTGGTCCTGACAGAACACCTATGAGCACTGGTCTATCACTTCCTCTGACCCATCCAGCTCTGCCCCTCTCCCGTGGGATTGTAGTTCCAGCTCTATTATTGAGTGCAAACCTCTGCTCTCAAGCTGCATCCTTTTCAAAGCACCCTGAAAATTCAAAATCGCACTAAATTTTCCAAGCTGATTCCCAGTTTTTCACATCTATCTTCCCAGCAAGGGCAGGCAGGTAAAAAAAGAAAAAAATCTGTTTGAGGAGGGAATGTTTAGGGAACACTCCAACAGGTTAAGCACACATGCTCGTGGGTGGACTCTGTGCAGAGACCTGAAACCACCATGGGGAGAGATGCATGCAAAAAACCCTGGATTGGGAAAAGCATTTTCCATCACTCAAGACTGAACTCTGTTTCTCTTCCTTCTGAATCCCTTCACTCAGCTCTTTGTGTTCTCCCAATTACTGCAAGTCAGCAAACAGCCCTTTTATGTACCTTTTTTTTTTCATACAGGAATGGTAACAAAAGCAAAATAAACACTGGGCTTCTGACTGATGTTTGCAGCTCGATAGCAAAGGCAGCTGAAAAATTCTGGTTTCTGCTTGTAGCCTTCAGCTTTTATCTACTCTGAAAGATTTCACCATGATAAGAGAACTGGAAGTGACATAAAAATGTAAAACTGAATAATGAAGTGGAGAACAAAATTCAGAGAGAAAGATGAATGTCTTGTTTTATCATCTCCACTAACACTGGTAACACATCCTAGGGAAAAGGCCTTCTTGCTGGAGAGCCTGCTCGTTCCATTCAAGCCAAGTTAAGGAAGATAAATGTCTAAGACAAACCTGTTCACACTTCACTCTCTAGAGCAGAAAGGCAAAAGCCTTTTGCTAGCAGAGGGTTCCTGATTCCTGCCTCACAGAGAGCACCTAACATTCATTTCCTCTCACTGCAGAGTGACATCTGTCATGACAAACACTACAATATCTGAGACCAAGAATATGGAGCACATGAGGAGCTTGGAGCCACCAGGAGAAGAGCAGGCAGCAAGACTGGAGCATGTATGTGCTAAGAAGTGCAGGATGGCTTCACATGGGCCAAGAGTTCAGAAATCAGTGCCTTGGCTCCATTCATACTGCAAAACAAGGACTTGGAGGGTACCTGTAGAACTTGTTTTAATCCTTATTTTCAGTCATTCATTAAAAAAAAAAAGGCATACAAAGCTTCACATTCTCTGTACAGAATTGGGAGTTTTATGTTGAACCATATGTGAAAAAGATATCTAGTGTTAATATATGCAAACAACTTTATTTCGATACAGATTTTTTAATTAGTATTTGCACTCTCTTGGAGAGACAGAGGATTGAGGATCCTGCCAGTTCTTAACAAAAAGAGCAGATTTTCTAAACAGACAAACACACTCTGTTTTACAAACTGTGAACTGAAAACTGCATACAAGGAATGCTTTTGCTCACAGTCAAATTACTGGTCATTTATCACATTTCTACAGCTAACTAAATTTCTTTTTCTAATTTTTTGTGTCTTCTGGTTCACTCTTAAAGCAATAGAGAAAAGAAAGAGCCACAGTCTTGACATGGGATTAATGCATTGGTGTAGGAAATTGGCAAACTTTTAAACTGCTTGAATGCTCTTTTCTTCCAATCAGACCGGATTGGCAGCCCATGAACCAAGGACGCACTAAGGACAGCGACCAGAAAAGCGTCAGGAATTATGATGCAGAGAGGTGAATCACCAGCAGCTCCCCTGGGGGGGGTGGATTTGGGATAAGCATACCCAAACTGCAGCCCCGTGCCAGATTACACAACCCCGGGCAGCGAGCACAGGATCGTTTACTTGGAGACAGAACTCAGGTCCTGGTTCCCAATCCTCTCCCGGCGGAACAGCACGAGGCGCCTGCTGCTCTCGCTGGGTTGTTTCCACTCGCAGCCTGAGGTTTCTCTTGCCCAAAGCCCACACACCAGCACGGCCCCGCTGCCAAGCACGCGATGGAGCCCTGGCATGGAAGTTGGACTTGATCTTCTCAAGAGCTGTTTGTTATTCAACAGCCACAGATCAGCCAGCTTCACTCTGACTTCACATGGGAAGAGCAGCAGCGGTGTGCTTCAATCCTGGTGTGCTCCACTCCATTCTTTTCATTCTAGACCTTTTAGATAAGCACAGGCTTTGAGCTTGCCCGATTGTTTTACCTCTAGCAAAAGCACATCCCAGGCTCAGCACTCAGAAAGTTCATTTTGTTCCATGGGAAGCTCTAAGATGAGTTATTATGAGGATGCTTTGAATCATGGGTGTGCAAACAGGGAGAGAAATTCTGCAGCCCATATTTGAAGACAGGCAATGGCCTTTTTTTGCTCAAGTAGGAACAGTGGAATTTGGCCTGCAGTGCTTCATCCAAGCAGCCATCTGATCTCATGACTAAGTGCATGCAGAGCAATGGGGGTGGTGGGGAGGAAGAGATGCAGGAAGACGGAGCTCTTCTAGTAAACATCTGAGCTGTCTGGAATCAAGGCTGCGCTATTAAAATGAAGCCGCTGCTGGTTTTCCAGTATCTTTCCCTCTGTTTATCTCAGTTGCCATGGCTCTCACTTGAATCATCTGCACAAATTGCATACACATGTCCTGGGCCACATTATTTCCACTCTCTCCACAGCTCCAGATCAACTTTCACTCACCTGGCAGCCACTCGTGCCAAGCAGTGTCATCGTGGCCAGCGATGGAGCGCTGCTTCACGGACACCCCTGGTTGGAAAACGATGGCAGTTATTTCAAAAAGGCTGATTAATATTTCAGGAATTGCAGAAAAGGGAAAGAACTCAGAGAAAACGGCCTCATGCTATCCTTCATGACCTGGGTTCCAAGAGAGTTGAGTCTCCAGTGTTGACACAACCAAGAGCTCTTCTGGGGCAGCTGGAGCAGGCCAGCTTTGAGCTGCTGAAGCTGCTCCCTGCTCCTCCAGTGTATGAGCAAGGTTGAAAGGAATGGAGTCAAAACTAATCTCACTGGCACATCAAGCTATCTAAATAATCCAGTATATTGTCCTCTGGCTATGGTTCTGTGCCATGTGTCCCAAACTAATTACTTACACAATGCAAAACAAGGTACCAGCCTACTGAAAGAGGGTCAGACCCTTGGTGCTTCTGATCTAGAGCTCTCAGAAATACACTGTATTTGTGTAGGAAACTTGGAGCTTAACAAGGTAACCCTAAAGCAACCTACACCTGCAGTAAAAAAGATGTATTTTCTGAGTGTTTCTCTTTTCCTCAGAAAATTTACAGAAGGGAACCATGCCCTGCCTTAAACACAGAGCATAAAAACTAACCTCGACCACTGCTGCCACGTCAAAACTGCGAATACAGAAGATTTCTGCCCCCTCCTCCCACTTCCATCCTCTCCAGACCATTAGGAATCAGAAGGGGAGAGCTGACGCTGTCTGAAAGCAGCAGCTGAGGCAGCAGTGCAGACAGGATCCTCTGCCCAGACAGAGGATCTGCTGCTGCTGGAGACAGAAAGACGGCTTAGAGAGCCTGCTGTCCTCCTGTGTCAGAGACACCCACACCACCCAGACAGGCTGCTGCAGCTCAGGTTGCACAAAAACAAGAATCCCTCAGAGTTTGTCATGGGAATGACTTTTTGTCTGGAACTGAGCAAGACGGAAATATAGGGGGATTGCTGTCGTAGTTCCAGAAGCGGGATTTCTCCTGCTCACCTGCCCTCAGCTGAGGGAAATCTCGCTCACCCAGACAGTGCCGTGCAAGTACCTGCAGTCCCCAGCTCAGAAACAGCTCTGTGGTATCATGATGCTGAAAATTGAAAATCATTTTCTGTAACAACAGTGTTCCCACCCTGGGAATTTAAGAAACAAGCAAAATACAACAAGGAAACTTCCACTGTAATGTTTTAATCGAAGTTTGCATTAGGTGAGGAGCAGGCCCAACTTCAAAATCTCTCTGTTGCTTTCAGCAACCCCATTAAGTGGGTTTATTCTAGAGGAAATTGGTCTTTACCAGGTTTTCTTTATGTCTATTTTATAATCCAGGGACATAGATTCAAATTAATAAAAGAACCACTAAAAGGGACATGGTTTAGTTGTGGCCTTGGCAGTGCAGGGTTAATGATTGCACTTGATCTTGGAGGGCTTTTCCAACCTCAACAATTCCATAACTCTGTGAAAAGCACTAGTGCTTTGACTTTACTGGGTACCTCCACAATTCTGCACTGAACTGAACACAGCACAAATTATCTCACTTTGCAGCACACCACATTTCAGAACCCAAGAAAACTGATCCCAAATTCTTGAGATTACTGATTTGCTTCAGGACTATAGCAACCAGAAAGGTTCTCCTGGCACCAGCAGCATGAAATCCACTAAAATAGCTTAATACTAGATGGGTTCATGAATGTTTCAACAGGCAAAGTGTTGCCATAAAGCAGCACAAAAAGAGCAAACTTAATTTTTTATTTTATTCTACTGCTCTGATTTTCTCTGATAATTTTGCCAGATTTGAACAGAAAGAGACAATAAAGTGGAATAATTCAACGAAGATATTCTGTGGTTAGTCCAGTAAAACATAGAAGCTGGTCAGACAAGCATTTATTACACAGGAAGATTGACACAGCTTTCCCTGCTTCTCCCTCTATTCCTGGATTAAATTTGGCTGCATGTTATTAGGTATGGACTAGCTACCAGGCAGACGCTACGCAGGAAACCTGCCTGAAACATATTTTCTTCACTTGAAAAAAGTCCAGCTAACAGATTCACTGTCTAGAATAAATTAGCAAAAACCTCACCAGCACCAGGATTGTGCCTTTCCACGGAAAAATGAGCAGCATGGCCTCGACAGCCTTTAAAAGGCTGCTCACAAGGTGTGAACGTGTGGATACGTGTCACCGCTGGTGACAACCTGAGACACATTGCAGTGATGGAGACCTGCCATTTACTGCGTTTGACTGCTCCACAAAAAAGTCCTACCAGCAAGTGATATTCCAGGGAGAGATTTAATGAGATGTGATAACCTGGTATTTAGAGCAAACTGGCGTTGAGGAGCTGAATCCCTGCACTCTACTTCACATGCAAATAAATCCCTGCAGCCCAGTCTTCTTTACTCTGAGATTTGCTGTGGAGAAACACACACTGGTCAGCTGAGCTCAAACCTTCCCCTTAGTGATGATGATTTTATTTTAAAAGACTGTCACCAAGTGGCAGAGCTCCGAACGGCTGCACGAGGTCAGCAGAGCTGCAAGCACACCATCAGCTGGAGCAAGACAACCAAAAATCCACTGTCCCAAGACATCCCAGCACACTGAGGGAAATGTTGGGATAGATTGTGCAACTAAACCAAAATAAGCTATGGGGAAAAAATTACCTCGGAAGGAAACTTCAAATACTGCGAGGTTTGTTCTGTCAGTATAAAAACTGGTAGATTCTGTTTCTGATCCTTTCCTTTGAAGCACAAAAATCACTGACAACAAAGCCTGATGACACTGTTTCATGTGAAACAGCCACCTTGGGGGCTGTAAAACAAAAAGAAGGAAAGACACAGCCTCCCACTTTAATCTGCAGTTTGAGTCAAAATGCAATGTTTTATACCTGACATGAAGTGATACAAGTTATTTTTAACTATTATACTTAGTGTTTTCCCAAAGCACTACAAAAAGGCAGTTTTTAAGAGTACATATATCTACGCAAAGCAGGCATTTGAGGATTCATCTATTAATCAAGCTGGAGCCTGGCTGGTGAAGCTGTTAGCAAACTGCATTACCATTGCACCCACAGGGATGGGAGACTCCTCAGCTGCATCAGGCACATTGTGATCCATACAGGAATCGATTTGTTTCATCCCATACCTGTAAGTAGCCATCTGCACTACAACAGTAGCCAGGCTGTTCTTTTTGTTACTCCTCCAAGCAAAACGTCACAGTTTGTCTTTTAAATTGCTTGTAATCTTAATTCATTTCAAGATGTTGATTTCTCTACATGTAACTGAAGGTGAGTAAAGACAGGGAAGGGCATTGCCAGGAACCAAGATTTACATCAACAACAACAACCAATCTTTGTGGGTTACTGCTTATATACAGATTATATCCAGAGAGCAGAGACCATCAGAGCACAATGATGGAGCATGTGATACCCAAGTAGTCTCTTGACAACTGCTGTCAGTGCTTCAGAAAGAGCTTTGATGCACCATCATTAAAGCTACATCAGCTCTCTGGGTCTAAACTTGCAGTAAATCACAGAATATTCTGAATTGGAAGGGACCCATAAGGGTCATCAAGCCTTGAAGCTTGGAGATAATTTAGGCTACCTGTACCTGCTTTCCTGTCAGAAACTTGCCTTCTAGTTTATTCAGAGAGTAAACCAAGTGAGTTTACATGGAATTTTCTTTGCACACTCTATTCATTACCCAGAATTCTCAAAGAGTGTTAAAGACCTGGGAAGATTTTCAAGAGCAAATTGGAGGTAGTAACTTTCTTGCAAGCCTCCCAGCACACAGCTGATGTTTACTTAGGCCTGCTATAGGGTTTTCTCTTCAATCAGGAAAGTTTCCCATATCTCAGAAGTTCCAGAAGTTTGACAGATTTCTATTTTCTGTTCCAGGCTGGCAGGCCCAGCTGCAATGGGCCTGGATTCACCAGCCACCCACGAAGGAATTGCTCTGAACAGTACAAAGAGAAGATAGTGCCACATTTCCTCTGCAACTGACAGTGTAGTTTAAAACAGCATCACCTGAGAGAGGAAAACATCAAATCTGCAAACTGGAGTCTCTGCGCAATGCAGTGAAAAGCAGAGTCTGCCAGGCTGCAGCCTGGTATCTGTTACAGCACAACACACCTTCATGCCAGGGCTGAAAACAGGTTCATTTAGCTGCCCCTTGGCTGCTTCCAGCACTGGAGTTGGCTGGCACAGTGACAGGGAACACATCAGACCCACACTGCAGGGCACTGACACCAACAGGGACATCTGCAAATTCGGGAGGTTGGGAGCACCAAGGAACCCGGCTCGTCCCACAGAAGCCACAAAACAATGATTGCACTTCACTAATTGCTCTACTCTAGACCCTAAAAGTGGTGAAAAAGAAACAGTTGCCAGCCACTCCCTAAAATAACCCATCATTTCCACCATCCTTCTTGTCTCTCTCAAAAAAATAAATCCTTCTGCTATAGCAAACTGATCTGGAAGCTTTACAGCTCCTGGAGGAAATCTTGTCTCATGCCTAGAGACCTTTAGAAAAGCACTGGCAGGAGAATAAATTATTTACAGTACTATTTCTGACAAAACCACCTCCATAAATGATACAAGATTGAAGGGTTTAAAAATGTGTGCATGTGGCATAGGGCCCAAAGATGTGTCTAATAGAAATATTGATTAACTCTATTTCTACAGACTCTGTAAACAGTCTGATGGGAACAGAAACTGTAAGTAGATTTTTTTTTTTCCCCTTTACTGTAAAGTAGGACAAAGCAATCACTCCACCCATTCAAACTAAGCCAAATTAAAGTGGTTTTGGACATTTGCAAAATAATTTTCTCTTTAAAGCAATCCAATCTACATGTTGTTTACCTGACTCTAATTCCCGACTTACTCCATTTCCCCAGAATAACTCAGTCAGTTGAGGCTTCTGGCTTGAAGCAAGGTTCCTGCTGTTTACTTAGGTTTTCCAGCTGAGTTGAATGATATGCAAAGAGGTCTGAGGACTTGCTGGAGGTCATAGAGAGAGGAAAGTCAGTTGGCTCCGCTGGCGTAATAGCCTTGCACTTTTACAGCTCCCAGGACTTTGCTCTAAGCACCAGGCTAACCTTCTCATCAAAAGATACTAAATCTGTTCTCAACATTTCAAACATTCCCCGGTTCTTAGGAAAAGGCACTTCCCTCCATAAAGAGCTTGAAGCAACCCTGCTAAAGGGCACAATGAAAATCTGAAGGCACTGAGGTCACGTGCTCACATTTAGAAAATTCAGTGGAAACTGCCAGTGTGGAGTTTTCCATTTTCAACAGCAGAATTTCAAACTTACTTAGGCAAGCAATATAAAAGAAAGGAAACTGCTGGGGATGTTTAAATAGAGCCTGCCTAAATATTTTGTTTAAAGGAACTATTTTCATTTTGGCTAGAATTTATAAGGCGAAACATCCCAGGCAATCCATAATGGCCATCAGCCTTCAATTCATCCCACTCTGGACTCCCTGCACAGCCAAGGACAATCCAGTGCATGCCCTGATGCCTCTGATCCTGCAGAGGCACAAGGAAGGTAGGGAGTGCACCCTGAGGTTTCCTCACCCCCACAATTCCACCAGGATAACCTGCTCTGCTAAGCAGGGTTCTGGAGCATTGGATTGGCTGCAGAGCTTTTGATTTGTGATGTTTGGTGGTGCTGTCCCAGAGCAGCACCAGGGACACCAACCACGGGAAGAGCAATTCACCTCTCTTGTGCCACTGCCAACGTGCTTGACATAAACAACCCCCTCTGAAACACTGACAAGACAAAGGCAAGGGCTGTAAACTCCTATTTGAACACAGCACTGATACTGAGATTAACAATGATATTTTGAAGAAAAGGCATTTTGCTAGTAATTCAACACCCACTCCCATCCATTGGGGCAGAACCATTACAATCCATTCTCCAAGAACTGCAGGGCCCTCCAGCAAAAGACCTTCCACTTCATTGTTTCACCCCAACAGGCCTCCTGCCCTTCAACATTTATACTTCTGCCATCTAAAACCCACTTATTTTCACTTCCAAGCTCTTCAAATTTATGCCCTGATGTTCCTCAGCTACTCTTCTCTTTCATCCCAGAATAATTCAGGCAATTGTACTTTAGAGATCTGCTCTTCCAGCTCAGCTGTTCTAATGCCCTCTGGCTCCAGTGTGGCTCCTCAGCCCTTTCTTTTCCTCCTCCTTTGCACCAATATTGCATCAGCTCCCATTTCTCAGTTTAGTATTCTTTAAACTTTCTTTTTTCAACCTTCACAGTTTATTCTCTTTATTTTCTCCCAGCGTTCCTCACTCTATTCTCCTAATGGACATCTCCAATTAAACCTTAATTATATCTCGTACCAGCAGCTGTTCTCAGGCTGATGAGCACGCTCTAGAAGAAAACCCAAGGCAAAAGGTCTTGCCTGTTAGACCCTTTGCTACAATCCAAAGGTCACACGTACAGACACATAACCCAGTAATTTACACTTACTCCAGCATTACAGATTTCTTTTGCTGTTTAAATTACTTTGGAAGAGGTTACCCTACCCTTAACAAGGTTAAGTATCTTTGCATGGTGAAGACTGCAGATGTCTAAAGCTTGGCTGTGTTGCTGGTACAGCAGTGCTGGCTGGTTTAGCACATCACTCACAGGATGAGTCTCTTCTAGGTGCCATCCCCTCCTGTCACAGCATTCCTGCTGCACTCTGGTGGGCTCAGACCCTGAGCTGGTCTCCAGGCACACAGTTCAGCAGGCCTCAGGTCTGGCTCTGGGGTTACCATGGTTCTCCAGCCTGACCATGAACCAGCCAGGACAGGGGGTGGGGATGGAGAAGCCAAGTTATGCCAGGAATGAGCCTGGGGAATGCAGCAGGGGTCACATTGCAGAGCGGGTACCGACACATGCCGCTCGTTCCAGCCCGCAGCTCGCTGAAACTCCTGGATGGAGGCTCTCCCAAAGCCTGGGAAACTGGCAGTGGGCGATGACCTGCACCCACTGGATCCTCATCCTGCTTAGCATATGCCAAATACAATAAGATGCATTAAGTCAAGCCTTTGCTCTACCCAGCACATGATGTGATTGGCAGAACAACCTTCTTTCCCCCTCTAATTCTGCTGATAGTATGTAATTCTGTTCATCCCTTTAGCCTTAGCCAAATATTTATGTCAAGCTGGGAAAAAAATGCCAGGCACAGAGCAGGGGGCGGAGGGAAAGCAATCTAGAAAAGGCTTATAAACCAATTTCAGTGCATAAAGAACTTCTGCAGAGTCATACTCAGATTAACAATCAGGTCCCTATGCTGGCCATTCCTTTTTTAAATTAACCTTGAACAGTTTAAACAGCCCAAGACAACGCTATTAGATGATCAATAAACCCAGGTGCTAATTCCATGCACACAAATGTTTTCCTTGGTTAGGATAAAACCTCAGTTGCTTGTTAGACACAACTGCTTGCCTAGTGAGGGGCAGATGGACCCTGAAGTACTAATGATCCCACACACTCATGGATACTCCAGCCTGCCTGAACTGCATTCAATTCCTCAGTCACACTGCTGCTCCCAGGCAGGGATCTAACACATATATCACTTCTAACACTTACCCGGTTCTGGATGAATGGGAAAATTCATTATTCATTTAATTCTGGGTAACAGCCAAATGGCCCAATCATCAGCAGAGTGCCCCAATGCTGTGCCAACACAGATGAGGAACAGCTTCTCTCTCTGATGCAAAGGGCTCAGCGTTGTAGCTCTTGGGGTAAGAATATGCCATCCTTTTCTTAGGAGATTCAAAAGCAAAAGCAAAGCCATAAATTATTTTCTAATTGTTTAGCAGTGAACAAAGGCAGAATGGGCCTGCTGTGTCGCAACTCTTCCAAAGACACACGTGAATAAACAGGACTGCTGGAAGCCTAACAAACTGACAGCCCATCCCAGGGAACACAAAGAGGAATGTTTGCCTAAACGCTGTCTTTCAGCAAGACTGTAATCAAAGGAAAAAACCACATGTATGATAAGAAAGATGCCTGGTGGTTCTGGCACAGTGATTATTCTCCACGTAATTGGGAAAGTTTGGAAACACTTGACTACGCTGTTCTGATGGCATGCTTTCAAAAAACACTAAAAACCCAAATGGAGTAGTTCAAACAGCAAACAAGGCCTCAAACCAGTTACTAAACCAAAGCACTATGACAGGAAAAAAAACTCACACACATTTTTTCACATTTTCTGCACTATGAATGAAGAGATAATGGAAGCCTGTACGGATATCTGGTATTAGCCTGTCCACAGGACACGGGTGTAACTATTACAAGCTGAAATAATCAGCTTGCTTTTATGGAGGAGTCAAACAAAAGGGCAGAGAGGGGAGCTCCAGCTGCACATCTCAGCAGGGACAGGACTGGGCAATGTGACACTGTCAGGTATTGTGGCCTGAACATTGGCCTTCCTGTGAGGAGCCCAGGAGATCCCTATTTGATGGCTTTGAAACTGATGCATAGGTTTGCAGGAAATCAAAGAGGCAGAAAGATCTTGGAAACAGAAAAAAAAAACCCAAAACCACCAANAGCAATAATACCAGTCAAAACAAGTGAGTAATAGAAAATGAGGAGGATAAACTGGCCTTCTCCTTCCTAGAGAAGCAGGAAGATCTTGGTAAAAAGCTTCTTAGAACTATGGGAGCACTATTTCAAAATCCTACCAAAAGACAGCATGTCCTGAGAAAATGATGTTCTCCTCACAAGAAGATGAGTCCAATCAAAATTGCTCCTGAAAACCCAGGGATCATAGGGCACTCCTGTAGTGCCCATCAGCTCTCCCTAGGGACAGCTGCCTGCAGGGAAAGGATTTACCTGTGCAAGGGAAAGGCAGCACAGCCTGTGCACACAGGGTTTGGGGTTAAATACAAGTTAACACTGTTTATCTGAACTAGGCCAGAGGCAGCTGTGGGATATAATGAGATTGTGACGGAGAGAAATGCACAGCCTGAACTTCTAAGCCACAAAACTGAGCTAAGCCAAGAATTCATTAGATATTTTTTCTAAAACTGGCAGTGGGGGAATGAATATCTACTGAAATGTGAGCTAGATCACTCAGCAGGTATTTCTCAGATGCATAGGAAATAAAACATCCTGCAAGGTCTTATTAATGTTTATTACGTAGGTCTGTTACAACCCCGTTTATCACCAGCTATTTTCAACAGGCTCAACACCCCAGGCTGAATTAGCCTGGAGTTTTCCAGAAAACAAAACACATTGGTGCACAGCCTGAAGGGATCTCCCCAGGCAGAGCTGTGCCACTGCTGCAGCAGTGAAGTCTGCAGGCTGGCACTCTGCAGACTGACACCCACAAAGCCCCCAGAATGTCTCCACGTGCGAGAATTTATCAGTGAAAGGAAAAGAAATGCATAACCCCTTTCATCAGTCATGTTGACAAATCAGTAATAACTCAAGATATCTTAATTACAAAGCCCAAAATTCACTTTCGTGGCTCTCTGGGAGTTCCCAGAAGGGAATCAATTCTTCCAGGGAAAGGAATGAGCTGGTCCAGGTTCCTGGAGATGGTAAAGGGGCCACAAATGCTAATTTTAAGTCGATAAAAACATTGTAATTAATCATTCCTAAGAATATTCTTTTCTTTTTACAATGTTATTTTATTTTAAAGATGTTTGCTGTCCTGTAACAACTGAAATAAAGAGATCACCCTGAATTTTCCCACTAGCACCAACAAGCCCTCAAGTAGATATCCCAAACCATAGACCGAGTTATTAAAACAACAGCCACGGCACATTTAAGAACTCCTTGCATAAAAGCCCCATTGAAGGCAGTTCTGCAGGGGGACCCTGCATATTGACCCCAGGCAGACGTGGCTTCCCTGGCCTGAAATGGAGAGGTCTGGCATAAAAAGGTGTTTTGTCCAGGAGGCAGAGAAATCCCCCCAGCCAAAACACACCTCCCACAAACAGCTCTACATCAACCAGCTCTGTAAGAGCAGCGCTTTAAGGCATTCACAGAGAGAAACAGCCATAGGAAAGCCTGCTCAAGCCTCCCCAGAGCAAAGAGGGATTCCACCAGACGCCCAGGAAGAGCTAATATAAGCTGTAAAAGTAATTTCAGCTTCGAACAGGGAGCCGGCTCCTCTCTGTCTCTCTAATTGAGTAGGAGAGCAAGGCACGGGGACAGGAGAGGAAACCTGCTCTTGTCCTCTCGCAGAGAAAGGCAATGACATGATGGCAGAGCGTTTCTGTCGGCTCCCCAGACTGCCAGAGCACCATTCATCAGCAGAATGGACCAGGAGAACAATCAGAAATCCATTAGCAAGCTGCCGCTCCGCCTGAACTCCTGATCAAATGTCACAGCTCTGAATGGCTTCTGTTGCTCGGGAGGACGGAAGGAGCAGGGAATTGTTCCAAGGCGATAAAGATATTATTACAATTTTTAGCTTATATTAGCATGAGGGCCACCATTTGCAATCTACGTTGTGCCTTTAAGCGAGTTTCTCAAATCCGGGATAAAAGCTTTCAGAGTAATTAAAAGGGAAAGAGAGCTCCTCCAGTACCAGCACCTGGCACCACAAGGAAAGCAGAGGGGGAGAAGGAAAAGCTGGAGGTGGAGGGAGCAGTGCTGGAGGGTTGTGATCAGTGCTTTTACTGCCTCTATCCAGAAGCCAGTGCTCAACTAGGAAATACTGCAAACTTTGCAAGAAAACAGCAAGAATTACCGACGCTGCTATTTACTGGCAGGGGAGTGACCGCACAGGAATAAATCAGCTCATCAGCAGCGTTTCACCCTGCTCTTCTGCAGTCCGGCTCAAACACTTCATTGTCCACCTATCACAGCACGAGACAGAGCCAAAACCAATTTGCTCAAAATTTACCCCAGTTGCTTCTTCACTCAGATGAAGGGTGATCAGGCCATTTAAAAAGCAACGCAAATAACCAGGTTCATAAATACCTTTATCCATTAAGGAGTCTGCACCATGTCTCTGCAATGTTATTTACGTGTCTGGAAGCTGTTATCCAAGCTATTATCCAGCACAGAGACTAGAAAAATATATTCTGAGTATATTAGCAGCATATTGAAATGATCTGTGCAGATTCCTTCCATTCAGATACTGTTGATGCTTGAAATATAATGAGGGGTCTCAAACAGGAAACTTGCACATGTACTATAATCAGAGAAAAAGCAATAATTAAAATAAAATTAGGAATTCTCCAGTGCAAATATTTCCAACTGCAAACTGATTCTCATTATCTTTCATCTGCCAGAAAACCAAATTAAAATATCAATCAAATGTAGTGATCCAGGTAAAACTCTTAAACTGCATCTCTGGTTCAATAACAGCAATTATTGTGTCACTGTTCTCAACTCGCTGAGCTCCTCAAATGAGATCAGAAATTACTACAGAAAAAAAACCAACACAATATCTCAAAAAAATCTGTCATCCACAAGACCTGAATTACATTTGAACAATGGCATTTTTGTCTCCAAAACAGGTAACAGCAAAAAAATGAAAATAAGGTTGTCAGCACTGCCATTATGAAATATTAGCCATAAAAACTGCTACTGTAGAGTTTTCATTTGCTTTATTTACTAGAATTTTATTTTTTTTTAAGAGAGAATCAGTCTGAAGCTTTGAAGTGTGTGAAAACAACGTGTCAGTATCAGATCCTGGAGGAGGAAGGGCTGCTGAGCATAGCTGAGAGACACTTACTGTGACACTGCAAGGCCACCGTGGGTACAGTGTTTATTTTACACCAGGGTACAGAGTTATCACGAGTTACACACAGGAGTGGATCTTAAAGCTCTGCTTGTTTTCCACCAAGACAAGAGGAAATGCATATGCAGCAAAAGAGCACTTGGATCCACATGAGTCCCAGCAACTTTCTTTCATCTGCCATATACATAAAAATTAAAATGCTGTCAAATAATGGAAAGTACCAGGACTAGTGGCAGAACTCTTCCTGTAACTTGCAGCTCCAGGTCTATCTGTAGTCCTGGTGCTTTATAAGTTGAGATTTCCTAAAGAAATTCCCTACAGCAATGCCTCCAATATTACCTTTACTCTGGAAAAGCCACTTATGGGTATTCAGACTCTGATCTCTCCTATGCCAACTGTCAGCTGAGCATGAATCTTCTTTAAAGCAATAGTTAAGAACCAATGGAGGAACCAATTCCCTTACTGGTATGAGGTCTGTGTTTTCCCCATAGCCCGTCCTGGCAGGGATCAGCCATCACAGGCATCCAAGGACTGTGGTGTGGCTGCTACCAGATGAGATGAGCTATTAGTTATGGCCCAGTTCCTACAGGACAGATGTCCTCCCTGCAGTCCATAAGCACAGCCATCAGCCTTGCTAACAGCATCAGCAGCTGGGAAAGTGGGCAGGACACACTAAAATGCCCTTTCTCTCCCTAAAATGCCCAGAACCCTTCCTCCAGGCACCGTAGCCACACTCTCACTGTCACGGCCTGTAGATCTTCAGGGACTCTTCTGCCAGTGGTTTCAAACTGACACCTTTTGAAGTGCTACATTCATGTAAATAAGTAGTTTTTCTAAGAACAAATTAGTTGAGCATATTCTCTGAAGTTATTTCATTTGTTTTTGCTCCTGTTCATTTATTCCAATCTGCTGCACCTTCCCTTGGAGAGGTTATTAAACGCTCTGCTAATGGGCGCCAGCACTCGTTTAATTCTTCCTAATGAATGTATGAGTGAGTAGCGGAAGCTATTATGTAGGGCTTAATAAAGGGCGGGAAGGAATTTCCTAAAATTTATTGCCACAGGCTGCTGCTTGAAGATAAAATAAATGGTAATTGCTTGGAACAGGAAAGAGAAGGATGATAAAATGTCCCCAGACATGAGGTAAAAAAAATACCAAATGCTCCGAACCAAAATCTCAAAGCCCGAAGGATCATGAAAGCAAGATGGCCTCCTCCAGCTTTAGCTTTTTGATAATCCTTAAGACTTTTCCTTTGAATATGGATGGTGAAGGATGAACTTGATCTCAGCTGGAATGGTGATTTTATGACACAGAAAAGACATATATTTAAAAAAAGGTATTAATTCAGACTGCATCTTACAAAAATAATATTTGTAGGAAAGAAACAATGTAGAGGAAATGGAAGGACAATGTTTCTGGACTATTGAGTCCAGCAATACAATCTTCCCTAAAATACAGGCTTTGCAGAATGAAGGAGACACACATAACATTTTGCTACAATTATGTTCCTTCTTTCCCATCGCTGTGTTGGTCAGGGTTCATGGAAGAAGAGAAATTGCCGAGATGTGAACCCGTGCATTGTTTCTTCAATTTCTGCGACTGTTTGTTAAAAGAGATAAAAATCTGCAGGCTGGATGCGAAAAAGTGTCTGAACTGGAAGTCCCAAGTGTCTGTCCTACTCCAAAATGCTACAATCACACTGCCAACCTCCCAGCAAGCTCCAGGTCAGCCCTCAACAACTGGAGAGAACAAACTGGAAATCTAAACCCCATCCCCTGTAATTGCAATGTAGGAGAAAAACATAGGTTTTCAAAACAAAGCTTCTTGTTATAACTCACAACAGCCTCCTGTCCATATAATCCTTGAGGCTTCCTTCAGACAGTGTGATCCAGTCATACAGATGAGTTTGGCTAAAAGCTTTGATCCATCTCACCAAGAAAGCTAAAAAGCAAGTTTCCCAAGAAGATATCTGATTTTCTGGTTCCACTGAGCTGCTGGAGGTGGTACTTTGCGCCTTAGAGACTGCAAAAGTGTTCTCTACCATCAGGCTGTTCAGGAGTTACACCAACTTGCATGTTTAATTACAGAAACAGTGATCAATAGCTCAAGGGTCACAGACTGTGGTGGGAGAGGAGAGCAAGGATGTCAGGGATGTCTGGATGTCACCTTATCCAAATGCCACCAGCCTTTCAAGTCCAGCTGTTCCAAAAAGGACACTGCCAGTCTCTAAGGACTATCTTCCCAAAATGCAGCAAGAAGGAACAAGTATAGAAAGATGCTGAAATATCAATTTGAGTGGGCAAAGCAGCCATCTCTCCTTACTTAAAAGGGTAGAAAGAAAGAAATACTATTTTCAGTAGCAAGCTAATATATCCAAGAACTTAAAAGCTGACCTGAGAAGAAAAACAAGATTAGGTTTGCTCTTTTTTGCTGCTTTGGGCAGACAAAGCCCCTCTCTGAAAACCACCATTTTTCATGCCAGCTTTGACCATCTTAAAACCAGGAAGAAAGAGGATAAAATCCAATTTTTCTTTCTTAAATCCTTGGCAGGTCACCTGCAGGGGCAGGCCAACAGCTTTTCTAGCAGGCAGTAAGAAATTATTACTTCCTTTCTAAACAAGGATTTCAGTTGCTTCAGCTCAACAGCAGGATTTCCATAGTCTTACACAATACAAAGCAATCACTCAACCTGCAAGAGCATCCAATTTGAAAATGGACAGTTGTTTCTCCAAGAGAAAAAGCAACAATTTGATAGAGACAAAGAAAGCTAACAACAAACAACCCCAAAATAATCAAAACAAATAAAAATAAACCCCTTTAGCACTCTGGAAGATAAAAGGTGAGCAGTTACAAGATGAGTGTGACAAAGGATCAAAAAGGATCAAATTTGGGTAGCTATAGGATAGGCACCTACTTGAGGCATTATCCAGGAAGAGTTTAATCTTCTCCCACCCTAATGAATAAATCAAAGCCAAATAAATATGCACAGCATTCCATGTTGGCATCAGTACCTGTACAAAAGGCTGAGCTTCCAATTTAAAGCAGCAAACACAAACTATTCCATCTCTGAGGACCTTCAAGCACTTCCACACTTTCAACCTTCTACCCCTCCTATGAAGAAATCTCATTACCAATTTATATGGGTTATAGAGCAAGAAGTTGCAGCTTTATGATGATAAAGAACAAGTTAAAAAATCTGGTTTTGACTTAGTTAACAAGTACCTGCTTAGATTGTTCCTATCTGTGATGCTGTTCCCTGCTACAAGGAATAACACAGGACTTCATTTGCCTCAGCACTAGTGCATCCCTGGAATCACTGCCTACACAAACCTCAATTACCCAGCCTGAAAATACACATTTCACTTATCCAAGGACAACCCCAGCACAGAGGAAAAACGATTGAAAAGAAAAAATCTCAATAATTCTTTGAGATGCACAAGTAAAAGCAGGTAACAGGGATGGGGGAGATATGGAGCGGGTAACACTGATGCCAGGTGCAAAGAAAAAGCTGCTTTTCTTTCTGTATTATTTGGTCTGCTTTTGGTAGCACATCGCTACTGCGAGCAAGGGCCAGATGTGGGAGGAAAAGTGGAGGTGGCACAAGGAAAAGCAGGATCCAAAGTCCCTGTCGCGGTTTATCTGTGGTGTCACAGTAACAGGAGCTCTGTCACCCAGGCTGGCTCGCAGCCACCCCCGCAGCAGGAAGCGGCAGAAGAGCCCCGGAGAAGCCGTGAACATTTCCATGGCTCTCCTCCCCCATCCCTGTTATCTGCTTTTACTTGTGCATCTCATAAAACACCCCCAGGCCAACCCCTGGCAAGGCCAGCTCCTCAAGCCAAAGCTTAATAAAACGTCCTAGGTATGATCCCAGGCTAAAAGCAATTCCCTCACCATGGCTGCAAACCTTGGATGCTCAGATGGACATGTCAGCCTCTGAAATCAAGAGTCAGGGCAGGTGATTTGTGCTCCAGAGGAGTGGGAAGTGCTGCATGGCACAAGGAGGTGAATTCCAACATCCCTGGCTCCTGTGAGTCTTTGGGCAGGAGCTGCATTCACACAGCTCGGCCCCACCACAACATGGAGTCAAGGTGTAGGTGCACTGACAGAACTTCTCAGCAAAAGCTGTCTCACAGACCTCCTCCTCCTCCAGCCCTTTTTTGCCTAAAGTGTTGCACTCAGATTGGTTTTTTAAATACTGTTTTTGATGGGGAGAGAGGCACAAGAGAAAGCATCCAACATATTCTAATCCAATTTGTTGTAGTCTAAAGAAATCCATTTGTTCAGCTTCTCATTCAGCATCCTTGTGATAATAATTTTCAATGGCACTGCTTATTTGATCCATTTTCAATAAATCAGAATTTGATTACAAGTCAGGAATGCACCCTGCAATCACCTTTTAAGTGTGAGTCCTCTTAGGTAAGACCTTATTCTCCAGAGGAGGCTGCAGAGCTCCCCTCCACTGATCCCTCATGGACATGGATACAAACAGAACACACTGCAGCAAGATAAAAAAACCTCAAATCCAAGTGTGATTGTGCAAGACTGTAGTAAAGAGGTCTTGGAGTAGAAGACAGCACCTTTACTTCCACAGGGTTAGTTTTACTCCTAAAAATTTTAGAAGTTAGTACATTTTTAAAATTCAGCTGCTAGCAATTCCAATTTGAGAATCATAAAAAGTACTGTATTAATAATTGAAATGTAAAATGCCTGTTTGATTCACTCCAGCCCTCAGTCCCCCTCCTCAAAGGGCTTGTTTGCCTTAGGGGAGCATTTCACAAGCAGCACATCAACTTTCTGAAATACAGCTTCAGCAGATGAAAGCCTCATAACCACGGAAGAGCCACCTTCCTTCTAAATCTGGAATTTAAAAAACCGCGACATCCATGGTGCAATTTAAAGGCAGAATGGCCAAGATATTTCAGCCCAACCAAGCACTTCGGCTACCACACGGTGTAGTTATTTCAGAAGCGGCTCGCTGGTGATCTCCTCATTTCAGCCACAACATCCACCCTTTATCTCCTGGCAGACAAAATTCTGCCCCAGCCGCTGTGACTCAGGGCACTGGGGTGACGAGGCACCCTCAGCACCGGGTGATTCAAGACTGGCCAAGGCCATGAAATGTGTCTCATTCCAGGGGCTCCACATCATCCCGCTCCCCAGCCCTGCTGAAGCCCACCGCTTCCTAATTTGGGAAGGCTGCGGATGACAGAGATGTCTGAGCTGGAAAGCGACTGCTCTGTTGGTGTCTGTGACTTTCACCTCGATGTTTTTAATGCCTCTGCAGTTAGGCAGGACTAAATGATGTGGACAGGGCCAACAGAATGCAATACTCTCTCTTCTCTTTTTACTTTGGGGGAAAAGTAGCCCAAGTTAACAAATCAGAACAAAAACACCTCGCTGGATTTGTGCTACTTATTCCTATGAGTGGAATGCAAATGTTTCAAGTCAACATTTCACGGTTCTTTGAATCCTTACCTGATAATAAATGCAGCACTGATCTATTTTCATTTAATGTTTTTCAAATCCTGTGTTTTTAACCACAATTACAAAGCCACACTGCTGCTCAGTGAAGTTCACGGTTTCTCTCAGGAGAGGTTGGCTTATCAACATTGCAGCAGGTCTTCAATGAAATGTCATGCACTGCCTTTGCTTTGCAGAGGCAAAACTGCAGTCACCAAGATGATTATATTAGCATTTCAAGCTAGCATTTGCCTCCAAAAATCCAACCTTTATTATTCTAATTCTTCTTTTTGCTTGGATCAAAATATTACCTACTTAAGAGGTAGCTCAGTACATTTTGCTAAGCAGCCACAGCCTTCAGGATTTGGCCCTCTCCAGACCCACTGCTGCAGCAAATCCTGAATTAACTCCCAGATTATGTCTCCAAATTGTATTTCACACAAGAACAACAACCCACACTGCATCTGGTGGCATACCTGGGGTCATGAAAAGCCTTTTTTATTCCACTTTTCAGCAAGAGCAAGGTAAAAAAATCACTAGCAGTTCTCACAGTAAGGGCTGAATTAGACTGAAGTTTCCCCAACACATTTTTTTTCTGATGACATGGAATTTGAAAGGTTGAGCAACACTTACACTGTCTTATGTGATCACCTCATAACAATAATTACTACTTAATACCTGAAACATGATAGCACCTTGACATCCAAACCTCTGCGTGGGAGGCACTATTTAGACATAACAGACAATCTGCAGAGCCCAGGGAAATTACAGCCTCTATATGAACATCAACACTATCAAATGATGGGAAGAGCTTTGTCTTCCCTCCAGTTCATTTCCTGTAAAGGACATCTATTTTCTATTAAACAGCTGCACGTTGAGGAAGAAAAAAGAATGTGTATAGCAAACACATTTAGTGCAATCCATCAATAAGTCTTTTAAGAAGTAACGGTTTGATTGCAGAGACTTTTAAATGCAGCTTCTTATCCATCCAGCTAAATATATTAAAGAAGAAATAACAGCTTGGCATTTATACAAAACTTTTCATTTGAGCTTTCCTAAGTTATTTGCAAACATGAGGTATAGCCAGACAACAATAGCTCTAATAGCTGTTCCAGTTATTCAGGCTAAAATGGGATGTAGTTTTTAAATGAACATTATGTGTTGTCAGACTTATATTAGGAATGAAAAGAACTTAGAGCCAATAAAATTAATAAAAATAAAACCCCATTCACATATACATATTTATAGCCTAAACTGTTTTGCTAGATGCCCTAAATCTTCTTCGTTATTATAAAATTCTCCCACCCAAAAGAGATTTGAGTAAAATAGAGTATTACTAGATTACAGCTTTGCTTTTGTAAGCATTGTTATGACTTCCTAACAATTTAAGTCCACAATTAGCTCTGTGAGAGCAATTCTGACACTCAGACAACACCAACTGTGTAAATAAGTGTCACAAGCTGAATTTGTTTCCAGATATTGCCATAAAAAGCTCATGTTCATAAATATTGAAATCAATGCTACAAGAGGATTTACCAAATCAATTTCTATACTGAGAGGAATCTAATATTTAATATTAAGAAAGTATTTATATTTTTAAAAGTCAGTGCATCATAATAAAAGAAGCAGGGGAATTAGACCAAATGCAGAAGACATCAATAAGTGAAAAGGGATGCAGAACTGAAAACTTTCTTTTATTTTTTTTAACAAAAGATGGGCAGAAATGGAGCTTGAGGAGATGAGGGAGCAAGATTTTCCCATTAACAGTGAAAGCAAACATCACCTACCAACCTTTTTTTTATATCAGCAAGCAAGCACACAAAGATTACAGGTTCTAATAGGATCTAAAAAGACTTGACAGCCACTATTTCTGAAATTCAAAGTTGTCACTTCTGACCCTGGTTCTCACCATTAAACTTTTGCTCATTTCCAAGACGATTCTCACTGCAGGGATTGTTTTAATCAGAGCAAGTTAGTGAAAAGTCACAGAAGACATCTGGTGGCCAGTGCCCCAAATGACAATTTCATTTGCTTTACACCTTTGTAATAAAGCTTAAATTTTAATTAAGTAAATAATTTTAAACACTCTAATTAAATAATTTTATTCACAAAAAAAAAAAACCCAAGGTGAAAACGGTTGTTTTTACTGCATAACAGCCCTGTGATAACCCTCCATGGTCAGGCCAGGAACTGAGAACTTGGGAACAGCCCTTCACCAGGTATGTTAAATGAGGCAGAACCCAACAAGCAGCCTTTGAATTTGGGCAACTTGAACACGAATGACAGAGCAAACATTTCCTGAAAGCCCAAGGAATTTCCTATTTAAAGTTTCCATGGCCTTATCCCACTACCATTCATACATTCAGCCTCTGGAAAAACAACCTTGTTTATTCTGGGAACGCACACACATTAAATAAAAAAAAAAAAAAAAAAAAAAAAGCCACGGAATAGCCATCAGTTCCCCCAGGTGTGGAGTGGCAGGAGATCAGCTCGCTGGGGTCACTACAAAACCTGACAGAGCTCATGTGAGTGTGTTTTGGATTCTGGATGCACTGAGCAAGTGAAATTTCCTCCTCTACAGCATCAGTGTGACAGGAAACACAGGAAACATGCCCAGGTCACTCTGTACTTCCAGCAGAGATGGACATTGGACAGGGAACAAACAGTAGGTCAGGGAATGGGGGAATCCTGTCCTCCAGCAGGCCTTGCCAAGCCAACCCAGGCATTTAACGGGCAGCAGAGTATGTAATTCAATGCAGTCTTCATCACACATTATTCCCAGTTTCTGAGGCCATCACTCCCTCTTTGATGCAAATGTGGAGTGCAAACCACAGCAGAGGAAGGTTCAGCTTTTTACTATTTCATGAGCTCTAAGGAGAGACTGGACCAAACAACATTTGCTACAGCTCAGACAGCACTTCAAAGGAGGAATATTCAGAGAGGCAGACTGGACACAGCTCAGGCCCTGGGAAGACGTGGCAGGAATAAGGTAGGAAGTGAAATCAGCCAAAATGATAAATGCACCAGAATGCCTTGGAAAAGCGGCACTAATGGATAAGCAGCTTCTCAAGGCAGGCAACATGTAGCAATATTGATTCTTTAATACACACAATGAAACCAAAGTCTTAATGATTAATAATCTGTTGTGAAACTCTATTCATTAGGTAAAAACAGTGCTCAGAGATGACACAACATAAATCAGGCAGTCTCCTCACTCATGAAAGAATGATGAGCTTGCTCGCATCAATGTAAATTAGCAGCAATCACTCTGCATAAAAGCAAGCTTCTGCTTTTCACAACCCAGCTGGTAACAGCCAGGAAAAAATGCTGGGGAAAAAGAAAACACACACAAATCCCCCCCTAAATCTAATTTCAACACTAATTTCAGAAAGTACTTAAGCAAAAACTAAAGCAAGCTGGTATTCAGGACACACTTACGTCGGCATTACAACACGTGTAAAAAGGGACTCCTCCCAGAGCACAACATCTCATTTTAGCAGAATTATATCAAATTTTGCCACAAGCGTGATGAAACTTCCAGCCATCTCACAAAAATTTATGCTTAATATCTAAGTGCAACACTGGCATTAAACACAGAAGTTTAAAGAAAGACCAAAGTAAAGAACTAAGAATGAACTAATTTAGTTAAGAACTAAGTAAAGACATTGCCTTAGGCAGCTTTACTCACTAAAATTGAATGTTCATTACCTTTTTGCTCAAGAATCCTCCTTGAACCAATTAAATGGACACTCTGCCAAGGAGATTAATACCCTCTACAGATTGTTTAGATTGATCTTCAATCAACATAAAGCAGAGTAAGAGCTGACTGATAACAGAGTCGAGGAAGCAAAGAAGCAAGAGTTCCTCTCACTTCTGCTGGGAGTGCTCTGGATGTTCCTACAGCAAAGGACTTCTGGGATTCACAACAGACCTTTATAAGGAGACTAACTACTTCTCACAAGAATGGCAGAGCATGGCTGAATTGACAGAATGCTGCTGGGTGCAAACACTGGTGCTCCTCACACAGCTCTGAACAGGCACTGCAGAGAGAAGGCAGCCCCTTTCCCCCTGCCAAAGAAAAAGGAAAGCAAAGTCCATCTGCAAAAATACTCCAGAAGGTCACTAGTGTTTCAAACACTTCCTTCAGCCTTTGTGAATGCAAATCAGAGTGTTTTATGCAGCTGAAAGAGACGGCACCTGCAACACACTCAATGTCCACCCACACAGTACCACAGCCATGCAGGTTTTAAACTTTACAAGGTGGATCAAGTACCCTGATGGAGCTGCAGGAATGTCCTGGTGATGCTGAAACACTCCAAACAGGGCCCAAAATTCATGGCAGGGTGCTATGAACCTTTACTGAACACAACACTGGTATCAGCTGGGTGTTAAGAGCTGGACTAACTCCTGCAGCTCTGCATTCCCAACGCCTGGCATCAGCTAAGAGCATTCCTCACTTGGCACCTGCCAAGGCACTGGTTACAGTCCCATCCACACTAGGGCTATCAAAACACTCTCCCAGTTATTTCTTGTCTGCTCTTCCTACAAGCACAGCTGGAAACACATCCCTGTTGCACCAAGGCACAACCCAACAGCATCCCCACCCTAAAGTGACAGTCAACAGGACCAAGACTTTCCAAGGCCATTGTCACCTTTCTGCACCCTCATGATGTGCCACATGCCACAGAGCCTGACAGGGAGAGCACCAGGGATGAAACTTAGGACTCTCAGCTCTCAGCAACAGGACTGTGTCAACTCCTCACTTTCAAGCTTAAGATTTAAACTTTCCAATGTAAAATACTGCCAGCTTGATGGCAAATGCTGAAGTGCGCTGAAAGAGATGATCGCCTACAAGGAAAGATTTCTATGCTAATATCCTGCAGCTTTCTCCTGCCTCTCTGTCCTCATTTCCTACCATAGCCTTCTTATTAAAATTTGTAAATAAGAATGCAGAACTAGCATAATCTGATAATGAAAGTCTGGCATATGAGCAACCACTACCTATTCCTCATGAAGGAGATCAACTGCTTAAATATGGCAAGTTATCAAAGATTAGTCAGTGCACAAAACAGAACTGCTTTTGCCCAGGAAAGGGATTAGCCTTTCCCCATCATCATCACCAGCCACCTCAGCCTGTGGAAAAGCAGTTTAGAAAGTCTTAGGTCTCTTTCCAAACATATTCCAACCATAGATCAAGTTTTGTGGAAGAGCTTCTTAGTAAAACCTAGTGGTATTTGATAATTGGAGCAGGAAAAAATACAGCAAGTGATTTTTATGATGAAAAGGGATACAGTCAGAGGCAGTAAATAATTCTGCATTCAGCATGCAGCAGATGTCAGCATTAACCAGGCTAATACTGAGGCACAGTGAAGTTGGATACATAAGCAATGATCCCAAAAGCTGGGGATAAGTCTCTCATAATAGAGATGGAAATTGAAATTTGGGAGCTGCCAAATCTCCAGTCTTTGTCAGTTCAGAATAAAAACCTGAAATACTGAAGGCAGTCTCTAAAAAATGGCTTCCAATTAGGCCAGTGCTAATGATCCAATTTCAGGTGAATGGTCTAAAGTGGAGTCAGAAGTAGTAAAGCAGTGTCTTTGAAGTCTCAGGTTTTGCAGTTGGTGAAGCAGAGACAGTATAAAAATGCCCTGAGGTACAATGGAAAGAGATAAATGCAGGGGGTTTAAGTACGTGGGTTTGAAGAAACTGTTCTAATACAGAAGGAGTCTCATTTAAATCATTTCCATGTATGGGCAATTGACTTATCTAATAAATGTATATTGCATAAAAGGAAGACACATTGAGCTCACCTGTAGGATAAAGGATAATGAGTACAAAAATCAGACCTTGAAGATAATCTTCTTCCAAAACCCTGCCATGGACAGAAGACAGACTCCACTACCCCAGGTTGCTCCAAGCTCTGTCCAGCCTGGCCTTGGACAATTTCCAGGGATCCAGGGGCAGCCACAGCTTCTCTGGGCAATCTGTGCCAGGACCTCCCCAACCTCACAGGGAAGAATTTCTACTGTATATCTAATCTATCCTCAGTCAGTTTGAAGCCATTCCCTGTGTCCTGTCACTCCAGAGCCTTGTCCCAAGTCCCTCTCCTGGAGCCCCTTCAGGCTCTGGAGGGAGCTCTGAGGTCTCCCTGGAGCCTTCTCTGAGCTGAACACCCCCAGCTCTCCCAGCTGTCTCCAGAGCAGAGGGGCTCCAGCCCTTGGAACATCTCCATGGCCTTCTCTGGACTCTTTCCAACAGCTCCACATCCTTCCCATGCTGGAGTCAGCACTGCAGGTGGGGTCTCAGCACAGTGGAGGGGAGGGGGGAGAATCTCCCCCCTTGCCCTGCTGCCCACACTGTGGGATGAGCCCAGGATATGCTTAGAACTGATTACAATGTAATTTACTCATCTTCACAATCCAAGTACTTGAAACATGAAACTTAACAGCATAAAACAAGATAGATTATTAAACATAAAGACCCTTAAATTTTATTTTTAATCAATAATGTAGGAAATGGTCCTTCTAATTGTTGGGATTTTTCCTCACAATGAAATGTATAGGGCACATCTCCAACTGGCAGCTGTGGCAAGCTGGTGCTATAGATCCATTTTGCACAACTGCTTCCTAATTAAAGCAGTAAAACTTTCAGCACCCTTGTAAGAGAAAGAATTCAGATCTAATATGACAGAGACTGTAGTTGGCTGACTTCAGCTATATTCAATAGTAAATGTAAAAAAAAAAAATTGATCCAGTTCTGCAGTTTATCTCTCTTTACAATGAGGTAAACAGCTCATTTCAGCTTCCCTATCACTCACCTGCTGGAAGAGAAACTCTGAGACCACATTTTATCACTATGAAAAAGTATGAAAAGGCCATTTTTGTCTGAATGCTTTTATCAATCTCTTCCTCATCTCAGCACCACGTATGTAATGATTAGAGTTTCTTTTTTAAGCTTTCAAGTGCTGCTTTTGCTTGGAGATACTGTTCTACCAACATGCTTCAGGGGATCTGCTCATCATTCAGCACAGCAACACCTCCACAAGACAGTCAGAGAAGGTGTGGTGTTTGCCACTTGCTCCAGTCAACTCCTGCCAACTCTGGGATCAAAGCTGAGCCCCCTGAGAACACACCTTTTTTTTTCAGAAGTTTGAGTTTTGCCAAAATTAACGTTCTGGAAAGGCACAAGATACACTAGTGTGCAAATTTCAAGGTGCACTGACAGTGTCTTTCCCCTTAACTATCTACTGACCACCCTTTTTTCTCAGCTGGATATCCCCAAAAAGCAGTGACTATAGACTCATTTCTCACCAAGAAAAGTGAAGAGAAAGAAGCAAACTTTGCCTTTATAATTCCTCTCAAGTTCAAGCTTGCAAGCAAACTGTGAGCTGGAGTAATCTGCATCAGGGTGAAATTTGTAAAATCCCAGCAAGGGCCACTCTGCTGCCCAGGGTAACGACACGAGCATGAACTCCAGCTTGTAAAACACCCTCCATGGGGAAAGTAACAGCACAAAGAGAGAAGCCCAAAACTTGCCCATAGATTACTTTTTTCCCCTTAAGGCACTCCTCAATTGTCAGCTCATGACAAAATTTAGAGCCTTTCTGCATTATTCTCACAGAACATTTGAGCACCAGCAGAGCTGCTTTCTGGCCAGTTGCCTCCTTGGCTTTTCAGAAACCTCTTTGCTTTGGGTGCTACGGAGAGTGCGATGACCAAGAAATGGAATTACATTCCTGAAAGTTATTTTGCCTTACATTGTTAGTATCTGACAATATTCACTAACCCTTTCAGCCAAATCTGATACCACTGAAGCAATCCAGATCTTCCACTAAGTGCCTGCTAAATAAGCCTCAGTAGAACTTTGCAGGTAATGGTCCCACCAAAACAAGATCATGAATACCTTTATAAAAACACAACCCTAAAAGGAGAGCCCTGCTACCAAAAGTTACGCTTCTTTTGTTTGTTTTATCGTGGGCTTTAATATACAAGAACTTCAGACAAGTACATTTAAGAATTCACCTGTCTCTAGGGGGTTAACTGGCCCACCATGGAATTTCTCCTTAAGCATTTCTTAGTTTTGAAAAACCAGAAACATGATTTTTCTGGGGCAAACTGGCTCCCACAGTGCCACAGAGAAACCAGATACAATGTTTGGTATTTAGAAGAAACTGTGTAATGACAGTACTGAAAGGGAAACATGCAAACATTTAAGCCCTGAAAAAACACCAATCTTTTTTTTATGAACGACAGCCCATGGCACAATAACTGAATAGGACTGAAGGCATTAAATACTGATCTGCTCATTAATTATAAAGCATGTCAGTCTATGTATTTCAAAGGCAAATTACTGAAAGGAAAAGCAAGAACTTGATAAAATGAACTTTGTTCCCTCTTAAATTTGTCCAGATTTTTAACATAGCATTTCTCAGGACAGGAGCAGCCCAAATTCAGAAGAGAGCTGAATAAACAATGGTGGTACTGCCTTCTGCTGCCAGGACTTGGAAGAACCTTTTCATCCACTCAAAGGAAGAAACTTTTCCTCATGTGTATAAGCGAGGCTGATCTTTTGCAGTTCTCTTAACAGATGTCCTAGCCCTGATGTCCTCTTTCAAGTTTATTCTTTTCTAAACCAAGACACCAAGGTCTCTCGTGGACATATGGCACATGGACATTAGAGATGCCATTTTCCCTCATGAATGTGCTGGGATCTGCTGACCTCAGGTCACACTGGCAAGAAGGTACCATCTGCCTATGGCTGTTAGATGATCAAAAAAGAACGTTTCTGGCTTTTCTGCTACAGCAGAACACCAAAGGGACTAAGAATATTGTATTGCTTGCAGCAAGTGCTCTGACTGTATCTCATCTGACCTTGAAACTCTGTCCAAAGTAGTAAAAGCAGGAACCAAACTGGGGGTGGAGGAGTGGGTATATCACAGGACTGAAAGCAAGGAAAAATCCAGCAGCAAGCTTAACATCAGAAGGCCAAGTTAGCCCTGATATCCTCTAACCTTCCCTCAATTACCTCAAGTTTCTTCAGTGCACAAACACTGTGTAGGAAAATAAATCACTGAAGTAACTCAAAACAGTATTTCAGCAGAGCAGTACAAACATGGCATCTGTGTGTTTGTTGAACACTGCAGAGAATTTCTTGGGCCCTTCTCAAAACACAGAATGAGAAAAAAGTTTCAAAGCAAAGCCCTTAAAAAGTAAGAATAAATAAAAAATTTTCTTTTAACTAGACTGTGTTCTCAGACATGGCATATATTTCACGTTTTAGTTATATGAAGATTACAGATGCAGTTTTGTTTTGTTCACAGATAAACTTCCTCTACAGGACAAAACTGTTACAGAAGCTTTGTCAAAATCACATTCTCCAGCCAAAGACAGCAGCCAGCAGCACGTCATCTCAAAGAACATTAGAATTTTAAAAGTATTGTGGAAAAGCAAGGATTACTCAAAAGAGTTTAAGCAAAACAATGCATTTCTGCACCTCACTTCTGTAGAGATGCCTTCAGTTTACAGTTTCTTTGGTTTTCGGGGGGTTGTTTGGTTGGGTTTTGCTGTTTAAGGAAGAATTTGATGCAGTCACCAAATCTATCTCTGAGTCCTACTGAGTTTTTCATCTGGCTTCTTTCCCGAGATTCTGAACTCCCTCCCATACTTTGCCAAAGGCCAGCAAGTGACAAGGTTGCTCTCCCCCAAACTTTAGGCCTCTAGCATGTCAATCCATCACAGCACAGGATGAAGGTTTAACCAGCTGTGAGAAACCACTAAGCAGAGGTGTTCCAAATGCACCACGAAATTCTTTTCACAACACATTAAGTTCGCAAACTTTCCAAAATAAGGGCTTCTTTTTTTTTTTCTTTTTTTTTTTTTTTTCCTTCCAAGTAGCAAAATCCCTTCGGTAAAGATAATTAAAGAGCACCTGTCACTGACCATAGCATCACCACTGGCCGAGGCTGGTCTGTACTATGGCACAGACAACTCAAAAATGATCAAACACTTTCCCAGACCACAAACCAGAACATTACCAAGGCAGAAATGAGAAACTTGTGAAATGAGAAAATGTTAAAAAGTTACTTCCTTGCATTTCACCTTTAGCTGTATAATAACCTCTGCTCAGGTTTTCAGCAATCTGACCCAAGTATTTTCATAACAAACAATCACAGAAGATTTGCATTAAGCAGCAATGGAAAGAAAACAAGAGTCCCATAAAGTACATGGTTATATCTGCTCCATGGTCTTGAATAAATCCATATTGTACCTAGCTCAGCAAACCAAAATTAAACCAAATACCAACAGAAACTTCTCACCATGTTCCACGAAGACGTTGCAGTGTGGGCCCGCATGCCTCGATGACTCCTTCTTCCCTGCTCCTTTGATGAAGTGCAGGGCAGGCAGACTTGGCCTCCTTTGGTCCCCAAGAACTTTTCCAGGCTGCTGCCCCATAAAGTAACTATGGGCAGCCTTTCCCAGGACGAGAAGTTTTCAAAGAAGTCCGTGATCCCTGATCTTCCAGGCTGGGAAGGAGTTTTGAAGAAGGTTTTGAGGTGGGTGCACTGGCTGCACTCACAGTGGGATAAAGTCACTTGAGGTGAAGAATTAAGACAAATTCCTCCAATGCTCCTGAAGACAGCAACAAGGCTCCTTAGGTGACTTCACGCAAAAAAACCCCAAAAACAAACAAACAAACAAACGAGTAAAAGTTCCAACCGCTCAGCAATGACCAAGCATTACCAAAGTTTCAGGTTGCCATATGTAGTGTGTCTTCCACCGGGTAAAGGACAATTAGTTCATCTCACAAGCAAGAAACCACACATGGGCTCACCCAGGGCAGGAAACAGCCATTCCCACCACAACTAGTGTCAAGGTTTCTTTTTTTTTTCCTCCTTTTCTTTTGCATAGCATTGAGTTAGCAAAGGCCAAAGAGCCACGGAT
This sequence comes from Pycnonotus jocosus, assembly GCA_013400435.1. Lineage (NCBI taxonomy): Eukaryota > Metazoa > Chordata > Aves > Passeriformes > Pycnonotidae > Pycnonotus > Pycnonotus jocosus. Next base: position 232,314 of record VWYP01015578.1, read on the forward strand.
TTGGCTTCAAGTATCGCTGAAGTGCAGCAGGGACAGGTGCGCTGGAACCATGTCAGCTCTCCAGGAGAAGCAGCAGCAGCTCCGGGTGGGCTCCGCACGCTCCCTGGGGTGCGGGGATGGGACGGGGGCTCCTCGGTCACCGAGCTTCGGCTCCTTCCACCGCCGCTACCTCGGGGCCGGGGGGCCCGGCGGGGCCATGGCGGCGTCGGAGCAGCGCTGGGGCGGCCGGGCCGGCGCCCCGTGCCCNGGACCGGCCGGGCGGGGCGGGGCAGCGGGGGGGTTCCCGGGGAAAAGCCTCTGAGGAGCGTGGTCGGCAGGGCGAGAGAGGGGATTCTCTATTTACTCGGCCCTAGTGAGGCACATCTGGAGTGCTGTGCCCGGTGCTGGGCTCCCTCAGGACGAGATGGGGAAGAAGCTGCTGGAGAGGGTCCTGCGGAGGGCACAGGGAGGATTTGGGGGCTGGAGCATCTCTCTAATGAGGAGACACTGCGGGAGATGGGCCGGGTTTGTCTGGAGAAGGGAAAGCTGAGAAGGGATCTCAGCAATCCATGTAAATATCTCCCCGGCGTGCCTGGGGATGGTGCCAGGCTCTCTTCAGTGATGCCCAGTGACAGAATTAGGAGCAATGCCCATAAACTAAAAGACAAAAAGTTTCTTCTCAAGATGAGGAAGATCATCTTTACGTTGAGAGTGGCAGAGCTCTGGAACAGGTGCCCAGGGAGGGCGTGGAGTCTCCCGCTCCAGAGACACTCCAAAGCCCCCTGGGCACATTCCTGTGTCACCTGCTCCAGGTCACCCTGCCCTGACAGAGGGGTGGACAGGAGGATCTCCAGAGATCTCTTCCACCCCCAGCTAATCTGTGATTCTGTGAAAAAAACCTGTGAAAAGGCCCCAAAAACTCATGTGAAATCCCTTACCTCACTAGAAGGGCCACCCAAGTTGTTTTCCCACAGATCTGACTCTGCAGGGGTCTCAGAGCCCCTGGCCAGCTCTGAACCCTGGATGCTTGCAGAGATGGACAGGGAAGAAGAGATCCTTACTGGATCAGCTGTGAGCACAGCCAGGAATGTGTCACCCTGCTTGCACAAAGGACTTAATTTCCTTCGAATGCTCTCAGCATATGCAGAACTTGATACCAAAACCAGGCATAGAGGCCAGTGACAATTGAAAAAAAATATTTTATTGACCTATTTTTGTGCACTATTTGGTACAAAGATGGCGTTAAACCCCCAAATTCTTCAACAGGCACTGAGAGTTCCCTGAGCTAAAGAGCAGACCCTGGTGCTGAAGATACTTAGTTTTTCATACATTCTCCAGTTCACCTTGGGATTGAAAAGGGTCAAGGCAGCAGCTTGAGGTCAGGATGTTTTGGTCAAAGGTCTGTGGTTGCTGCCACTCAACAACAAGAGAACACACAATTGCAATTCTGTGCTGTAGCCTCCTGCTCAGGGCAACCATCTGGACACAGAGCAGCTTGTTTATACTGACTCCTCCCTTGTGACAAATCCAAACACACTCCATGTCTCCTACGCCATATTCACGGTCTCTGGCAGACCTGTATTTTTCATCTAACAATAGCATCCAAAATGTAGCACTTCATACAGCCCTGTGGGATCCTCCATCTCTGCTGTGCCAGGCTGCTCCTACATCACTAAATCTTAGTCAGGAGACTGAGCTCAACCCATTTCTATTGGATTTCTCCATCAATGGCTCAATTTGCAGGTACTGAGGCTGGTTGTGATGCACACACACCCACACAGGAGAGAGAAATTCTGGTACATCGTGCTGAGATAAATGCAGGGTCACATCTCTTGAACTCTGCAGAATTTCTCCAGGTTTATCTCAGTAATGGAGATCAGCTTCTCACTGAGGTGATATAACCCCGCTCAGCTCCCATGGATTGAAGGCAAGTGAGGAAATGAAGCTGTCAGCACAGGCCAAGAAGCCCAAGAGAAATTTTAAACTCCAGAAGACAACCATGGGTCCACAATAGTCAGAAAAACCTTCACCAAATTAAACAAAAATATTTGCAAATATGCACGACCTCATAGAATCACAGAACTATTTAGATTTGAAGGGACCTTAAATACCATGATGTTCCACCCCCCTGCCACAGGCAGAGACATCTTCCACTAGACCAGGTTGCTCCAAGCCCTATCCATCCTGTCCTTGAACACTCCCAGGGATGTGCTGTGGACAGTACAGGCTGTAAATATGCTCTTCCCTAACTTGCCTGAGATCTGTGTAGATGAATGCATTTACTTTTTATTTAACAGACCAGGTGAGTTTATCATTCAGACCAATAGGCAGTTATTCCTTCTGCTGCCGTGCAATCATAAGCAGCAAAGTGGGGCAGGTTCTTTGCCAGCAGTTCCCAGCCTCTCTCTACTCAGCAGTTTCTCCAAAAGCATTTCCTGTTTCCCAGAGCCCTGCTGTAGTTAATGTGGGACAATACACAGGCAGATGAGTCAGCTGGTCACTCCCAAATGTCACAGGGAGATACCTGCCTTCCTCCCCTTCTTCAAGGGTATTACATTTTCTGCCGCCAACCCTGCTGCCAGTTTTTGTGAACATGACTCTCATGTTAAACTTGGAAGTTGTGCAGTAGATTCAGAAATTGTTAGAGAAGACAGAGACAGAAAATAAGTTGTAAAAAAAGCTAGAGTGTTTTTTTCAATCAAGCCCGTGTACATCCTGCCATTTATTTTTTTCCTAAGAGATACTTTGGTACTTTTTCTGTTTACCTCCCATTAAGTGTGGGTTCTCACCCAACAGCTGCAGTGATGTTTCCTCCGTAACAATATCTTAAAAGCTTCAACTTCTTCACCAAATAATAAAACTTAGCATGTTAATTAACAGTCCTCAGGAACCTGAGAGAACCATTTCAAGATGTCTCTAGTCTCAGTGGAATTTCAGTCTCTTCTCAGGTCTGCACAAAGCTTTTTATTTGTACCACTCTCAGCTGAACAGCAAAACTGTGCACGGATGGTACAGAAGTAATGCAATAAGCAGCAGTAATTGGATTAATAACCCATTAGCACAAATTTAAAATCTCAGTGGTTATTCCTAGGAGTAAAGGAATTCTTTCTATTAGTACATGAACACTGGGACCAAGAAACAAGAAAATTATTTTTGCAGATGAGTTGTTGTGTTCTCATTTCTATAGGCAACACTCACCAGCAAGGGAACTAGTTACCAACTTCACTTCTGAGCACAACTGCACCATGTATTAACCCCAGAGTAAGCAGCACAGGAGGTGCTACAGCTGCTTTACAGTGTCAAACACTGGAGAACCAAGAAATCAGGTTGGTCTCAGCTGTTTTAATGCCTGCATGGGCATTTTGGTTCCCCATATAAAAATGAACACTTACTAGGTTTTTCCCATCCTGCTTTCAACTACTTTTTTTTTTTTTTCTTAAACCAGAGAAGCCAAAATTTCTTCTTTTTCATCCTTCCTGCTTAGAAGTTTCCCAGCAAAATCCCACAGAATTTCAAGAACTTAAGGGGAACTGCTGTTGCTGGCTTGTTGTTACCTGCTGGTTTGCAGCGCTGTGCTGCATGGGGTTGCAAGAAGTGCCAGCAATGACCTTGCTGAAGCCTTGTTACAGAATTTAGGTCTTGGCACAGCACTGGCTGAATGTGCATGGTCACAGGGGAAAATACTGAGACCTTTAGTTCCTTCCCATCAGGAAAGATCCACAACCAAACCTCACCAGCTGGTGTTCTTCTTGGGTTTGAAAACAAAAGTGCCAGGTATGCAGGAATAAGGGAACTGGATAAGTCACATGCCTCACCAATTTAACACATCATTAATGCCAAAATATCAGGAATCCTGCAGCAAGCGGGAGGAATCAGAAAGCTCAGAGCTGAAGTAGTCCAGATCTTGAGCTGTGTTTTAGCAGAAATCCCTGAATCTCCCCCTGTGGTAATAAGATAAACAGCTGCTAAACTAAAGCAATTGGGTAAGGGAGGGGGAAAGTACTTTTCTAAGTCAAAGATGCAGACTGCTAAAGCTTTTTTTAGCCTTTTTGAACCAGTCTTGTCCATGCAGGTGTGTGTGATGTGGCTACTAGCAGTTTCAGGGAGACTTGAAAGTGTCACCATCAAGCCTTGGTTTTCAAATTTCCTGTCATCTTGAGAATGTGATTGTTGCAACACTTATTAGGGAATCTTCTTAAAACTCAAAAATAATAATTCCTGGGTCTTGTGTGGAGCATTCCAGTGATACCCCCAACAAGTTCAGTTCTATTTTCAGAGGCAGTTGTGCAGCAGCAGAACGGATTAGCCATGTCCTTGCTTGTCCTTAGCCCCATTGTGCTTTAGGATTTGGGCAGCAGCGCTGGTGGCAGCCATCCAGGCCCTGCTGTTCGGCAGGGCGACGAGGCGGAGCTGCTGGCGAAGGGAAGTGCCACAAACGCGATCCAAAGGTGCCATCTAGTGCCTGCTCGGGACCGCAGGGAAAACAGCCCGAGCTGGAGGGACAACAAAAAAGGGAATTTCCAGTTCCCAGGAAAACACCGAACAAAGAATTTTCCCTTGCGCCTGAGGCAAGAGTGCGAATCTGCAACGTGCAATTGGATTCAGGGACAATTGGGACAGATGTTTTATCATCCTTTTAATGAATTACAATGCTGTGGTGCAAGGATATATTTGCAATACAAATAGATAGAATGCATATCTAATAAAACAGCTCTAATACAGCACCTGGAGCTGAGAGGATTCTCCAGGGAAAGCATCACATTCTGCACAGTGAACGTGACTGACTGCCTGCCAACACCTGGCTCAACATGGCCACCTCTAACCACTGGCCTGAAGATCTTCACCAGTGTCATACTGGGCTCCCTGTCATCCCCCAGTCACCTCAGCTTGACTCACCTCTCCAAGGGATCCTGCAGGGAGGCAACGCTTGGAAAGTCACTGTCAGCACCAGGCAATCCTTACAGAGAAACCTGTAAGGGCTGAAGAGGAAGGTCAAGTCCTGCTGGGATGAAGGGCAGCAGCTGAAGGGGAGATAAGACAGTGTAACCATTCCAAGTGTCCTGGCACAAGGAAACTTGGGCTAACCACAGCTCTCAAGCTAAACTAAAAACAAGTCAATGCACACACTGCTGAAGGAATGATTTGTTTCAAAAAATTTATTGAAATGTAAAATACTTAATACAAAACCATACTGATGCCTTCTCAGAAGAGGAGCTCAGCTCTCAGGCATTAAAAAAAAAAAAAAAAAGACCAGCAGGATACACACAAACCAGGACACTGCTTGTCCACAGCTCCTGGCTCATATGGACAGCGACAGCCACATCCCATCTCATACCCCTGAGACATTCAAGCCATGAACAGCCAGACCCAAACTGTGGTTAGCAAGGGTGTGGATACTCCTGTTTTCTAAACACATGTGCCTGGATTTACATTCTTAAAAACGAGGGCTCTCAGTCAGGGGACAGATTGGCAGATCTGTATCACAAGTAAATTAAAATCCAAATCATCTTCTGGGGAGAGAAAAACATCACAAAAAATATCCCTTCCTCTCTGTCATTCTGCACAAAGTTCTGGGGCACTAGACACAGCAACAGGTGCTAGAAGACATGTCCCAATTGCATCTGTATCTTTATAAAGGTCAGATATCAATTTTTCAGGCCATTGCACTAAAAGGCTATTGTACTTAAGTACTACTCTGTACTAAAAGGACACAGGAGATATCCTAGGATTGAGGAATTTTGGTGTTTTCTGAAGTGTGGAATGAATGTTGGGGAGCAGAACACTGAAAAAACCATATAATACTGAGAATCAAAGCTGCCATGCTGGGATTTCAAATTAATACTTCTGGCCACGTGCCCTATCCCTCTGAATCCAGCAACCTCTGTCGAGCTTCCAGAACGATCTCCTCTGTCACCTCTGGTTTGAGAATGTCCTTGATCTGCAGTGGAAAGAAGACCAATATGAGCACCAGGAATCAACTACTACTTTTGCATTCTGTGGGGAGACAAAGATCCCTGACACATGGCAGTGACCAGCAAGGAAGTTTAGAGGGTTGTGGTGAAAAAAGACCAATGACAAAGGGTACAAGGCAAAATTAACTTTGCCAGTTGGGAATTCTTACAGAGACCAGAGGATATCAAAGAAGAGGCTACTAATCCTCCTCATCTTCCCTGAAGGATACACACTGTATTTCGGAAGGGCAGAGATGACTTAAACACAGTTATACTTCAAAAGAACACCTCACTGGGAATGAAAGCAGAAGACAATTCAGATCTCATCTATTTATAGGAAGAGAATTGCCCATGATTGTGCTGGAAGGAATCACAGTGAAAAGCTGTACAGCAAGAGGTCAAATGGAGGCAGCCTTTCAGCAGTGCAGGATGTGGATATAGACAAGAGACTGCTCTCTGTACAATGCATGACATTTACTTTTTTATTGCTTCATAAAATGCACTGTACCCTCATACAATGCCAAATTTAACACTGTTTTCACAGGAATTAAAGGGTCCATAATCCCAGTGAGGGATACACAACAGCTATCAAAAAAAGGACTGATCTCTCTTTAGGAACAGTTAGACTCTGCCAGAGGCAGAACCCTTCAAACTATCCCTGAAATTACATTATGCAGAAGCGGGGAGTTCATACTGTCACTCACTACAGGATGCTTTGGTAAGTTGAAAGAAAACTCTGACTTCAGCAACAACTGATGCAGCCTTTCTGTTCCCTCCCCTCATTGTGGAATAAACATTACTGGTTCCTGTACCTGATGAGAAAGGGATGCTTCATAGCAATACAGGATGCTGGTGTCAAAGAGCATCATCTTGTGAGTAACCAGAGCCATGATGCAGTTTCGGAGCCGTGAGATCACCTCCCGGTCAGACAAGGGAACTGGCTGAGGAAGAGCAGAGGAAAAGGGATGAATGCACAGAGAAGTAATGCAGGTAAAAAAGCCTTGCTGTGAACCAAACACAAGATCCTGAAAGTCTCCCGTTACTCACGTGCCTCTGACTATGTCAGACTAAAAAACATCACTGGTAGAAGGTGGCTCACCTTCCCTGAACACTCACCTCCAAGTTGGCAGTGTAGCCTCCAGCCTCGTCATCCTTCTGCTCCGGAGTTGGGTAGATCCAGATGAAGCCATTGTTGCCGAGAATCACGGATGCGCCACAGGGCAGGTCATGGAAATGAGTCTTCTGGCGTTTCACAAGGGAGGGAGAGACCTGCACCAGCACACCCTGGGCAAGCTGGAGAGCAGACCACAAGGCTCAGCATGAGAGACATCATGAACCACCACAGATAACACCAAGTCACTGACACACACTCAATCCATTCCTGGCCTAGGAACAACTCTGTTGTAACACCTTTTCCTGTGAAACAGTGAATATAAAACATGCCTGCCTCTGGGAGCGCTGGGAGGATTAGCTAATGCCTGTGCAGCCCTTTGAAGATGAAGAATACTCTAAGTGCTTAGCACAAATGTTAATAGTATCTTGATCGTAATTACACGTCAACTATCCCTGCAGAAAAATGAGGAGTCAGAGGCCCAATTTAGCAGAACACTTTCCCTCGTAATCCAATCACTGTCCTTCACCCTTTGTGCAATAAGCACACTTCCCTTTCATCTTTTAAGTGCTAATACTCTTGGTCTGGTAATCCCAAACTGCAGCCTACGCTCCAATGGCCCCTTGGCTTATTTCAATGCACAACACAAGATATAAATACCAACTGTGTAAAGCCTCAAACAGAGCCCTGGGGAGAGGAACAAGTCACAGTGGCAACAGCCAGCAGAAGAGGAGTGAGGAGATCTCTCCCCAGGATTTAATTCCCAAGTGGCTAGTGGGGGAAACAGAACTAGCAGGCTGAAACTGAGGACAGGGAGAGCAGTGGATCAAAGGGCAACTCAAGGACACCTCCTCTGCTTTGGGGAAACTCTTTGTGGTGCTCCCATGTAGAAGCTGAGAGTGTTCCTGTCCTGTAGGAATGGGTCATAACAACATCCTGCTCTACTCCAGAGCTCTTTTCTTTAAAAAGCCTCCAAAAGGCCTTATACAAGTCAGCTGGTGAAGAATTAACCCAGGATCAAGGGATTTGGAATAACTCACCTTCCCGTACTTCAGGCTCCGGGTGTGCAACGATACAGCCCCATCAGAAAATATAGACTGGACCTCTGCCTGTCAGTGCCACTTAAGGAAACAGGGTCCCTAAGGCTGCCCAGTGCCACCCCAGCGTAGCTCTCACCCCCAGCCAGGCTCTCCCTGTTCTTCCCATGCCTTTGGCTGTTATGTCAATGGGAGCAGCAGAAGGATACACTGATGAGATCTCCTTCCTGCAGGTAATCCCTCATTGCAAGCTCATCTTCTGCTGATTTTCTTCTCTGAAACATCACAAGAAAAGTTACATGTAGTCCAGAATGAGAAAATATCCATCGGTTAGAATGGATAGTTAGAACTGAACCTTAGAATGCCATGCAAAACAAAACCAGCTACACTCACCAGCTCCCCACCAGGTAAATTTATAGACGATAGCAACAGGACTGAATCCAGCCTGGAATTTGTTTCCACTTTCCATCGCTTCTGCTGAACCTAAGGGGAAAAAACCCACCCAAACTTATAGGTACACACTCAAAAATTGAATGGGAGCTGCAGCTCCCCAAGCTGCAGGAGGGGACAGCTCTGCTGCTTCTTCCAGCCTCATCTCGGTTAAAGTCCACATGCTCTCAGCACCCTGCGCAGGGACACTGATCTGTATCAGTGTTTTAGGATCCCGGGAAGCACTTAGAGCCGAACTGAGCCACGACCACCCTCCTTTTCCTCCTCCTCCTCGGCACCGTGGCAAACATGGGGCTTTACCTCCGTAATCCTCCCGACCACGATGTCGCCGATCTCGCCGTTGTACCTGGGACAGAGAGCGGCGGTCACACACCTCACTCACCCTGCCTCACGGAGCCAGGCCCCGCCGCCCGCCCGCCCGCACCCGCCACAGCCGCGCTCACCTGGCCTTCAGCGCCCTGACACACACCAGCTTGTTCACCCTCTCCACCACGCCGGCCACCGAGGCGATCAGCTTGTCGTCCTCCACAAAAGTACCGTGGCCCCTGCGGAGAGAGAGCGGCTATCTAAGGACAGCCCGAAACCGCGCCACCCCGCCGCCGCCGCCTCCCCTCCGCCGCTGGCCGCACCTCATGTATCCCGTGTCCGTGGTGATCGTGTCCCCCGGTGCCACCAGGTGCTTCTCGCCGCCCCGGGGAGCGCTGGAATCCAGCGGGGCGCGGACCGCCGGCAGCCTCATGGTGACCGCCGCCATCTTGGCCGCGCCGCACGCTTCTTCCGCCCGCCATGGTGGCTGCGGGCGAGAGCGCGCCTGAGGGCACGGGCGCCGCCATCCTGAGTGAGGGCAGCGGGGCGGTGACTGGGCAGCCATGTTTGTTCCTGGCAGTGAAGGGACTCTGGGGTTCGCCCCCGGGGAGGCCAACGGAGACCCGGCCATCTTTAGTGCGGGCAGGGTGTGCCACGCTCGGGGCAGCCCCCGGCAGCGACCCGGTCCCCCAGAACCCGCCCGGCAAACCGGGGCGGCACCACGGGCTTCTCCCGGAGCTCACCGGGCCGCACAGCCCGGGCCGAGCTGCAGTGCTGAGGGTCGAGGCGGGGAGCAGCACCCGCAGTTTGGGTGCCCCTCACACAAGGTGTCCCCCTGGGGGCAATCCTCTGATGCCCTGCTCAGCTGGCCGGTGCTCACGCTTGGTTTAAACAACCCCGCGGGACTCGGGACTGACCTCTTCCCCTCGGCCGAGCTGTGCCAGCCGGAACTGATACGTGTGTGGAAAAGTTTAATTCAAGCAGCGATTCGGCTCTCGGAGCTGCGGAGGAAATGCCACGGGAAAAGCAGCCCGCAGGGACCGTCAGCAAATGTCGACCTGTGTCCCATCACAGCCAAAATATGGGCACTAATTCATGGAATATATCAAAGGATAGCAGTAGCTGTGGATTCAAAGAGGGATTGTACAAGTTCACAAGAATAGGGACTGGCAGGGTGGGATCAGTAGATATCACCCGCTCCGGAGTGAGCCAGCGTGTACCCCAGCTTCCAGACCTGAAAAAGGGCTTCTTTAGCCAAAACCTGGGGGTTTTTCCCCTTCCAGATTCACTTCTTGGTCCAACAGATGACTCCACATCTCCTCACTCACAGATTGTTGTGTTAATTATGACCTTCACTCATTCCAATACCCACATCCTTCCCCTGGCACATAAAGTAAAGCTCTCCATGCTATCCCTCTTCTAAATGATAAATGTTCCAAGTAATTTTTATTTAGAATACAAGAGAGGTACAAATGTATTTACACTGTGTACATATACAATCAAATAATATATAATATCAAAGTCTTGTAAATAATGTTTACATAAATATTTACAAAGTTAAAGTGACGGTTGTTTGGGGTTTCTTTTTCTTTTGTTTTTGTTTATTTTCTTCTGGAAGTGAAACACGGTTTGTGAGAACTTTATACATCTTAGACTTATAATTAATATTAGAATACTTTCTTTTAAGATTTATGATACACAGCCCTCTTCTGCAGTGTGGGAACTCCAGAGGGCGCTTAGAGTTGTCCTTGGGGACAGAGCTGGCCCGGGGACAGGTTTTCTCTGTCCCCAGAGGGCAGTAGCAGTTCCAACCAAAATGTACCTTCACAGCTGGGAAAAGCATGGGGAGAAGAGCTGCCAGGGCTGGAACAGGCATAGCCCGGCAGAGCTCAGGGTCCCCCCAAAACCTGCCTGTGGATGGGCATTCCCAGCTGGCACGGTGTCCCCGTGGCCCGTGGCCTGTCCCCTCTGCCCGCAGCATCGCTTGGAGCAGTGACAGATCCCGGTACGGGGCTCCGGCTGGAGCAGGGCGGGCAGAGGGAGCTCGGGTGTGGGAAAATGGAAAAGGTTCATTAACTCAGGGCTCCCAAGGAGGGAAAGGTGTCCCTTGGAAGGAGCCACCGGTAGCAAAACCACACCCGGGGCACGCAGGCGTGGCTGGGGTGGTACATCAGGGCTGTGCCAACCTTTCAATGGGGCACGTCTCTGCTAGAGCAGAGGAGGATGGATAAGAGGAATTTTTCTTTCTACCAAATGATCTGTAATACACAGGCATAACTCAGCCAGGCCCAGCTTTTTGGCTCCCCCAGTCCTTCCCAGTGCACTGGCAAGACCACACATGACATCCCACTGCATCCCTTCTTCCCTGCCAGCACCAGGGGTCACCAGCCCACCCTGTGCCACATCCCGCTGGGGATGATCCTGCACAACTCAGCTGCAGAGCTGGGGGTTCCTCTCCAGCTGAACCCCCGCAGTCAGCGATGCCCAAAAACAGCCCCACACTCCTCCAAGACACAAAGCAGCTCAGCCAAGGGCCACCCCCCCAGTTCATTGCATGTCTCAGCATCAGTCTTTGCTGTCCCAAATCCCGCTGCCGCACCGGGGCTTCACAGCACCATGGTGGGGATGTGATGGGCCAGGGAGGCAGGGTGGGGCACGGGCAGGGCGGGCGAGTGGGCCTGCAGGGAGGCGTTGGGGGGCCGGTGGCGGGCGCTTTTCTGGTGCGCCCGCAGCCCTGCGAGCTGGGAATAGGCACTTTGGCACACCTGGCACTTGTAGGGCCGCTCGCCCGTGTGCAAGCGGACGTGGTTGCGGAGGGTGGAGGACTGGCTGAAGCGGCGGTTGCAGAAGCGGCACACGAAGGGTTTGTCCAGGGTGTGGATGCGCATGTGGGAGCGCAGGTTGCTGCGGGAGTTGAAGCCGCGGTGGCAGATGACGCAGCGCATACGCCCCGTCGTGCTGGCCCCCGTCTCCACCGCGTGGAAATCCTCTGGGGATGACAGGGGACAGTCAGGCACTGCCCTCCAGCACAGCAGCTCACCCCACCCCAAGTCCCTGCGGTGCTGGGTGCCCTGGAAAGCCCCCAGTGCCCTCTCGCTGGCTCCCTGCTGCTGAGGTCACCTATCCCGGGCAGACTGGCACCCAGACTGGCTCTTAGGAATTTGGGATGCAGCCAGTGCTGGCAATGGGCTCAGCCAGATTTAGGTAAGGGGAACATTCAAGCTGAGCTGAATGAATCCCTTACAGATGGGCATGAAACCAGTTTTCCCCTCCCTGGGCTGCAGCAGAACTGGAGGGGGGGGTACAGGAAACCTCAGGAATTCCCAACCACACTGTCCTGCCCTTGCCCGAGCTTCTCCCGTCACTCTGCTGGGCTCAGACATGGCTCTCTCAGAGTGGGGAACAGAGTCAGGGAGCACAGAAGTGGATCTAAACATGGTCTGAGCTCTGCTGTGCCACAGAGAATCACTTCAGGGAGCCACTGAGACAAACAGAAAGTGAAAGCACAATGAGAGAAAAGCCTCCTGTGCTGGTGATTAAGATCCCTTAAATACAGAGTGGGGATGTAGAGGCTGCATCCACTTGGTGTTTCACGGAGTGCTGGGGCAGCCTTGCACTCACACCTTCTGCTGCTCCTCCCTCCCTGGCTGGTTCAGGCAGCAACTGTCAGACACCCCACCAGCACCAGCTGCAGGCAAGCTGGCCTGGAGGCATCGCCCAGAGTTACTGAGGACCTGCTCATTTCATAGTCCCTCTGCTTGTCCACAGAGAACTGGGATATCTGACATACCCCGGGGATGTCCAGGCCTTGCGCCTACCCAATGGCCTCAGAGGTGGGCACAGGATGAACAGGCAGGGATGTTGCACCCTTGACTCTTTCTGATGTTACCTACCATGTTTGTTCTTTTTCTGCTCCTCTTCCAGCCCTGGCACACCTGGGATGCCCAGGAAGGTGTTGTGGGAGTTCCCGTACCAGACCAGCAGCTCTTGGTCTGGAGGAATCATCTAGAGAGATAAAGAAAGGGTTGTTGGGAGGAGCGGTGAACATCTATCCCTGCAGTGATCTATTCAGACCTACCCTGGCTGTGCCCCATTTCTGTGAGACCCTGCTGCCATCTGGGACCTGCCAGCAGTCCCCAGCACCACAGACAGGCACGGAACAGCCCAGAATGCAGCACTGGAGGTGATGGCACAGCTCAGCAGCACCCAGCACCAGCACAAACCCACTCCAGGCTCTCCCCCAAGCTGGGACACAAACAGGGTTATGGGCAAATATACAACTACAGGGCACAGGGACAGATCTGGAGTCTCCAGAGTGCAGGACCGTGAGGTCTCAGCAGCTCAAGACCAGGACAGGATGAACCACAGAGACATGAAAAAATAAACCATTTATGGAGCCACAATCAGCATGAGTGAAAGAGACCAAAGCATGGAGCTGGGACTGAGACCCAGCTCAGGGCTGAGCAGGGCATTTTGTCTTTGGACAGAGCCATCAGCACCCTTCAGCTGCAGGGCACAGACAGCATCTCCCACCCAGCCCTGCCGGGGCTGATTTTAGAAGGTGGAAGTGCAGATCTGCCAGCAAAGGGCTCATCAGTCCACGGAGCAGAGAGCTCGGGGCTGCTATAGGAGACCGTGGCTCAGGTGTGAAGCGCTGCTTATACCCCCCACCAAAGCTGTGGTGCCTGCAACAACCCAAGGACAGCTACAGGACCAGGGCAGGGGTTTTGCATCATCAATGCTCTCATTTCCCTGAAGTGATGGCACTTCTGTCCCTGCTGTTCCTGTCATATTCCCGCATGGCTGGGGCGAGCAGCCAGGAAATGCCGCTCAAGGCTCCCCCTCATGCAGCAGCTGTGGCTGGGAAGATAGATCCTCTCAGATCAGTTCAAACAACACTAATAACAACATCACTTTATAAAAAAATACATATTTTCCCTTGCAGTCCCTACTGTTAAGAACCTAATTTAGAAATAGGAACACCCTGCATTTTGGAGGATGGTTTTCTGTACACCGAGCATGTTAGATCCAAGTAAAGCATCATCCACATGAAACACAGATCCTAAGTTCAGTCACCTCAACACTGAAAATATGTTGAATTTTAAGCATCTAAAATCAATAAGAATTTGACTTCATATCTTTGTCCATCTGCATAAAGACCTCACTGGACTGCAGAGGAGGAATTTGGGAGGCAGAGGAAGCCAATATCCTTTTGCATCCCAAATTGATGACACTGTATCTTGGCATTATTTACTCTTAAGAGAAAATTAGTCAGTTTTAATACAAGCAAATAAAATATTGCTGAAAGGATAGAACAATCTGCATGGGTGCGTAGATGGGTGTGTGTTTTATTCTGCTGAAGCTGCTGCAGCCACACCAGCAACGGGTGAGCACCCATGTGCATACATCCTAAAGCAAATTCAAATTGTCCCCCAGGCATCTTGTGGCCTTCAGAACAAAGGCGAAAACTTTCTGCCCTCACTTTATTTTCCAGCAGCAGCAACTTGGTATTGCCGAGAAAGAGGATGGGGAAAAACAAATCAGCGAATAAGGGCAGGAATGGGCAAAACGCATTAAAATGTCAAACATAAATAGGGAAAAAAAGCACCAAATAAATCTGACGTTTTGGCACCTAGGTGAGAAAGGCATCCAAAGAGATGCTTTTGGAGCCCTGGTGCAGCAGGGGTGGGTGCAGAGCAATAGGAACCAGGCAGCTCATTGTGCCACTGCTACGGGGGCACAGCAGGCATGGGCAGGAGGCTGTGCAGGGGACAGGAGGTGAGGAAGCCACCAGGGCTGGTAGGGGATGGAAGATGACAATGGCTACATGTAGACACTTGTGGTGCTGAGCAGGGCAGCACTTGAGTTCAGGTTGGTGTGTGCATGTCCTGCCGAGCTTGGGGTGCAGTGTGACAGCAGGGACCCTTCATGCCTGCCTCCTCTCACACATCACTTGGGGTTCAGCACTCTCAGCATCTCAAATTCACTACTGGTGCCAAGAAAATTAAACTCATCCTGCTCCTCTGCTCACTGCTTCAGCCCCACAAACAAGCCCACAGCTGGATCATAGCTATACCCAAATATTCGCTCACTCATCCCCTTGTCTGTGCCTGCACAAGGTGTAAAAACCACAGCTGTGTTCTTAATTACACCATGGCTACCTGGAATTATTTTACTTATTTACATAATTTAAGAACAATAGTAAAAAGCACTTAAGGTGCTGTCACAAAAGGCACAGCTGCCCACAGAAACATCAGGTCTTAAAACCAGAAACACTTGAAGCCTAAGGAGGGGTGTCTGGCATGAGAACAGCAGGGAAGTTCTTGGAGCTCTTGGGAAAGGTGGCAGAGCCCAGGGGGCACACGGAGCTCTCCTGCAGCAGGAGAAAATATCTGATCCTCTTTCTACTCATCCATTCTCCTTTGCCACCCCATGGCAGCAATCCCTAACCCTGCTCTCTCAGCATAGGGTTGGGCTGTGGTCCTGTGCCATGGAGCATTTCCGTAAGCCATGGAGCACTCCAGAAGCCAGTGCAGGAGCCTGGATAGATCTGGAGAGCCCATGCCCACAGAACCAGCAGGCACTCACTCCCAGCTGCGACCCTTTCCCAGCTGCAAACGCTCCTCAGGTGAGGCTCTGAATCCAATACTGCAGGGGGACAATCCCACAGTGCTGGTCTGGGATGGATTGGGTTCTGTCCCCTCTTTAAGCCAAAGCTGCTGCACAGTGCTATCTCTCCAAGCCACCACCTTTCTCCACCTGCAATAGCATTGGGTTATGGGGACACTGCACATAAGCAGGTCCCCACCATCACCCCATTCTGGCACTGTGTGATTTTTATGCACATGTCATCAGTAATGCCGAGGAGCCAGAGACCCACCTCCATCCCAGAGTCTCCTGTACGGAGCTGTGGGCACCTTTAGCCATCACCTCACTGCACGGCAGTGCTGGGACCTGCTCCTGTGCCACACCAGCACAGAGCAGCACTTCATACGAGAGCACAGGGATGAGGGGGCAGGAAGAGTCTCTTCCCCACAGCGTAAAGCCCAAGGCACAACTGCACCAGCACCACTCCCTGCCCACTCCATGGCTCTCTGCTCCCTGCACAGCCGGAGTCTGATGCCCAGGCACAGCAGTGCAGAGTTAGGCACAGCCTGGCTTAGCATCTGGGTTTCACAAAATCCCCCCGACTTTATCTTCGTGTTATAAAGAAGCAGGTTCTGCACAAAATCCCACTATTTCAATAGAGCATCCAAGCCCTGTCCTTGCCCAAAGCCCAATATGGGCCAGAATTGGAGCTCTTTTCATGCTTTACACCCCAAACAAGGATCTACTCTCCCCCTGTTCAACACACACCACTCCGTGAGCCCACAGAAAGGAGGCGGAGAGGAGAAGGGACCTTTACTACTCCCTGAAGCCCATGCAATGGCCCTTCCCTGTGGTTTGTACCTCTGCTGGTGGACCTGAGCGTGAAGGATGGAAAAGCTGCCGTGTCCTTCCACAGACACCTCACCAACAACCCAAAGAACAAGGGAAGGAGAGTCTGTAGGGTGGGGAATCTCACCACCCTGCTCCTCTATTGCAGATGCCCGGTTGCCCTTCAGCCCCACTTACCTCAATGGCCTTGTAGAAGATGCTGTTGCCAATCTGGACCACCTCGAGGTTCTGCTCCTGCTCGTTGCGTGCACATTTGATGTAGGTCATCCAGCTGCGGTGATCCTCCTGGCTGGCATCGATGAAATACCGCACTGTGCCGTCCTCGTTGAACACCTGCGAGGGGACAGAGCACTTGGTGGGGATGCTGTCCACAGAGGGCTGAGCCCCTACACCTCCTGCCTCTGGAATAAAGCCCCTGGACAGGGACAAGCTCAAAGCCAGCACAGCCTCAGGGCTGAGATCCTGACAGCAGCCGGGAGATGCCAGACCCTTCCTGCTTTGTGTTGCTGTTCTGCAGCAGGGCTGAGAAATATGCCCTGCTCTCCCTGGCATGGCTGCTCCTGCCAGCCCCTATTTCCCTGGATAATCCAGCTCCTTTTCTCAATCTGCTTTCTCATCAAAGCCCCACTAGCAGCTCAGCCCCAGAGGAAGGGGCTGTTCAGCATCCTGCAGCTGCTCTGGGAGCAGGAGAATCCCTGGGTGGATAGGGAAGGTGCATGCCAGGCCTGGAAAAATGCTTGGCAGGGTGCCAGGAAAGATGAGGCAAGTTTCCGATAGGCATAAAATTATAATAATAATTAACAATAATTAAGAAGTGCAAGTCTGAGTAAACACATTTAAAAAATAGGAAATAGCCTCTCTATTGGCTGTGCATTAGTGCACAATGTCGTGGCATCTCAGATCCCCCAAACTCAACAGTTTCATTTGGGATTAACCTCACCAGGGCTGGGGCAAAGCAGGGAGCAGGGGACAGGGCAGAGCTGTTTTTGCCCACTGTGGCCAGTGCACGCAGCAACCAGTCGGGTGTTCTGCCAGGACAGCATGGGCAGGGCAGAGCAGGGTGTGATCTGGCTGCTCGGGACACGAGCAACAGCATTCCAGGGCTGCTCTGTGGGCTGGCTGCACCCCGAGGGCTGAGAACACCTCATCCTTCCCCTGCAAGGGGTTCCTAAACCCACCTGCCCAGATATTTGCATGACTGGGGAAACTGAGGCACAAGGATGGTGCCCGATGGTGCCCAAGCACGGGAGGACAGAGTCCCAGCATCCTGTCCCTGCTGCTCCCCAGACCAGTCCGGGCTCAGGGTTTAGGGGGGTCGTTACCTCCCACATGAGGTTGTTGTTCTTGCACAGGTCCACATGTTCGGGGGAGATGACTCTGCCCGTGAACGGCCCCATCTCGGTGCCAGCCTTGATCCAAGTCTTGGAGAAGATGCCGAGCCCTTCGCCGGGGATGGAGCTCTGGGCGATTATCACTTCCGACGGCAGCACCAGGCTGGAGAGCTTCTGCACCTCTGCGAGGGGGGAGATGGCTCAGAAAGGGACAGGGACAGGGGAAAGGGGGGAAAGCGGCGGCGACGGGGACCCCGCCCAACCCCGGCCCCAGCCCAGACCCCGGGGCTGAGCTTTTTAAACGCCCAACCGGGCTCCCACAAAGCGGTACAAGGTTCCCCCGGGGCATTGAGGAGGTACCTGGGAAAAGCATCCCGGGCTGGGCGAGGGAGCGGGGCTGGGAAAGGAGGTTAAATGGTGTCTATTTCGGCCCATCCAGCAATTTGTCATGCTGTTAAAGTGATCTGCATTCATTAAACTCAACTAGAAAGAAATTGCTAATTCTAAATTCATTAGTCCTTTAGGAATGCTGTAGCGGTACATTGTGCCTGAATGGCGCGAGGGCTTGTTTAAAAGGGCCCAGGAATTCCTCTTACAAAATGGGGAGATGAGATGGTTGACATATCGTGAATGGAAATGGAATTAGCCTTCATGGTAAATTAAGAGAGGAACAGAAATCCGAGAGGGGGAAAAGGGAGCTGGGACGCCCCGGCGATGCCGGGGCGAGAGAAAAGATATTGTCCCGGGCGGCTGAATGCGGGACGGCCCCGGCCCCCCCAGCCCGCGGTTTAAGTGGGAACTTTCTCAGGTCAAGCCCAAGTTAACCAAATGAATTTAAAGCCCTTTTCCTCAGTCCCACGCCTGGGGAGAGCGGGGCGCCGGGACCGCATCGCGCCGCCGGGCACCGGGAGCCGGCCCGCGGCCGATAGGAGAAACTGGAGGGATTGGGGAAGGTTCAGGGGGATCGGGGAGGGTCCGGGGGGGGCACTCACCTCCGGAGAAGGACTGAGCCAGCACTTCGGCCGTGAAGGCGGTCTTGGGGCTGCTCTTCTCCTCGAAGAGCTGCTCGCCCAGGACGTTTCTCCAGCGGCCGTAGAGGAAGCTGTGCAGGATATCGGAGGTGATCACCTCGGCCAGCGAGAGCCCCTGCGGCTTCAGCCCAGGCTTGAGGACCAGGGCCTCGGCGGGCAGCACCGAGCCCATCATGGGGGCGAGGCGGCGGGGCCGAACGCGACGGGGCCGGGCGCGGCGGGCGGTGGGCAGCGGGCTGGGCTCCGTTCGACTCGTCGGCTCCCGCCCGGCTATATATGAGCTTCATTGACCCTCCTAATTGGTTATTAATGACCTCCCTGACGTTGGCGGAGAGACTGGGGCTGCCGGAGCGAGGCGAGCCGTCGGAGCCCCCCCTCCCATCTCCTCCTTCCCTCCCCTCCCGGGGGTGGGGTGGCTGGAGGGAGGGAGGGACACGGCTAGCACACACACACACACACACACACACAAACACACACACAACACACACACACATATACACACACGGATACACGCACACGCACCGGCTTGGCCCCCCGCACCTCCCGGCCCGGGCAAACCCAAACCCGGGCACCTGCCCTCTGGCACGGCAGAACAGCAGCGAAACGGGCAGAAATGTCCCCGCCAGTGTCCCACGGACAGGGCGCACCCTCGGGCATGGTCCCACTCCCCACCTGGCCCCTGCACTCGTTTTAGGAATGAAACGCTGCGCTGTGGGGTCATTGAGCACCACAACGAAATCGGCGGCCCCGAGGCCGACAGCTCCCGGTGCTCTGCGGCGTTTGGCCCTCGCAGCCCCGGGGGAACGGGCTGAGCCTGCTGCAGATGACCCCGGCCGTGCTCGGCTCCTCGCTGCCCTCCGCAACCCCGACTTTCCCGGCCGGGACCGGCAGCACCGAGAGGCTCCGGCGCTGCTGCCCCAAATGCCAGGACAGGGTCCCCAAGCAGGGGGTGGGTGGGACGCGCTCCCGGGGCTGATCCCCGCTTGACCGCAAGGCAGGGCTCACCCGGCTGCCGCCACCAGCCTGGCCGGTCCCCAGCCCTTCATCCCCGTGGGAATTGTGCCCAGGTGTGGATCGGGGACCGCTCGTGGATCCCCCGTCTCCCTGCAATAGCAACCGTGCCCTGCCGTGTCCCCCCAGGGCCGGACCCCGACCCTGCGGAGGCTGCAGCATCTCCGGGGTTGCTGCCGCATCGCCCCCGTCCCCGCACCCGAAGGCTTTCCCGGCCAACCACGGAGCCCATCCCAGCCCTGCCGAGCCCAGGAGCTCCGCAGCCACCTCTGCTCCCCAGCAAGGTGGCATCAGAGCGGTGCCTCCAAACCCAGCGCTCCCCTCCGGGCCCGGGCTTTGCCGGCTCAGCAAAGGGTTAATCTTTCCCGGATTTAAACCCAGTCCTGCTGTGTCGGAGCTTAGAGCCCTCTCCTTAGCCTTGTTCTTTTGATTTTCATGGGGACGAGGGGCTGTAAAGGGCTGCGGGAAGAAGGCTGGGCCCCCAAGATCCTGAGGCGCTCAAAGGCCGGTTCCCGCACCCCAGAGTCCCGGGAAGCCCCGCCGGCTCTCACCGTGCCCGGAGCAGCAGCCAAGCACATCCCAAACCCCCACCCTATTCCCCGGGTAGGTGCCTTATAGGATGAAGCTGTGGAGTGTCTTCTGGCCTGGGTGAAATGATGCTGCATCCCATATGCAATAATTTCTAATAATCCAATCAAGAAGCAACGCAGATGTCAGGAGCCCACCCAAACCTGCGCTTACTTCGGGTCTTCGCCCGGCGAGAGGCAGCGCTGTCCTGGAAAGGGGAAGTTGACAACCTTCCAGGGATTGGTTTGGGGTTTAATAAGCGTAAAAAATCCACCAAGTTTATTTTGTTTTTCTGGACTTTGGCTAGAGGAGCGGTCAGGATATTTCTGCCTTGCTAAACATAACGCATCAGGTGGAAAGGTTCCCAACACCGGCTCCCTCCAGCCGCGGAGGCAAGCCAGCCGTCGGATTGCCTTTTTTTTTTTTTTTTCCTTCTTCTTCTTCCCCTTTCCCCAGGAAAACCCTTCAACCTTCAAGTTATCCCGGGACAAAAAAAATAATAGATGCTCTTGAACCCCCTGCGGCTCCGGTGCGGGCTGCGCTGAACCCCGCTCCCGGCTGCGGGGGCTCGGCGGTGCGGGGGGTGGGGAGTGACAGAAAAAGGTGAAAAAAAAAAATCCTTCCATTTTCTGCGTGGTTTTAAATATCCCCAGCTGTTTCCCAAAGCTTCTTCCCGGTTCTAGGAAGGTGCTTTGCTGTGTGTTCCCCCCCACCCCCTACTCATTTCTCTTTTTTAATATCGCAGCTATCCCTCCTTTTTAACATTTAAGAGGAAACAAGTTTAATATTCATGGCTGTTAATAGAGAAGGGCCATTATCGCCGCCCCATTGTTCTGAGCCCCGCACAATGCTGCTTGTATTTTCATGTGTATATTCCCAAAGTTCCTTCTGAGCGTTTAGTGAGCACTTTAATATTCATGGGTGTTAATAGAGAAGCCCTCAGTATATTGGCATATTGTTGGGAGGTGTACATATTGGTCTGACTCTGAATAGCCACAGTCCTCTTTTCTTTTGCTCTGTTTTGCAGGGTTGATGGGCCAGGAGTAAATGGGCATTTTTCCCCCCCGTCTCCCCCTTACAGAGAGAACATCTTTATTCCAGTCCCAGACTTTCTGGTTTCCCATTCAGGACCCTCAGAAATAATGTCAGGCAGAAGAAAAGTGGAGCAAATCAATCTTTCATGGTCTTTTTGAGACCAATTTGACATCCATGGACTCTTCTTTTCTTTCACAGCCTACAAGGGGATGGTCAGGATCTGGACAAGGTTGGGGTCTGATGAGGGGAGACATGGGATCATAATGCAGCAAAGAGAGAAAAGAAAAGCAAAACAAGAAAAGATTGCAGGGATGGGGTGATGGAGGAAAAATGAGGGTGAATGACAGTGCAAGAAAGGAGATTAGAGCCCAGCAGCTGCTTTTTGGGGGGCGGGGGGGAGGGGGGAGCTCTCTCCCCTCTTCCAGCCCTTCGCATGAATAGGATTTGAACAGAGCGGAGATTGATTTATAGTTATTGCAGTTGAACATTTATTGCTCTTAAAGAGTGGCGGGAGAAAAGAGAGAAAAGGGGTTTGAAAAGCTCCTTTCTGTATTAAAGAGGTATCAAATGAAGACTGCTGAGATAATATACAGTGGCCAATGGGAATTTGATTTGCTTTAAAATTTAACTCTTGTGGGGCCGCCGGGGATGGAGCCGGGATGCGGGGATGGAGCCGCCGCTGCCCCGGGCCGGTGCAGCCGCGATTCTTTCCTCAAACCCCGCATTCTCTGCCCGGCTTCACTGCAAAGATCTGCGGCGGCTCCTGTGCGGCGGGGAAGGGCTGCAGCGCGGAAGGAGGATTAGTGCTTCGTTAGTACAACTTTGTATTATTTGTATTTTTTTTTTCCCGTAGCGGGTGAATGCAGGAGGGATGCAGAGCTGCGAAAATAACCTGAGCAGGGAAGAGCCTTTTTCGAAGCTGAGTTTTTCTTGCCCTAAAACCGGAGGTTTCTCCTCTCCGGCAGCAGAAACGCGATCGCAGCCGAGTCCCCTCGGGCGCAGAAAGGAGCCCATTGTTCAATGGGGAGAAATACATTTTTAGCGGTGATTGAAAGCTCCCCTCTCGTTTGAACTTTAGAAGAAAGTCCCTGGCAGGGAAGAGCATCCCCCTCCCTCTACCCCAACATCTGTTTGGAGCAATCCAGGCTCTAGGGCAGAGNCACTGCCCGCTGCCCCGGTGCCCGGTGCCGGCGCAGGGCAGCCCGGCCGACCCCATCACCTGCTCCGTGCGCCCCCCGAGCGCCGGGAAAGGGGAACGGCGGAGAGCCGGGCTGGGAGCCGAGGCCGTCAGCTGCTCCGGCCGCAATCTCTGCGCCTCCACGGGCTGCAAATGCCCCGGGAGCCGGAGGGAAAGGGGGGCAGAAGGGATCATCGCACCCCTGCGGGAGACGGGGGAGCCGGGGCAGGAGGGATCATCGCACCCCTGCGGCTGCCGCAGGAGCCAGGCGCCTCCGAAGTTGCTAAATGTGCCATTTATTAAAGCATTCAGGGGGCTTTTCTTTGGCGTTTGCTTGCAAACTCACAAAGGCCGAGCTGCTGTTTGGGGGTCTTTTCTGATGGAAAAAGGGCTCGGAGACCCCCGGCACAAAAGAAATCCTGGCAGTGCTTTCAATGGCCAGGACTCAATGAGGGGGACCCTGCGCGGAGCGGGCGGGGGCGAGGGGCCGCCCGGTGCTGCCTGAAAGGCAGGCCTGAATGTAATGGGGAGATCTGCGTTTATTTGTTGGGATCACATTTAATTAGCTTAGTACAACCCTTGAAAGACAAAGGGACCTCAATCTGGATCCAATCTGAAGCTCGTTTGGAGAGCGAGGGCTCCTGGAAAAGTCAAAAGAGAGAAAGGAGAAAGAAAAGGAAGGCTGGGAGAGAAAGGGGCTGGGGGCCCAGCCAGGTGACTGGCACGCGTGAAACAAGGGGGCCTTTTGGGCACAAGGCAGGGCTCAAAAGGGAGGGAGGAAAATAGCCTCTTCCTCAGGTTTTACCTACTTAAACCCCCTGAAGGGGCTGGAGCTGAAAAGACTCAATGGGGGCTAAGGAGGCTGCAAAGCAAACAGCAGCACTGGAGAGGGGCTCCGGCCCTGCCGCCGCAGCAGTTGGTGACACTCGGTTATGGGAATGTGCCCAAATGTTACCTGCGCCCGGGAACGCTCCCACCAGCGAGGCAGGGAGTGCAGGAGGACGAGGCGATGCCCAGGGTGAGCCTGGGCTGAGGGGGGCCAGTGCAGCCTTTGCATGTTCCCTCTATGGGGTGGGGCTTCCCACCTGTGCCTTCACCCACCCCACGCAGCAGCTCTGCATCATCACCTGGGGAGCTTCATCACGGGCCGGAGGGGCCGTGGCTGGGCTGGGGCACCGAGGAGGGGTCCCCAGGGGTGCACCCCTGGCTTCAGAGCAACGCCCGGCACCCCAAATCCCAGTGCCAACACAGGGGACACACAGGTGCGTGGTGAGGAGGATGCGGTGCCACCGCCCCAGGGGCAAAGAGAGAGTGACCATCCCCAAGGTGCCACATCCATGGATGGAGCTGAACGGTCCCTTATTTCCCTGCAAACCTGTCCCCGCTGCCCTCCGAGGGGGCTGGGAGCAGTGGGGAGGGTTCGGGTGCTCCCGGTCCCCCGGCGGTGCCCAGCGGCTCCGGCCAGGGAGGGTTTGGTGCGGTGAAGCCGCGACCCTCCCGGCAAACGCTCCGGCACAGGGCACGCACAGCAGCCCCTCGGAGCTGATTGCACTGCTCGGGGAAGCAGCTTTAGGGCATTATTTGCCTCCATTTCACTCCGCGGGAGGCCGTGGAGCCGAGCAGAGATGCTGAGTGCTCTCCTCTCCGCTCTCGCTCGCTTCCTTGCCTTTCTTTCCTCTCTTCCTTTCTTTTAAGTATTATTTGCAGGATTGTTTCGGCGAGGGTGTCACGGCACGCAGGAGCAAGAGGAAGAAAATCACCTTCCCGGCTGCGTCTGAGCTCAAGCGGCCTCGAAAGTGACCGCGGCTGTGGCGAATCGCGGTGGCGACTCCTCGGCCACCAGCGCGGCTCGGCACCCAGGGCACGGGCTGGCACGGACTGGCCGGAGGGAGAGAGGACGCAAAGACAGAGAAATCTCTGCGCCACCTTCTCCCTCCTGGCACTGATGTGGGGATGGGACAGTCACATCCCACAGATGTCTGTCCCACATCCCATCTCTCCTGCAGCATCAGCTCCAACCCAGCTGTGACCCGGAGCGGTGACTGCGCTGCGACATCAGCCGGGAGAGGGGACAGAGTGTGGGGCTGTGCGTGAGCCCCATTGCTCCCCCTGCCCTGCTCTGCTGCCCACAGCCAGGGCCCCGCTGGCCGTGCCTCTCCAGCCGCTGCCGAACCCGCGGGCCGGCTGCACCGGGGGAATCGCAGGATCCCGCTGCGGGAAATGGCAGCTGGGGCTGGGCAGGACCGGGATCTCAGCACTCAGCCACGGCTTCCCTGGTCCACGGCAGCGTCTCCAGGGCCGGGCCCGCGGGGCTGGACCAGCCCTGGCACAGGAGAGGAGGAGCACAGGGGTGGGTGGCGGGGACGGGGCTGCCCGGCAGACGGGTGATGGTGACCCCTGGGGGGCTCTCCGGCAGCTCCTGCCCTTCCCCAGCCCCGTTCCCCCCACAACAAACAGAGCAGCAGCTCCAGCCTCCCCATGTACGGACTCCACGGCAGCAAAGTTTAATATTCCCTGGCGAATGGTCCGGACAAGGAGGCAGCGCTGAGTGACGGCTCCCACAAAGGGCAGGGACCGTCTAATCCCCGGGCCCGCGGCACCTGCACCCCGGCCCGCCCGGGATTAAAGGGGAGCAAGCCGGGCTCTGCAAAGATCAGAGGCTTCATTAGAGCGGCCTTGAAATAGGATTTCCTCAAGTGATAAGGGGCAGGATGGGAAGATAATCTGGGGGGCTGTTGGTACCTGCCCCCACATCACCCCCAGAGATGCTCTTTTGGGTCACCTGCCTTGAACATCACCTTCCCAGATCTGGAGGGAACTGGCAGGGCAGATCTGAGCTTCCACTGATCCAAGTCCTTCATCCCAGGGATGGCTGGTTCCCCTCTGCCATCTTCCTCCGTGCCCAGCACCCATCAAGGAGCCGCCCAGACATGGATGGGGCTCTCTGCCCTCCCACTGCCCTCAGCTCCGGGAGTCATTGTCTCCTCCTGCCCCGGAGCTGTGGCTTTTGGCTCTTTCAGCTCATCTTCACATCACATAACACCAATTTCTGCTCATTTCCACCATTAAAATTCTGGAAAGTTTCTTTTGTGTCTTTTCCAGCCCTGTGAGAGCAGAGAAACACTGCCTGCCATGGGCACCCTGCACTGCTGCTACCCCCAGCAAATCCAGCAAAAAACCCCTCCAAACCAGCCAAATGAAGGATAAACAGCTCCCTGCATGGAATGAACACCCACGTGCTGCTTGACAGGATACACTGACACTGCAAGATCCCAATTCCTCGCCCTGTGCCACAATCCTACAAACACCAACAGCCCTGAAAATCCCCCTGAGAGTGGGAGGAACCAGGTGGGTTCAGGGGAGAAGCAGCAGTGCAGGTGGAACCTTGTAGACATCCACATCCTGTTGGAAAGCTTCATGTTAAACACCAGGAGCTCTCGCTCTGACCATGCTGCCCATTACTGTAAATACAGCGTTCCTTTAATGCAATTAAATATTTAATACTTGGAGAAAGGGAAAAAAAGATCCCACATCTTCTTGTCTCTTTCAACAGTCATTTCAGTCTAACTTGCAATGGCCATAATGTAGTTTGTTCTTAAATCATGCAAAATTAAAGAAAGTATTTTAGACTATCTCAAAGTCTGCCACTCCTAAAAGAGCCATTCCTGTTCAGACTCACTGAGTACAGAGCAGGGAGAGCAGCAGGGTGATCCTGGACTCAGTGAGGTGCTTTAGTGACAGGGTTTTTAGGGCTGCTGCTCAGAAAGGGTTTACAGGACCACAGTTAATGTCTGCTCAGGATTCAGGCTCTGCCTGCAGAGTGGGGTGGGGGCTGCCAGCCTGGGGGGTCCTCACTGCCCCTCAGGATGCTGTCCTGGCTCTCTGTGAGGAGGAAAAGGCTGCACCATCCCCATCACCACTCATGGACCCCAAAGTCCCAAATGTGTCCCACCTGCCAGCTCCTGCACAGCCCTCAGGGCCTGCTCCTGCTCCATGAAGCATCCAGCTCCTGCCAAGGGGACAGACAAACCCTCCCTGCCTCAAAACCCAGCACAGCCAGAGCTTGTTCTGCATTACTGGGAGTTAAATTTGCCCCAAGCTGAGCAGATTTGATTCCTCTCCTGGGCACCAAGACTTGGATTTGAAGGCAACACAGCAGCTTCTGGGCTGCACCACACCCCTGAGCCAGGGGACATGAGGAGCTGCCTGCAGACCCCAGAGTGAAAGGTGAGGGGGGCTGACCAGCCTTGGGGTGGGACTGACCATCAGACCAGTCCCAGAACAGCCTGGATGGACAGAGACAGCAAAGCAGCAGGGCTGGAGGAACTGAGGCCACCAGCTCCTCATGAAGTGCTGAGGCATCTCTGCCTCAAACCCTGCCCCTCTCCAGCCCATCATGGACTCACAACAGTTCAACATCCGTGGCCTCTCCGCCCAGAGCAGGCAGCAATAATGGAAAACAAATTGGTGAACTTGGGAAGGTTTCAAGCACTTCATCCTTCCAGGACACCAGACTGCTGATGAAACCCCAGCTTTGCAGGCACCATCTTAATGACAGGCCAAATTTCAAAGGCTTGCAAACTATTTCTTGTGCTGCTGCCCCACCCCCTCAATAAAAGGTTGCATCAGAAAGAGATATTTCCATAATTTATAGTACGGGCATTTCACTGGGGAGACTCACTCATCTGTACTTACAGATACATTTAAGAAAATGCATCCTCCCACAATCCTGCGCCATTTACGACTATTGGCACAATCTGTAATCCTCAGTCTTCAATTAAGGGACACCTTAGGGTTCATTATCACACAATTGCTCCCTGTGAACCATGCCAAATGCTGTTTTGGCACAGAGCTTGGAAGATGAATTAGAAGGAAGTCTTCTCGGTAATGCCCGCTCCCAATTCCCATCAGCAGCCTTTATGCCCTCCTCTAGCCATTTTTTCCCCCCTCTCCCCTCTTTCCAAGTGGCTTTTACTATCCCATCTTTCACTGTCTCTCTTGATTCTCTGGAGGTATATTTAGAGATGCTACATCTCCTTTTCTTCCGGCTCTCAATGTGCCTCCCGCTCCCGGCTTTGCAGATGGGATCTTCTTTCCTCCCTTCCCCCGTCACAAACCCCCACGGCTGCCTGGGAGCAGGGGATGGAGCTGCCCTGGGTTGGAGGAGCTCAAAACTCACATTTTACAAGAAAGGGATCCCTGAAGGGGCTACAGTTACTGCCAAACTTGGCCTGGGCACAACTGAAGGTTGATGCCCTTAACACATCCGATAATGGCCACAGCCAGATCCCTCCCATCCCTCTCCCAGGGATGGATCCTGCATGGATTCAGCCACAAAGCTGAGGCAGAGCAACAAGTTCAGAGGATTAAAACCAGGGGCTGCCAACTCCTCAGCAGGAAAACCTTTACAGGGCTGCAGAGGAACCCTCCCGGTGTTAACACAGATCCTCCTGGGGTCCTTCTGCCCCAAACAGCGACAACCACAGAAACTTCCACGGGAATCCTGAGTGTCACAGCACCAGGAGGAGGTGACAGTGACAGAGCTTCTCCAGAATCAATGCTGATGCTGCCCTCAGTGACCACCCCAAACTCCCCGGGATCTGGAGAGGGAACAACGGAGTCCAACAGACGGGAAATACTTTGCCCACAAGACACCTTGTGGAAATTTTATTATATAGAGTGTAAAATGCAACTGTCAGTCAAATAAAAAGAACACTTTTTTTTTTTAAACACCATGCTCAACATTATCCAATCGCGGTTCTTTATAGTTAGACATTTCAAGCATAAGGAAAAATAAGGAAAGAACCCAAGAACAGTAAATTCAGTACATTTAAAAACGGAATGTCCCGCAGGGCAATTAAAAATGCAAGAAAAAATAGCTTCAATTCCGTTTTTCCTTTAAAAATACACTGTTATCTGTACAAGAAACACTACAGTAAACATCAGAAATCATATTATCCCTTTTATTAAATCAAAATTATTTAGCGCATACTGTGGTTAATACTAGATTCATTTATTTCTCTAGGTAATTTGACAAATATTAGATAAGAAAATATTTAAAAGAAACGAAAAAGCAGAAAACACCTTGGAATTAAAAAATAGTTACTAGCTTTTATACGGTTTTATGTTCCACAGTGTTTGTTAAAGGTACTAATAGCAGATTCATTTTAATATTAAAAATAACAGTATTTATATTTCTGAGAGCATAGAAGAAGTTTTTTTTCTTTTTTTTGTCTTTTCTTTTTTTTAAACAAGCTTGGAGGTCTTAGATACATAAATGCAACTAGCAATGGAGACATGAAAACATGTATTGCTAAAAAAATTAACACGTTTTTATATTACCCCTTTAGACTCTAGAAATTATACAAACCCTACAAAATGCCCCCCCGAACTTGCAAACAGTAACTGTTTCAAATACAGAAATCATATCATTAATTACAATACATACCATAGTTCAGTTTTTTAAAAATGCAATAAAATCAAAGACAGCCAAGATACAAGAAATTAGAAGTAAAACATTTAATGAATTTACATATTTAAGAATATTTAAATACTGTTTAAATTTTTTTTTCTTTTTAAGATTTGTTACATACCACCTAAGACTTCCAAGCCACTCTTTCTGTTCCAACAGAAAAGATTGAAAATTAAAAGGAAAAAAAAAAAACAACCACACACAAAAAAAGCCACATGTTGAAATGTCACAGCTCTGGGGTGCGTTTTGGTGCCTGCAAATTCTCTGGCTTCTCTCCAAAAAGAATCCCGGAGGTTTTGTTTTTAATATAAATTTGGAAACAAAATTACCAGCATGTCCATACGTTTAGTACATTACTAATTGTTCCTGATTCTTAGAAAAGTTCAGTATAGATTATCCTACAGCTAGTGTTTCACAAACAGAAAAGTCTTCATCAAAATGTTGCAAATCTAGAAACCTCTGTTACAAAAAGGTTTTCTTCCACAACGATTCCAAGGAAAAAAAATTGCCACGAGGACCTTGTTCTACTGCTCCTGGAAAGAAAAGAGAGAGGGGGAGAAAAGGAAAAGTTACCGAGCAGCAGCAAATTATCAAAGCTGCCGAGCCCTCCTCCCCCGACACAGGTCTGTCCCCGCTGCAGCTGAGCGGGAAGCAGAGCTCAAAGGATGCTCCGAGCTGCCACCAGAGCCCTCTGCCCTAGCGCTGTCCCAGAGCTCTTCTGCCCCTCACCAAACAAAATCTCTCTTTCTAGCAGGGCAGGCTCGGGGAGGAATGAAGAGAAGCCCTTTTATCACCGCGTCCAGGTCACACTTGGCCAGCGCCCGCGGCGAGCGCCGGCACCCGGCTCCACCTCGCCGGTGTGAGCGGGGAGAGCAGGGGAGAGCAGCTGCTGGGGGCCAGCATCCACAGCAGCCTCTGCTCCCGGGAGCCACAGCTAAACGTGGAGCCCTGGGGACAAGTGTCAGACCACAGCAAGGTGCCTCTGTGCTCTGCACAAACTTTTTGCTGCTTTGTTTGCGCCGTGAAGTCGGTGCTTGGGAAAGCACCGAGTGTGATCAGGATAAATCTCACACAATTCTCTGGTGGGCTGAGTGACAGCTGAGGGGAGATTTTACTCAAAAGCAGGTTGACACAAATTATTTTTCAACAGTTTTGGTCTCTTTTAGGACAGGGAGCTGGTGGGCACACAGCTCCTGTCCCAGCATGAGAAAAGGCACTCAGTTCTGGGATGTGTCAATACTGTGCTGCCTCACCAGCCCAGCTTCATCATCCTTTTACTTTAATTCCCCAAAGTCAAGCAACTGCCTGGGTACTATAAGGAAAGGCTCCCAGGAGAGACAAATAACATCCCAGTTCTCTCCCAAAAAAAACCCCCACCCATCTTGTACAGGAAAATAAGACTCTGATGTTAAGGCAATGCTTCTGTGCTCACTTCCTCAACCACAAAACATCTCTGCTTTACCATATGAATCTGAAGGATAGTCCCTACACTAAGGCAAGGCCTGTATACCAAACTGCCCAAGAGAAGGAGCAGAGGGGTTTGGGAAAGGTGAATACAGACCTGGCTGTGGGCCTGAGCCTGCCCTAGTGTCTGCCCGTAGTAGGCAGCCTGCTGTCGGTAATACTCTGCCCAAGCCATCGTGTAGTCCGGCTGGGAACTTGCCTGAGAAGCAGCACTGGCAGCATGACCTGAAGGGAAAGAAGAAAAAAAGGGAGAGATCAGCAATTCCAGAAGTCCAAGCCCAGGCTTAGGATCTCCTTTTGTCAAGCTTAAAGAAGAGCCAGCCCCTTTCCAGCTGCTGCAGACACCTGACAGAGTGACACCGGCTCCGCTGCATGGGACGGCAGGACAGGCTCCAAGCTGCACTGTGAGGGACAAGCCAAGAGCAGCAGAAAGCACCCAGAGCGTTCCTGCAGCTGCAGGGACAGGCTGACAGCCTGCACACCCCTCACCCTCAAGGGTGCAAAGCCTGCAGCAGCTCCATGTCAAAGCAAGTCCAGAGGTTGGGATCATGCACTCCGTAACACGCTGGAGAGAGCCAGGCCTGTGACTTTCCATGAGCTCTCCTACCCTCTCACAACCCAGCTCCAGATTTCTGGATTTTGCCAGCATCAGCTCCTATGTGCTCTGTTTCTCCAGGCAGGCTGGCTGCAAGCATGGGCACGAGGGGGCCAGGGCTCAGTGGGAGCAGCTCTCCCGAGCCAGCACAACAGAGCTTTCCATGGCAGCACTACATGCACCATCACCAACAGGACAGGGCCAGAGGGCATCTGGAAAGGACTGGAAGCTAAACATGGCAGGGATGGAGATGCAAGTCATCGGATTAGAGTTAACTCCTTGTAACCAGAGCTGATTCTACTCCAGTAAGCCTGTTTCACTCACTCTGTTTTTTGAAATACTCCTCCCATGCTTTGCTGTAATCGGGATGGCTGTTCTGCTGCTGGCTCTGTTGGCCTGTGCAAAGATGACAACAAGGGGCACGTCAGTATGGAACAGGTGACAGTTTCCAGCCAGTGACATCCACCTCTCCACTAGACAGGCCCTGGGTCTACCCCAGCTGTCCAGACTTGACACTTCAGCTTCCACTTTTCTACAGCGTTAGGCATCTTCAGTTCAGGGGGAGCTGAGGAAAAGCTTGAGTTCCTGATTTCACCTCATCTGCTGAAGGGCATGAAGCCAAATGTCACCCTGCTGGGACCTGCTCAAGCCAAAGCACGTGGCTGGGAGCTGCCCAGTCTGCAATCAGCCAGCCTGAGCTCCCAGTCTGCTTGCACTCAGTGCAGGAGAGCTGAGACACCTGACACAGCTGAGAAATGTCACCTCCACAGAGCTGCCAAGGGAGTGGCTGTGTTTTGAGTCACCTCACTTGTTTCTCAGGGGCTCCATCCTTCTCCTCCACTCTTCTCAGTGTAGGAGAGCTGAAGGACCCCTGTGGGCAATGCCCCTGCACACACACCAGCCTCCAGCATATGACCTGCACAACTCTGGGGCAGCCAGCTCCTGGCTCCTCAAGGTGCCACGAGCCCTGCACAGGGCACAGCCAGCTCCACTGCCCACAGGGCACAGCCCAAGCACCACAGAAGAGGCAGCCACGACATCCCTAAACTGCCACAGCTGGCTCATGGTGTCACCTCCAGACTCCTACACTGCTCCAAGGGAAGCAGTGTCTCCTCACAGATCCCAAACCTTGGGCTCCACCCAGCACAGACTCCCCATCTTTGAAGCACTAAGACACCTTCAACCAGGCACATCCAAGTGTTACAGCAGGTAGAGCCTGGCTGTAGAGGAAGGAGAGGAAGGATACCTGCCCTTCCCAGGCTTCCCTGGATCCCAGTGGGAGCACAGAGCCCTCAGTGAGACATGGGACAAACAAGCAGCAAACAGCAACTGGGAGCTGCAGAGAGGCACAGTAGGAGTGGGGAGCACGAGCCACTGTGGACAAGGAGAGCAGCAGGGACAGAGGACACTCGTGGAGCAGAGCTCTTCCCATCCCATCCCAGCTCCATGAGCAGCCCAGCCCTGACGCTAGCCCAAGGGGGGGCTTTGAAGTGGGGGGAAGGGGGAAAATAATACACTGCAAGTGTGAAGTGGGTGGAGGGAACAGGGCAGCAGTGTCCTGTCCAGGGGCATAAAAGCGGGTTAAAAGACTTGACCAACGCTGCAAGTCAGGACCTTTTCTGGCAGAGGTCAAGGCTGCCTCAACTGTCCACCTGCTAATGCCAACAAAGGACCTCCTTCAATGCCTTTTCTTCTCGGAGAATTACAGTCCACAGCAGGCTGAAAGGACACGCAGCTAAATGCATTTCACAGCAAAATGTTTCCCCAGCCAGTTAATTTATTTAAGATGGGGGAAGTAATTAAAATCTAAATACATGTGTAGGGGGTGGGGGTCTGCCCCTCCTCCCACAAGGAGGGCACTCGAGGCTGTCCCCAGGACGCTGGCGCGGTGACAGGGCTGACAGAGCTGTGACACACAGGCTGCAGCACTCAGGAAAGGGACCCTGCACGAGGCTGCTTTCAAATTAAAAAGTGCAAAAGCAGGTATTTACCTATTTCTCACAACACTCCTCCTATGCCTTGGTGAGCTCCACCTGGGCACCACTGCAGCAGAGGAGAGTGGTGGAGGTTCTTAAAGCATTGTGTTTCCTCTTTCCTCTCCTCTCCCAGCCTGCCTTCAGCATGCCTGGCTATAAACAGGAACAGGGAGCATCCTAAGCACACACGGAACTAGGGAGCCAACATTTTCCATCAGGCTCAACAGCAGAAATAAAACATCTGCCTCCAAAATACAGCAGTGTGGGACTAAACCCACATGGGGAAGGAGAGTGGCAAGGCAGGAAGCTCCAGGGGTGTTGGGAGCCACCTGAAACCTGACAGTGTGAAACCGTCATCACTGGGGTATGAACTGGATTATTGGTTATCAGGGGGCTCAAAAGGTTTGTGCTTCCTCCACCAGGCTCCAAAACCATGAGGGGTGAGCCTGAGACAATGATTATCTGCTGCAGGAAGGGAAATTCTTCTTTCTTCAGGGTCTGGTGGGGCAGCATGAGGGGATGTTTCAGGAAGCTGAGGAAGAAGTTAAGTTACCAAGGTGAGTTTCTAAAGGCATCTTGCAAGGCAAAGAGCAATGCTGTTTTGTAACATTTATTCCAAGGCTCTATGGAAGATAAACGGTTGGGGGTTTTTTTGTGGAGCTTTCCCTGCTGCACTGACTGCTCTGCTTCCCAAAGCTCAGGGAACTTCAGAGCCCTTGGGGTATAAAGCAAAGGAATAACAATTTTTTCCCATAAAACAAGTTAATGAGAAAATACTCTTCTTCAGTACCACACTATTTCACTCCTGTACAGAAGAAAAGTCCACTGAAGCCCACCACTGCATTTTAATGTGCTGAAACCAGAACGACTGCTGACCCTCTCCAAGACCCTAGAGCTCAAAGGGAAAGTCATCATTTCTAGACTGTAATTGCTAAGAGGCAGAACCCATACAGAGTTTAACACACACTTCCCATGCAGGGTTGCCATGTGCCACCACAGCACACATTTCAGAACTGCACCAAGTTAACAAAGCAGCACTGAGATTTCCAAACTTCACAGATTCACAATTTCATAAACACTCAAAGGTGATCAGTGTTACAGGAGATCACAAGTGCAATTGCAGGCATTGTCCCTCCAATGAGTCTTCTACCTCAGGCACCTCAAAGGGTGAGAATTTACACCAAAGTTCATAATCTACTTCATTGCTAAATCAGCCTTAGCAGTGAAAAGCATCTGCCATTAAAACTCTTTAAAATTACCCTTCCACACACCTTTTGGTGCTTAGCTTTGGTTTAATAAGACCAGACAATTTAAAAACTCATATTTCTTAAAAAATTGTGACTGCAAGGGTCCTTTGGACATTGCCACCATCACATGAGCTTTGAGATTACCAAGCAGACATGAATCTGCTCTGTTCAGGGCAAACCACTCCTCTGGCTGTTGGAGACAGAATAATGCAGCTATGGTATCATCACCAGCATTTACTACTTGAATTATTCTGAAAAGGTGACTCCCCATTCCAAACTGCTCAATTTTGACTCAACAGGCTTTCAGGAAAAAATGACCCATACAGGAGCCCTTCCTTCCATTTCCTGCATCCCTCTTCCCTGTGATTCCATCAGTCTGGAATCTGAACAGTGAGAAAAGCTTATAAGGAACAATTAAGTAAGAAAATAAGCACAAAATTATAAGGTCAAGAACAAAGAGATGGGAGGGCTCAACACCAACAGTGTGCCTGTTAGGGCAAAGTGTGCTTGGCAAGTGCTTGCCTGGAGAATCCTGGAAGAGCTAGAGGCTGAATGTTGTAGTTAGAGAGGAACAGACAGCAAGGACCAAGTTTCTACCCAAAGAGCAGAAAGAGGCATTAAGCAATTGAGCACACAAAAAGCAAAAGTTTTTTGAGGCCTTCAGCTTGTTCTGAGCTCAACCACCACCACAGGCCTCCACACATCTCTTCTGCTCAGGAAATCACTCTGCTGTTTTCTCACACGTGGTCTCATGGGTGACCCTGCCTTTTGCAGGCACAAAGCAGAGACTGCAAAGGGAACACCAACCCTTCTCCAGGTCCTGGCACTTACTTGGGACTTGCTGTCCAGGCTGCTGCCACGTCTGGTAGGTACTGCCCCAGCCCTGTGTCATGAACGCCTGAGGACCACTGCAGAGGACAAAAAGCCATGCTCAAGTAAACAATAAAATACTTACCAGGCCACAGACATGAAACTGCCCAGAGAAGAGAAGTTGTCACTTATAGTCAGCAGCTGCTGAACAAACAGGTCAACATTGGAGCAAAAGGAAAGCTGTGCAGGTGTGAACTGCTATGTTCTGCCTTGGTGTCAGTCTGTTCATGAAGCCAAGGGGAAGATACATCCCACTGAACAGCACTCCCTGTGCTCTATGCAATTCAGGCTTCTTCCCATGCTCTCACTGCACTAGAGACAGGAATATTGGAGATGCCAATACCTACCTGCTGTATAATTTAATAGATGAAATCCTTCCTGTAGTCAAGCTTAAAGGATTGAGCTCACTTGCTGTTGCTTCTGAATGCTCAATCTTTAAAAGGCTCCACTCATAGCCCACCCCTTCAGGGCCCTTCACCCTTCTCCCAGCACTCTCTAGCTCCCAGTCATTCCCTCCAGCCCACGGGTGAGGAGATGCAGCAGCTTACTTTTGATGAGGTGTTGCAGGTGCTTGGCTGAACGGACTTTGACCAAATCCTCCAGGTCCACCCATGCTGGTACCCTGTCACAGAATCCACAAATATTTAATGCCAGCTCCAAGTACAGGATGGAGGCAGGTACTATGAGTAGTAAGAAAGGAGAGAAGACAGCCTGGGACATGTGGATCCTGAGGTTGGTGTCAAGCCTTCTCCTCTCAGCAACTCAACATGAAGGCAGCTTTTCAGCTTTAACAGGCTCAAGTTCAGTATTTTCCAAACTTCTTTTACCAAAGTCTCCCCATTCAGTAGTACTGCAGCCTGACCCTATTAAGCTTCAATACCACAGCACTGCTTTAAGTGTAAGATAAGTCATCCTGAACTTACTGAGCACGGAGTTGAGTGTTTCAGGACGATGCTGCCAGGACTGTGTCACTCTCACACAGTGACACTATTGTCTTCCTTTTAAAAATCTCCTTGGACAGCCTTTTCACATCTTATTATTGCTGTTCTTCCCTCTCATATAGCTGTATACACTACCCAGGATTATGTCAACAGTCAAATCCTTCTGAGACCACAGCAAAAATTAACCAAATGGATGCTGGAGGGCCATCAAGTTGAAGCCAGCTGCTGAGAGGCAAATGATTTTGAAGCTGAGTAACGCAAGCACGTGCATTCCTTGCCATCCTGTGAGTCCAGGCCTGTATGTACCCAAGAGTGACAACAGCATATCTGAAAGGGACAGAGCAAGAGAGCAGGGATGGAACTTACACCAACTTTCTCATCTATGAGATGTCTGGCGAGCTCGATTTGCTGGGGGACCCCTCTGATTGTGAATATTCTTACGCCGGGGTCTGTGTTTGGGGGTGGGTTTCTCTGCAGCTCCACGTGTGCTCCCGACTGCTGATTTATGCTTTTGATGTTCTCACCACCTGAAGAGAGGAAAGCCAAGACATAAGGAGGGATATTCAGCATCTCTCTCCATAAAATCATATCAAAGTCAGGTCCTGGGAATGGATTCCGGTTTCAGCCTCCTTCTGTGTGCCTCAGGAGAGGTGGGCTGAGGATGGCAACAGCAGAAGAAACTGCAGCACCTGAGCTCATGCTGCTCCTTTAGCCTACCTCTCAAACATAACCTGAAACCTTGAGCTACTGTAACAGTTTTTGGGGTCATGGATGATGCTGTATAAAGAACACACAAGCCCTGCTAAGTGCCCACTGCCAGGCTGCCAAGGAAAGGCAGCACGACTGGGATACACTTTGACAAAACAGATGCAAAACCTGCATTGACTGAATTCCATTGTTTTTGCACAGCTGTTCAAATCCTCTTGGAAATGAAGGTCACCTGCAATCTGAACATGCTGGTTTTTCTTCTTGTTTTCCATCACTAAGGCAAAAAGCCACCAGCCACATAACAAAGCTTAAGCCTTCTCCCAAACATGAGCTGTTTGATAGGTTATTGCCTTGAAGCAGCCTCTGCTTACAAGGTTTCCTATTCACCCTGCAGCCACACATCCCTCCACAGCCACGGCAGCACACGATTCCAGGCTGTCTCCTGCTATTTCAGAGTTAGCTGTGCATGCAGTGAACATGTCTGGCTCGTTTGCCATCTGGATGCACAAGAGCACAGGAGTATTTCCAGCAGGATGCAGTCAAAGTGGATCTGATTTCCTCAAGACCTGCTAGGTCCTGGTCTCTTCATGAAATTTGCTTAACAAAAGCCTCAGCCAATGTTACAATGGTTCAATTCTTCTTTTGGAAGCTCACAAAACTTACAGACCAGCTCCACTCAACTGGAGAAATTAAAGGGTGTGGGGAAGGAAGGGGTTTTACAACTTTTAAATCACAAACCAAAAATTCACCAGCTCAAAGGATAGACGGCAAACAGGAGAGAGTGCAAAGGAAACTAACCAGAGATTTTTGTTTGGTTTTCATTAAAAAGAATCTCCAAGAATAAACGCCTCAATTTTGCTCACATTTCCATCTCTATACATCTAGCACAACTTCAAAACAAACTGTGGATGTTGCAGACACTTGTTCATTTCATTGTAATGGACTCGTGACCTTTTTAACATTTTAAAGCCTTCTTGGGGAAGGGAGGAGGAAAAGTTGCCAAAGGGCAATTAACTCTTTCTAAATGAATTTTTGAAGATGCATTTAACAAAAGATAATCATGTCACATCCCTGGGCAGACAACAGGGATTGTACTGTGCAGCCAAAAGCCAACCCACTTACTTTCAGTCAAGCATGGGAAAGGAGTAAGATGAAGTTTCAAAACCAAGAAAGTTTTTTTTGTGTGTGTGTGTCATGCTTTTGTCTGATGCAGATTTGGTTGAAGCTCTATTTTTTACATATCGAGGTGAGATCTGAATCAACAGCCATTTCATCTGCTTAGTGAAAACAGAGGACCCTTTCAAGCAACACAATTTGAAGGAGTGGCACAACTTCTTTACTGGGTGACAGAGGCACAACCAGAGGCTGCTACTTGCACTGCAGACTAGTTTCTCCTTCCAAAAGGGGATTAAAAATCGAAGCATTCTCAAACTGAAAGCAAGGAGACTACAGATTTCAAATCATTACCCCGTTTAATATTCAGCACCAAGCCTGTGGGTTGTTGGGCCTGTTTCTACAGCAGCTCCCTCCTACACCACACAGCAGAATTAAGTTAGCTGCCTCTCCAGGTTTGGTGGGAGAGTGCAAGCTCCTACCCCAACACACCAGAAGGACTCAGTGCCCTTGTCCTCTTCACCCTGCAGCCTGGTACATGTCAGAGTGCTCCCTCCCACCCAAGCTACCCCAACCCAGCCTCCAGAGCATGCGAACGCCGTGACGCAGCGGCGCTGCCGGAAGGAGTTCTGCTCCCCACGGCGAGGTGACCCGCTCGGCACATGGTGCCTGTCTATAGAGCATTCAAATTGCTCCATTCTTCCACCTGATGGGGGGCAGGAGCGATCCAGGAGCGGCCTCCCGGCTGGACGTGAAATCCTAAAGCAATTAATCAAACCTGCTCAAAGGCCGAGCTGACAAGAGCCAGGCCGGGCGCGGTATCTGTCAGGATTGCCGTATTTATCATGGAAATCCAGGGGGGCCCAGGGAGGCAGCGGCTGTTTCCAAGCAGCACCAAACACAGACAGACTTTGACATGTGTATGGTGCTCGCCTCCACCCTTCCTCGGGGCCTTTGGGAAAGAAAAGCTGCACCTACCCACCCTCTGGGGGAAAAAGCCACGCGCAGGATCTGCAGGGAGCCCCTGCCAGCTCACGCTCCCAAGCTGAGAAGAGACGTCCACAAGAAAAGGGCACCGGATCTTCTGTCACGTATGATGCAGAAATTGAGCTGAGAAACTTCCCAGCCTCCCTCTTTTTCCTGCTTCTGGAGTGGTCACATGGAGCTAGGATCACACACACCACACCTGGGAGCCCAGGGCACTTGGGTCAGCACCCTTTGCTTGGGTGCTGACCTCGAGACCAAGCTGATGGCCCAGAGTCCTCAGCCACAGAAGGCCAACAGCCCCATCCTCTATCACAGCAAGGAAAAACACCCAACAGCTGGAAACTGCTCAGAAACTGTCAGGGAGCACAGAGGCTTTGTAATTGGTCACTGTTAAGAAAACCCCACTAAGATCCCCTCTGCCCTGCACTGCCCCACAGGCAGTGGGGGAGGAAATAACAAGAATTGCCTGTCTTGCACCAATGTGTGCAGAGTGTAGCACATCCATGCTGGTCCAGACCCCAAAAAGCAACGCTACAGCCATCACTCACTTGACAAAAGTGAAGGCTACAACAGCCTAAGAGCACAGGCACTGTGAGAACACCGATTACAAGGTGGTATTACAATGCTACCAGCACTCAAATCACCATACAACTAGTAATTAGTCACTCCAGAAAGCTTCTGATCTGGCCAAGTAAGAATCCCTATTTTGCTGTTGTGGAAACAAAGGTAAAAAGCCACCCTTCACCCCCCAGTGAGGCTGTGCCAGGCCCTGCACTTGAATGCTGGGACATTCACTCCACTACCTGCATTTATCTTTTCAGCACACAGTACTCTCTGTAGTCACAAATGCTCCACTTCAGTGCACTGCTGAACAACAAGTGACCTTTTCTGATCCTTTATTAAAGATGACTAATGGATACAGCAATAAAGTTTCATTATAATTTGATTTTTCCATACATACAAGTCTCACTCGTGGGCTTAAAATTTACTTTGCTTGATCATTTGGCCAACTGGACTGTTCAGTGAGGACAAGCATAATCACTGCAATTTCTGTATAATGGGGAAAGCAGGTGGGTTTTCATACTGAAAAAAGTTTTCAGGTTTGTGAATGCGCTTGTGGCAAAAAACAACATCTGAAAACAATTGCAGCTACAGGGCTGACCTGCCCATGTCCCTGGTCATCCAACAGGGCAAGAACTCAGGGTGCTGTGGGGACAGGGCCATGGAAGGGAACATGTGCAGGAGGGAAAGAGTCCACAACAAGTCTCACCACAAGCTCCCTCCTGCCTGGAACATTCAAAGCCACTGAAACTTGGCCCAATGCCCTCAAGACTCTGCCTCCATTTCTGCTGTAGCTTATCTATTCCTATTCTATTCTCTGCTGAGGCTAAAATCCATCTGTGATTACCTAAATACTAGTTCAGGCATATGTCATTCTTTCTGAAATAAGCAGACAGAAAAATGAAACACTGCCTTAGATAGGTCAGTGCATTAGCTCAGACACATCACAGCAGTTCACAGCTAGAGAGTTTGTCTGCTCCTGGCTCTAGCCTAAGTCCTGCCACTGCCCCACCTGCAGTTCCTGCTCTGTGACAAACTGAGTCTGCTGCTGATGCTCAGTTTCATAACCATCACAGGGTTGTCCTGGTTGAGAGGATGATTCCTCATCCATCTCCTTAGCAGGGAGAGATCCACTGGCCAAGCAGCCAAGGGGCCTCCATGGCAGTAAACATGCTCAGCCAAGTGGCACAAGGTGCACCAGGCTTCTGTGCCAGGTCAGGTGCCAGCACAGAGACAGAAATCCTCCTACTTCATTCATCACACACTTCAGGTATGGGGCTGGAAGCAGCTACCGTTATTATCACACTCAGAGACCTTCCATTTCCTCACACAGCACTCACAGAAATCCAGCACAACGAAATGACTGCTCTGCTTGTCCCTGATAAACCATCCTTCAAAAGAATTCTCTGTAAAAAGAATCCACAAATGAACCTGCCTTTTCTCAGCCAGCTGCTTGTTATAACAAGCTTATTTGACAGCCCTGCATTAAGAGCTTCTCTTACAGCTTGTGAACAAGTGCTTGGAGAACACAGTTATGAGTGGGAACGCCACAAAGAAAACAACCACAAGCACTTACAGCTTACTCCTATGCTGCATTCACCAGGCATTAAACACCTACAATCACAGAAAACCCCAAAGCTTCACTGTCAGGCAGCAAGAACATGACCATCCTGAGAGAGAAGGATTGCAAGCTGTGGTATTTGGAAACCAAACCCACCTTTGCCTATAACGAGGCCACACTTGTCAGCTGGAACAGTGTAGGTGATTTCCTGCATGCCCCCAGGTGTTCCAACACTCCAGTCCCCACGGCCACGACCTCTTCCTCGGGCAACAGCCATGCTTCCAAAGCCATCCCGTTCCTTAGAAGGCAAAACATGTGTATCAGTGTTTTTATGCCTGCCTCAAGGCACATTAAAAACAAAACAAAGCCAGGCCAGTTAAACCACCTCATAATCAATGGCATTGAATTGAGATATTCTTGGACCTCAGTTTCACATTCAAGATTTTGAAGCACTTTAGAAAAATGCCAAGTCATGTAGGTTACAGCTGCCTTTCTGATTCAGGAGGGTATTTTTATTTTTAAATGCATGCTGTTACATCTGCTGAAGTAAACCTATAAATAAGCATCAACTACTTAAGGACTTTCAGTCTGTGATGGGGGGGTCTCTAGAGCAAACAATGGATCTTGGCACTGACATACACAAAAGTTGCTTTCAAACCCTTTCAAGTGTCACCCTGCTGCAATTACTCAGCAGAAATGCACATTTTCCAAAACTTCCAAAGGAAGCTTTTAAGTTCAAAGACACTTAAAGGACATACCTATTTTGGGTAAGTGATTTTCCAAAAGCAAATGCCATGGGCAGTCAGAGGCCATCATGACAGACCTCAATGTTTAAGTGAATCATTACAGCAAATTATGAAATCAAGTATTCAAACCAGGTATTGGGGCTAGAAGGGATAGCATGATGGACAAATTATGGACTTTGTTGGACAAATTATGTTCAGGTTTCTGAAATGGCCTAAAATTTTAATTACTCAGAATACAAAGGGAATATACAATCTCCTTAAAGAGTCTGCCCTACTACCTCACCCACCTTTGTACTTCTTGCTCTTGTGTAATGCAGTATGTTGGTGTGTCTTAGAGCACAGTGACACAATACCTGAGCACTCAGCATCTTCCTGTGCCTCCACCAGACCAAAGGGCTGGAGTCTGAAGATGAGGCACCACTGAGCACTGGCAATGCTCTGCTGCCTAAGCAGATCCTCCCATCACAGTCTGATGCTGATGGACTCCATTCCATCAGGTCATTGTTTCCACACTTAACAACTAAGCAGGAGATAAATGTGGAGCTATAATGAGGCCTCACAGGCCTGGGAATAGAAGACATTCCCACAACTCAGTTACCCTCCGTTACATTAAAAGAACTTCCATCACAAACAAACAAACCTCAAATCCAGCAGCTCTGGGCAGCAGCATGTGTGGCCTACCAGGGGAAAATGGAACACTGCTGCTTTTCAGAGGATGGCCTCCATCCCTCCATCCAGCTGCCTGCATGCAGCCTACATTCCCAAAAAGCACTCCCAGAACCCACCTGTGCCGTGAGGATGAGCTCACTGATGATGTGTGCTGCGTGTTGACACCGATCGGGGAGCCCCATGACCTGTGCGACTCTTTCACTGCTAATCCCATCATCTGTGGAGAGAGGTGGCAAACACTAAATTAAAAGCAGAAAACATCCACTGGCAATAAAAGCTTCCTTCCAGCACTGCCACTGCTGGCAGCATTTTCACACCACAGAACTATCCCAGGAGCTACTGCTTCCCTCCACCTTCAGCCCCTCTTCCCTGGACTGAAAGAAGACAAAACCCAGCCCACACTGCAGAGGGAACAACACTCAAAAGAAAACACTTTCAAATGTCAAAAAGCCATGAAAGAGACTGATATAATTTTAAGAGGAAAAAAGCAGCTTTGATAGGTGATCAGACAGCCAAGGACCCAGAGAAAGTTACTCAGAATTAATCAACTCCTGATCCCCAAAGGCTTTAATGTCCTGAAGGAGAATTCTTTAACAGGAAATAAAAGATTTTTGTTATTTTATTGATCTGTATAATTACCACTCGAGACATGACTGTTGTGACATCTAATGTTTGCAAATGAGCTGTGTATAATCTTACTCTCTGAAAACCAGGAAGTGCATGAGGAGGCAGCACATCATATTTAAATGGGTTTCAGAAAGAGACACAATGCACCTGTAAATGAGGAAAGCCTGGCTGCTGGAACCCAAAAGTGGAACATTGGTCAGAAAGCAACGGCTCTCCATCCTCACACAAACCTGGTTTAAATTGAATCCTAACTCCAGCATCATTCTGAATCTTTTTGATCATTTCTCCATTTCTTCCTATCACAATTCCAACAGCAAACCTGGGCACAGAGACCTGATGGGAAAGGCAAAGGAGTATGAAAGTGCAGAGAACTAGACTGAATGACTGATTTTACAAGGAGATGCTCTTAACTTTGAGGACGGGCCATGTTAGGCAGCTCCAGGCTACAGAACTGCATTGCTTGAGAAAAAACATACATGTGGCCACAAATCCCTTCCCCACTAAATGAACTCTTCACTACAAGAATGCAGCTTAAAAAAAGACAATTATAAACTGCCATCTGGGAGTCCACAAGAACTCCTCCTCTTTGCAGAGCCAGACTCAATTCTTCTGGCAAAAGAACACAACACATTTTAAAAAGGAGCTTACAGGTTACAAGTGCAGTTGGATGAGTCCCCCCAGTACCCATCCCACAGGGAGGTTAGCAGAGTGCTGTGAAGGAAACGTACCTCTATGCTGCCTCCTCCCATTCTAGCACTGAAATCACTGCGTACGCCTCGGAAGTCTGCCTGATCTTTCTCTCGGATGATCTCCAGTACCATTTCCCTCGCTTGCTACATGGGGAAAGAAGTTACAGTTAGCTTCAAATTCTTCTGCTTGCCCTGCTGGTGTTAGGGCCTCAACAGTGGGTAATGGTCAGGCTTCAGGCAGAGGGATCTCCATCTGCTGGAAGGGAACAGCAGTCTGATTTAGGATTTCTTTCATCACAGCCTGTTCTTGATGGCATCTTCCACGCCTGACAAAACCTGCCAGGTGCACAAGGTGGCAGTTTCTTGAGTGCAATTGCTTTCTCCAGTCTTTCAAAAAGGCCCTTTAACTTTAAAAATTTTCAAAAACTCTTTGACTTTTTGTTTTGTTTTTAAATTAAAGGAAACGAAGGCCCTTTCCTACTGATAGGACTGAAACCAACATAGTAAGGTAGAAGCTGTTGGTAGCAGGGCAGAGATGCTGGGCAGCACTGAGCTTACTGACTCTGAAGTTAAGCCCAAGTCTGCAGCAACCCAGCAGGACATTTTCTGAGACAAATGAATGTTCTTCCTACCTAATGACAGCACTCAAGGCCACTCACAAGCCTGCATGGAGCCTAGCTACTGAAAGTATACCCTAGAAATTAGCTAACAGTAGTCACCAACAAAATAAAAAAGCCTACATGTCAAACCCAAGCATTTGTTTCTCTCTACTACCAGTCAAGCTTTTGACATCTTGGTTCTATTTCCAAGCTTGAGGACAGTGGTGAATCTCTCTCCTTTTATTTTTTACATATTTTCCATGTCCTCAAGGTATTTCTAAGAGAAAGAAACAACTCAAAGACATTTCAGAGACACCAAGACAGATGGTGAGATTTCATAGGGATTTGAGGGAGTTAAGAAACACTGTTGCAGCATTCACAGAATCCCAAATCCAAGGATTCATCACACTTCTTA
This sequence comes from Pycnonotus jocosus, assembly GCA_013400435.1. Lineage (NCBI taxonomy): Eukaryota > Metazoa > Chordata > Aves > Passeriformes > Pycnonotidae > Pycnonotus > Pycnonotus jocosus. Next base: position 276,977 of record VWYP01015578.1, read on the forward strand.
AACACTTCCTAAGCGTGCTCAGCTTTAAGCATCTCAGACACCTTCCAGCCTTTGCAGTCTCCATGTTTCCTTGAATGGAAGATGTGACAACAGCAAATCTTGCAAAACAGAAACCACCTGGGAAGTGGCAGCACTGACAATATGATCTGGTTAAAAGTAGCCAAACTATCTTTAAATTCCTTTTGCACAGCTATACCTCCACAGTAAGAATTTTGGGGGTGAGGAGTGGAAATTAACTCTAAAACCTGCAATAAGAGCTTTGAAAAATATTACCCAAACACTGTGCCTGAGCAACACCAACTGTTGCAGCAATTTGTGATTAGGGAGATCCTATGAAACAGAACTGCTTTTATTGGGGACAGGAATGCTAAGCTAGATTTAAGTACTTAGCAAGGTATGACAGGTACTTGCTGAGAAGTGGAACATGCAGTGGCTCAACTTTAATGCTCTAATTCAGGCGCTCCCACCTCGCTGCAATCCCCCAGTCTCCAGCTGATGGGGATTTTTCTCTAAACTGCAGGTACATCCACATCTGCAGAACCCTGACACAAGGAGACTGAGGCACCAATATTAAGCAAACCCCTTGGTTTCAGGAGTTGTTGTGGGATTGTTTTTTTAATTACCTGCGTCAATTGGCTGTCTGAGGTAGTTTTGTGAAAGGTTTGCTGTCTCAAATGTGTGATTCCATCAGTCACTAAGAACCTATTTGCTCAAGTGACACAGAGCTCTCATTTTTTGTCACACAGACTGGAAAACATTTCAAAACTACTTTCTCCAAACCCTCCTTCTCACCTCTACTCCTACCCATGTGCAGTATTTATGTGGAGTGACAGCTCCTAAGTTATGCTGCAAAACAAACTACTCCAGTGTTTTAACTTGCTCTACTCAACCTTACAGAACAAACAAAACCAGGAAAGATTATTACATTTACAGTTGGATTTGACTCCATTAGATGCTCACAAACACACTGAAGGCTTAAATTTCTCCTCAGTTTTCTTGGGCAACCAGTTTGCTTTTGTTACATACCTGTACTTTAAATGCATCTCCAGTAATACGGAGAGGTTTATCTGCTCCAGTAGGCAAAGGACCATCTTGGATCATAATCATTTTCACACCTGTTCTCTCCTGAAGAAAAAGCACAGAGCAATTTTCTAAGTAGAGTCCCTAAAAGAAGGGACTAGGTTTTGGTTACTAAACATCACGAAGGTCAAACCAGCACCATGTCAGAATGCACAAATTCAGGAGCAGTCCTAGAGCGTAAAGGACTGCCAGAAATTGTGCTGCTCCTGAGGTTCTCAAATAGCTGAAATCCTTGCAAGAAAAACCCCCTTCACCTCAATTACTGACTTTCCAGCCATTTTCCAAATTTTGTAGCTGTCTGCATGTAACAGTTATTAAGTGACCAGCCTCCAAACTGTATGACAGAGGTCTAATCAGGGCACTCAAAACCCCTCCATTTTTGACCCTAGATGTTTTGCTGTAACCCTCTATTCTTTAAAAACTTGTACCAGATGGAGGAATAAAGAACATCCAGGAACACAGTTTATACATAACACAACACTTAATTAGAAAGGGGTGGGATGAGAAAAAAAGATGACACATGGCAGCTTTACCACAGATCAGCAACAAAAGAGAAGCAGAGCACTCTACAAGAGCATGGCTGGCATTAACAATACTGCAGAGCAGAGCAGACATGGCCCTTCCTTGGCTACAGGGATCCCCTCCTGAACAGCACACGGCTTTCTGTCACAATTCTGGCAAAACTCCACTACTTGTGTAGCTGGGGCCACGCTGATTTTGTAACACGAGATTGGATTTGAGTCCAATCTCTGAAGGCAGAAGAAGAGAAGGTTAGAGCATTCAAGGCTCTCCATTTCAGCCTGTTCCAGTGGATCTTAGAGAAGCTGCAGCAGGGAAGAGAGCCCTAAAGGAAATGCATCTTGCGCACCTGCAACTGTTTTATTGTTTCACCTCCTTTGCCGATGACTAGACCCACTTTGGATGCCGGGATCAAAATCTCCTGAATGGTACTGTTGCCATCAACATCGTTGTGAAAACCAGGTCCGTTCCGACAGCGATCTACAATCTGCCCCAGTAGCCGTTTTGCTTGTCTTTGGAAAAGAATCGAGGGAAACAACCATTAGACAACATTGCTCCATGAGACCAAGAGACCAGGAACCATCGGAATGGAGAGCGATCGGGGAGAGGAGAAGTGGAAAGATGGAGGAAACCATAGTCAGCACAATGTCTGCCCTTTTTAAAAAACTCTTTCATGTCTATTTGCCCCTATCATATTTACATATAAGCAGTTTGATTTTTGAAGGGAAGAGAAAAGGAAGAGCAGCAGCATGCTCTGACCTCTTAGGAAGTTAAGGACAGTAGCTGAACTACAACATTTGAGGTGCTTACTTTGAATGAAGCTCTAGGTTTTAACTTTTCCAACACATAAACAATAATAAAACTCAAGCTCTGTTCTCCTTCTCAGTCAAGACAAAAAGACACAAACTGCTCTGATACTGCCACAGCCCATGAATTAACCATTCTCTGATCAGTCACAGGCAACTGCTTTGCTCTTCTCTACCTGCTCTTACCAGCAGCACCAGAACACTGTCCTAACACAGCCTCTGCTCCAAGCAGTAGGTGCTGAAGCTACACCACGAAGTGAGGCAGGGATACTGCAGCAGCCACCAGTGAAAGACTGGGTTCTTCTACTCCTGGTGAGAAGAGACACACAAAGAAGCATTTGGGAGATTAAAGATCCCTTCTCTAAAATCTTTAGCACGTCAGAGGTACCTGACAGGGTTTCCCTTCATCTTGAAGACTCCTATACCAGCATATCCCATTCCTGCCCTTGTCCCACAACCCTTCTGAGAGCCGAAGAAATTCAGTGGTTCCCTGTGCAGCCTAATGCAGCATCTTCCCCTCTCTCCACTTCACACCAAGCCATATCAGGCACCCTAAGGATGACTGACTTCTCTCTAGAGATTTGAAGAACCAGTACAAAGTCATCCCTTCAAGCAGACATTCCCCCAAGGCAGCTCAGGGGGTGGCGTTCTGAAGCTGCATTCAGAGTAGAGCACTGCTTGCACTTGACTTTCTCACAACAAAAGGGAAAAGATGGAATTTCTGGAAGCCTGCTTAAAATATTCTCAGGAGACTTTATTCATCTGCCTTCATATTTTGTGCAAAGTTCCTTTAGTGACAATATAGAGACCACAACAGTTAATACACAACGTATTTCAGATGAGAAGGGGTCATTTGGAAATTAACCCTATTAGTTTGTCACTGGATATAACTAATGAAAACATTCCTCACAAAATCCTTCTCAAAGAAGCCTGACACCTAGAATAGTTTCCTTATTTCATTTTCTTTTTTTACAAGTAGCCTGAAAAAAACAGTTCAAACAACCAATTTGTCAAGAATTTTACCACAAAAGTAAATTAAATTTCACTTAATTCCATGTCCTGTTTCACAAATTTAATAGTCTCGCTGTTAAAGTTTACTCACATTTTATTTAAAGTCAGCATTGGACATGAGTACATTTAACTGCTTATTTCAGAACCACAAAGTCTTAACTAAACCTCTCCCCATTTTCCCACAACTGCATCTCCTGAGGCATCCCAGCTCTTTACTCTCTTGCGCTTTTCTTAAATATCCTTTGCTAAAGGGGGAAAAACAATATCAGCAAGAATACACTGCCTGCCCTATAATGTGAGTTTGCCAATTATATTTATTCTGACTCACTGCTTGCAGTATTATGGTAGAATAAGGAGATATAAGTACCCTTAGATCTCTTTAGGAATGGAAGAATGATGAGTGTCTTCTCTTTAGAGAGACATTCTTTGCACCAATGTATTTTCAAACGCAACTCAAAGATTTCCAGATGGATTTTAAAAAACCCACCTACCCAAAGGCTGGGGAGAGAAAGAGCAGCTCCATATGTTAAGTGTGTTCCTGTAAGCCTGAGGATCCTGGATCCAGTTCCAGCAGGAGGTCCTCAACTGGTTTGTGAGAGTCTCAAACTCAGCTCCTGGGAAGGGGGAGGGAGGAAACACTGTCCCTAAAGTTTCTATAGGTCTAAAGATAGAAATCCCTGCTGGCTGGCCACGTGTCTCTACCATGCAAGGAGCAGAATCAAGACTCGGGTTCAGTCCTTTGCTTCTTGTTGGCAGCAATGCAGAGACAAGCACCCAGCGGGCCTCATGCTGCTCTGCAACAACACCAACATCTCCAGGGTATCCTGGAGTGGCACCCACAGGCTTTAGAGGCCTCATGCAGCCCTTCTTCAGCTGGAAGGATGCTCATCTCAATAGGAGTAGGGAAGCAAAGGGAGGGAAGAGAAGTGCCCTTCAACAGCTTAGCTCAGTATCCTGGAAAGCTGCAGTTACAAAACTGCATCCTCGGTGCCCTAAGAGCAACCTCACCCTGCGGAGGGGAATTCCATGGGAATTTCTGCAGAGGATTCAAACTGCAAGTGGAAAAAAAAAAAAGCCTTTGAGGTGCACAGTTTAAAGCATCAGACCAAGAGGTTCTATGCTCCAGAGACCCTCAAGTTTCTCTAGGCCAACATTTGCTGGTGTGGCTAATAACCAAGTAGCACCACTGACAAGAGCACAGCATTAGGGAGAAGAGAAAGAAGGAAAAAGGAGAGAAATGAAATCAGAACTCACTCAATGCTCTCTGGTGTCCCAGTGAGTACACAGGGCCTCTCGGGCATCCCACCACTGTCTGCAAAGGAAACAAGGAGAAAACTTGTGATATATGGAATTTAAAATGTGGCAGTTATTTCATGCACCAATGGAAGCACCACCCACCTGCACATATAACATGCTAAAAAATTCAAAGACATCCAGGATCAACATATTTTAAATGATTTACTGGATGTCTACATTCTTTTAAAGCCTTTCCCACCAATTAAAGGGAGGGATAAAAACTCAGATAACATTGATCAACAGTTTCCTGTGCTGCAGCACAGTCTTCCCCAAAGCAAACTGGCACCAAATGATCCCATTTGGACAAATGGTCTCATTTTTATGATGTAAAGCAAGCTGCATGGAGAGCTGCTGCCAACCTTCCTGAAATGTCTTCTGCCAGGAGCTGGAGCTGACCAGACCAGTCAGAAGCAAACCACAGAGCTGAGCAAAGTGAGAACTTTACAGCTCCAGGTCTAAGCACAACATGGATTGTTCATTTGCTCTGCAACCATCTGCTGGTTAAAGCCAGTTCCCTCACTGTTCCATTCCCCAAACCACCTGACAAACCTATTTTCTACCCTGGTTGGGAGGTGAGTCCCACAACAGCTCTCCCATGGTTGTCTGTATCCACGTTAATGGTGGTAACACACCATGAGCATGGGAAGTGCCTCATCTAATGGACACAACACCCTTTGACATTAAAACCTTGTTCACCCATGACACAAAGAGAGGCTTACCTGGAGCAATCTGAATTTTGCAGCCAGACTCTATCTGAATCCGTGAGATCTGTTCTCCTCCCCTGCCGATTACTGAAATGAGTTCAACAAGCATCAGAACAAACTGTTTTTCCTGGAAACTGCAGAGCACCTTTCCCCCTTTTACTCTGCTGCAGCTATAAAGGAACAGTTTGACTCCAGGATTGCAGAAGAAGCATCCACAGCATGACCAAATTTATCAAAGCAGAAAAACATTAAAATACTGCTGAACGTTATTCTATTTGCTTGGAGAAACAAAACAAAAAAATCCTGTCTTGCACAGGAATGGAAAGAAGTAAGTATGAAAGAAATAAGGCACTAGTCTGAGTGATGCTAGGAGAGTAATTTAGGTACATCTTGTTCAGCCTGAACCGATAAGCCAGTTATTTGGGGACTAAATAAGGCAAAGACTTGTTTCTTTACAATTCCTGTAATTCCTATTTTACTGCCATTTTTGAATGGACATGCTATTTGGCTGTCTGCACTCGGAACCACATCCTGAAATGCTCCATCAACCTCCAGGGAACACAAATACCCCTCTCCCTTAACTCTCAGAGCTGACATACCAGTGTTTCACAAGAAGACACCCAGAGCACAGACTGTGCCAATCACCATTCCTACCCTTCCCAGGCTGCAAAAACAGCAAAGCTGTCAAGTCAACCAGGTATTCCTGGCTCAGGATGCTCCCCAAAAAGCATCTCAGCTGTGGGATTACATCCCCCCATATCTGTCTGCCCCTGAACCAGGGTGAGACAGAGATAATGCCTGCAAGCTCCCCTCTCCCAGGGCCAACATCCTCCATGTGTAGCAGCAGGACTGGTAAATGAAGAGGTCTGGCAGGAAAGGAGGGAGCCTTTCCTTTGCAGGAATTTGAGTTCCAGTCTTATGGAGTCTTTAGAGTGGGGACAAAACTTGGCGCTCTATGGGGTAATTACCACGGCCTGTTATTTTCCTCTTTACTCTCCATATATCAAATTGGAAGGGATACACAGAGAGGCAGCAGTGGAAGAGTCTATGCAATCACTGCAGTAACACATCAGCAGGAGGTGCCATTGAAAGCCAGAGTAATGATCATTAAGAGGAAGAGAGAAATTAGGATCGAGCTTGAAAGAGAATAGTATCAGGAATGCAAATCTAGGAAAAACTCTCCTCTAGTTGCTTTTCCCTGCAGCAAATGTGTGAGAAATTTAAAATTCTGTTTAACTTGCCTTTAGTCAACTCATATTTTAACATTTAAATGTTGTTTTCCTTCCTCAATTCTCACAGTTTTGCATACTCAAAGTAAAATGTTGCAATGAAGGAAATAAATTCACTTTTGACTTGTTTACGTACTGTGCTAATGGGAATTTAAAAGAGAAAATCACTAAATTGCCCAGTAACTTGTACCAAACATTCTTGCTCTTATTACTGGGACACCAAGCTTTTCCATGAAGTTTGCATCTGGATTTTAAACACAGATCCTCTGTTCCCCATGGAGACAGCATTAAACAAGGCTTATCCAAGCCTACTAAGCACCAAAATTTGTGTCAGAATCAACAGCATTCCTGCACAGAATACACATCAAGAAGCATCAAAAGCATCCAAGGTACTTACTAAATCCAACCATTTTATCAGGCACTTTGAACTCTTCTGTTATTACAGCCCTAAAAGAAAAAAAAAAAGGGAAAAAAAAAAAAAAGAAGGAAGAAAACCCCATCAAAGTCATTACAAAGAACAATTTGGAAGAAATTACACCCCTGTCATGGAGCCTGGGCTCAGCACAGGGATTCTGCACACAAATGTAAAAGCACATCACTGTCAAAATCATTTGTTTTGGAAGGGACCTCTCATGGTCACACAATTCCTGCTATGCTGGATCCATTTCCAGTCTATCTCTGGTATCTGAAATGGAGCTGATGGAAGAAACTCTTTTTGTCATTTTTGCTCCAGATAGATTTAACAAAAAAAGCACCAAGTTTGTGCTCATCATTGAACCTGGACCTTCCAAGCAGCAGTGTCTGCCCAGTGCTTCTGCATATTCCCTTCCCAGGAGACACCAACCAAAGCCAGTCCTGGCATGAAATTCCCCTTCTGATATTCACAGGTTTGGTGTTTTGGGACTCTTTTTTCACCTGCTTGTCCTTATCATTCTTTTCCTTGGAATTAATAAAAATTGTCTACAATTATCCTCTGAATTTTTATCATCTCAAGACTTCCATAACTATTGCTCTTTGGACATTTTCAATGTGTCTGTTCCAAAACAAATCACTCAAAGCAGTTTCCTAAGACCTGGCCATAGTCAAGTAGAAAGGAATTAACTTGCATTGGTTTTTTGTTTAGCTGTTTCTGTTCTGTAGAAAACACAATACCATAAACATGGAATTTGCAAATATGCATTACATGCAATTTGTTCAGCAGTCTCAAAAGAAATAAAACACCTGCACAGTAAGTTTAATGCAGGTTTTGTGTGGAGGAATATGAAAATATTCCTTTTTTTTTTTTTTTTCTTTAGATCAGTCAGGAAAGGTATAAAATACACATTAGACTTTAGCTAAGTTGCAGATAAAGTACTAACACTGCCTACCCCTTTCTAGGATGCTCCAGTAGGACATTAGCTTTAACTTAACCATTAAAAATTTAAGGTTGTACAGCCCTCATGCACATTGTTTGTCCCTTCTGCTGAGGCCCCAAACAGCTGGTTAGGATGGAAATGCACTACTATTCACCTTCAGGCTAATCCAGCTTTAGAAATGTTCTTCCCTTCAAAACAACACAGAAAACTCCTCAAGAGCAGGATTTGAGAAAAACTGAGAATTTTACATTTTTATTGGATGCTGAGACATGTTGGATGCCAACTCATACTTGCTTTAACCTTCCCAAACCATCTTTGACAAAGGAGTCACCCCAGGTCATATTATACCAATAAAACTAAGTAATAACAACAGTAACGTGTCTGTTTGATACTTCCACCTTTTGCCAAAATGCCAGATCATTTTTCACTTTTTCTTTCCTGTCCCTGCCAGGGCAGGGGAAGGGAAAAGAGAGAGAATTTAATTTTTTTGGTCCTGCAGATTTGCAGAGACCCCAAGTTTCATATCAACTCCTCTTTTTTTTCCCATCAGAACAAACAACCCAGGCTGGAGAAAACCTAAGCTGACAGTTTTTCCACATTCTCAACCTCTGACTTTCTAACACTACTACAGATGGTGGATCAATAAACAATTAGAATTGATCAATAAATAATAAAACATAACCCACTGCTTACCTTTGATGTACCAGGGCCCCTAACTGGTTACCTACTGTGGCAGAGAGAGAAAAAAGGGAAAAAAAATCAAAGCATTAGCACGGATAAACTAACTTCATCCCTATAGAAAGAGAGTTCTTACCGTTTCATCAAAAAAGAAAGAAAAGCAAAACAGTAATTTAGGTTCAGTGGCTGAAATGAATGCGTTATGTGGTACAAAACAGGAGGGGATTTCTTGATCAACACACACCATAGCCCAGTGTCCAGCTGAACACAGGATAGGGAATTGATCCACATCTCCCCATGCTGAGAGTCATGGGAGAAAATCCTGCCTGCCCAAATCCAAATCCCTGCAACTAACCTCCCCCCTTCCCAAATTAAGCCCAAAGTAGTAAAAAAAGGGAGAAGGGGGGAGGGAGGAGGAGGGAGATAAATTTGAAGGAGACCAGTGTGCATTAAAAAACAAGAATAAAGCCAAGCAGCCTCAGAGATTCCCTCAGTCCAAGCATTAGACAGGGCTGGCACATACTTCTCTCTGTGTCTCTGATCTGTGCTCCATGGAGCCCACTTACACGGAGACCTGTTAAAGGAATAGGGCTGTTAAGTAACCTCGTGGCACCCAAACAGTGTTTCAACCCACCAAAACACATGTTCTTGAACACATTCCAGGCATTTCTGCCGTGGTAGCTGGTGGTCCATCTATGATTAGCAATTATCTCCCTACTGACAACCCTGAGACACACTTCTCCCCCCCAGCCCCAACAGATTAGATCTTTCTTCCAAATGTTAATAAGGAAAAATATCATTAGACCAACTCATGCAAAGTGGGAACACGAGCCCTGCTGGGCTTCCTACTGGACTTTGCCTGCAGCAAACCAGCTAAAAACCAGACCATTTGGTGCTAACAACCAGTTGAAAGATTATATTGCATGCCTGGAGGGCACGGAACAAAACAGATGAAACTGGCCAACATGTGAGCTGTGAGAATAAAGATGCTGTTTCAAACTCCCTTGCAGCAAGCTGCACATTCTTTGACCTGAAATAAATTGGCAATCAGCTGGCAGGGATAGAAAGTGGATGCATCCAACACTCTCTCAATCTGGTAGAAAAATGCATCAAGTTTGTGGCCAAACACTTTACTCAAAGAAAATAGACAAAGAGAGTCAATAGTGTATTTTCTGCTGCATGTCAATACCTCCATGATAGCTCAGGACCAAAATATCAACAGCATATCTATTTTATTACTCTCCTCAGCTCAGAGATAAGACTACTGCTGTGTTAATTGACTCCCTTAGATTTGTCTTTGCATATTCTCACCCTGAACATGAAAAGCTCTAATTTGATAACTATGAATATTGCAGTTGAAAAAGGTGGGTGACGTAATGGGCAATATTTGTTCTGGCTGATAAGCTTCCACCACAGAGCTGAGCAAACTCAGGATCTTGCTCCAAACTGCACTCAGAATATTTCAACTCCACACAGCAGATCTGGTGGTATTGGTGCAGTGTGGGGTTGCCACAGCCAAGGCCACTCATTATCAAGGTGCCAGAAAGAGTGGTTTTTAACTCTGCAAAGGCTGTATTTAAACCTCCACTTCGCATTTCAATTCACCAGAGCGGCTCTCTCAGCAATCTGTTCCGCTGCAGCCGCTGCCCACAAATTATGAGACAGATACACATCCTATAATCAACTCCCCAAGTTCACGCACCGAAGGGAAGAGCCTTCATTTTCTAACACAATCCCACACTTGAAAAAGACAACTTCTATAGGGAAACTTGTATGAGCCCAGGAAGTTGGATCAGTTAGGGAATTCATACTTTAGATGGAGGTAACAATGTCTCTCCAACCCTTTCTGAGTACTATCCAAACAGGGTAAGCCATTCACCCCCACAGGGAGATATCAGCCTTAATGCATGTTTATTGTGCAAATTAGCAGGGAAAGATTATGCCACAATAACTTATGTGAGAGACCATTCCTTCCACAGTTCACAGATAACTTCTCAAAAAACTGACATTAAAGGCAAATGGAGAGAAATGGAAATGATTTATTTCAAGTCACTTATGATTTCTCTCTGTTTTGGTGGGGGAAAAGTGATGTTGGCTCCCTGTTCCAACAACTTAAAGGTCCATTCCTTCTCCAACATGCCCATTTTTTCCCTGAAAAACAGGGACTAATAGAGAGGCAGGGCTGGGGCAGCCACAATACCCAAAGCTGATGCACCATTCCACTGTCTCCTTCCACACCAAGGAGGGGGCTGAACTCTGACAAGCCACATACATATTTTCCCCCTTTTACATCTATTCAGTACAATTTAACTGTAACTGCAGTCATTTTACTGCAAATAAGGAAAAACACTGAATAAAATCAGCACAATTTCCTATTAATGGCACCTGCTGGTTGATAACTCTTCATTCTGCTTTACGCTTCACCTTAACTGAATTCTACCTAACAGACACTCAAAACAAATGCGGATTTTTTCTTCCACCCCATAAAACAGAGCAGTGCCTCCCACTAAATTAATGTGCATGATGGGAATATACAATCTCTTCGGGAATATCTTCATGGCTGGAATAAAATCAGAGCAACACACCTCCTTGAGTGGAACAGGGCTGCTTTTCATACTTTACAGCCAAAATGGGATCATCACAATATTCAGAAAGCTACAAAGATAGTTACCCTAATTCTCCATCATTAAATATTGATAGGTTTTTTCTCTAATTAAATAGTCAGACCATAATAATTTTTGTGTCTGACTTAACTGCAAATCTTTGGAGGATTTTTCCCCTCCCTTAAACTGTCCTATTTTAAAAAGTGGCCATCTGTAAAGTTACAATTTTGAACAACAGTGGCATTTTGTGCATTAAACGAAATCTTTTGCCAAGAGATCTGGACTTTTGCCCTGATCCTACTGCTGCTGCAGATGTGTCAAAGAGCATCAGTACTGACTTTCATCAGCAGTAAGGCAGGGATAAAATTCCCTTCTGCCCACCTCTATTTTCACTGAAAACACACTGGAGGAAAATAACAAAGTACTCTGTACAGCAGGATCATGTTGTGTTTGAGCCCTTGGTTCTACCAGAATCAAGTTTTATTACACCAGAACAAGTCATCTTCAGATCTGGATGTACCAAAGGAGCTTCAGGAGGAGAGAGGGGGTTGTGAGGTTTCTCCAAGGTCTCTCACCTTTGTTTTCCCAGACTCAAAGGATGCCCCAGCCTTCAGCTGTAATGCTGCTGCTTAATCCTATGGATCTCACAGGACACTCCTTTAAAGCAGCCCAAAGCAGGGCAAACAAAGGGTGATGTTCTGTCCATCAGACTCTGCAGCAGACTGGATCCCTGCTTCCTTTGAACAAAAGGCAGCTGCTTCTTTAAAGGTTATTTAGCATTAAACAAACTTATTAATCTGTGCTGATAATTAGCGACCTTTTAATTAGGATGGAGGCCAGGGCCAGCAGTTTGCCCTTAACAGGAGGGCTGGGGTCTGTCCTCAGCAGCAGGGACAGGCAAGATGCCACCAGGTCTCTCTGCAGTTCAGACTCACCTGTCCCTAGTGCTTCCCTTCACTGAGAAACATGAACCCCTGCAAGTGGCCATAAAAATGCCAGCTGTGACTTCCCAGGAGCAGTACAAAGAAACTTGATCTCTCCCCTGCACTACAGCTGTTTGCAGGATTACTTTCAAGTTGTTTTCAGAAAAGGGAAGAAAAAAAAAAAAAAGGAATCCAGGGAAAAGTGAAATAATCAGTCTCAAACTCCATCTAACACCAATGAGCCAGGTTGCAGGATTGATCCTGCTGATCCTCAGTTCAGATGAGGGTTATGTTAAGGGAAGTGCAAAAAGCACTCACACATCCTGGTTTCTGACACTACAATAAATCTGCTTTTCCTAGAAATGCTTTAAAAGCAGCTGAATTTGTTTTGATCAACACATTGACACCTGTCTTAAGACCACTTCCTCAGGTGGCACCAGGCAGCCACAGCAGCAGCTGTTTACAAAAACAGATAGGATGAATTAAATTGTCCTGAAAGACAGACAGTACTCCTGTGACCTTAAATACTTCCTCTGGAGACAATTTTCTCAGCAGTATTAGTAACAGCATTAATTTCCCAAGAGCTGCATGGGCATAAGGAAGTAGTGAGACCTGCACCCAGCCCTGAGCATGCAGTATATTTCCCATCAGATTTGTTTCCAACCTATCCAGAGCAGTAGAATGTATCCAAATCCATGCACTGTAACATTTCCAGAGCATCTGTAACAACATAACCACTTATTGACAACAACATCTCCAAACTGTGGTCCACAGACAAGAAGAAAATGGGGAAAAGTGTGGGCATGCAATTCCAACACCCCTTGTTTGCAGCTAACAGAGAACTAAAAAAATCATCCAAATAGGAAATGCTTTCCTAATTTAAGTGTCCTATTAAAAGCAACTTCCATCTTCCAGATGTTTAAAGCTAAAACTGCATTAGAGACATTTAATTACATGGCAAGCAAGAGCAGGTAGCCCAAGACTGAGACATGGATCACACCACAACAGAGCAAGAAGCACCAACAACTTCAGGAGCTGCTTTGCCAGGCTGCAGGTAAAGAACAGCACAGGAGGATCCCACATTTGGCAGGGAACTCACCACATGGCTGCATCCCAGTACAGGACCTACTAATACAGAAATAAACCCCAACATGACCCAAGGTGAAAGAAGTGCTACAACCCTTATCCCTACCCTGCTTCTTTGTCACATTCCAGCCATTTAAAACATTACTTCTGTCACTTCTCTTCTCTTTAAAGATCTCATAGACCAGATTTTTGGGAGGGGAGTTGGACAAAGTTATATACAGATGTAGAGGAACAACCCAAAGGCAAACACAGCATTGGAGCTGCTTTAAAAACAGTTACAGACAAGGTCCAGGGCTGAGGACAGGGTGAGCAGAACAAGTGCTGATCCAGGAGTCAGGAACATCCACCCTGGGAGGCTCTCCCAGGAACAATACCCACTCCATGGAGTTATCTACACAGCACAAGAAACCAGCAGAAATGCACTTTTATGGCCCAGACTGCTACTGTATTGACATGGTGTGTGTCAACACCAACAAGGATCACCACGTTCTAGGGCTCATCAGTACAAGTTTAAGTACAAAGTCCAACCTGTCACTAAAGCACCACGACCATTTCACAAAACCCATTTTGTCAAGAGGTCAGATCTCGAGTTCAGCCTGATGAATCAATGAAAAACACACACAGGGCAAATGTTGTGAATGGCTGGTTCCCAGAAGGCTATTTTTATTCCTTTTCACACATAGCACGTCCCTAAGCTACTCAGACCAAGCTCAGAGCTGTTCAGCATTCCCCAACACTGCCCAGCCTGTGACAGCCCAGCACCTTCCCCTGCAGAACCAGCACACACCAGCAGTGCCAGACCCCCAGCTTCTCAACAAAAGGATGCTCCAGTCCAAACACAAAGTGTGGGGCTCACCCAGATAAATCCATTCTCTCCTAAAACCCTAAACCAAAGGAGCAGCAGCAACCTGTTGCTCAAATAGAGCCAAGAGCAGAGAACAGAAGTGGGTGGTGGCATCTGTTCAGAAAACAGTAATGTTAGCAAGCCAGAAGCTCCACATGAAAGAAACTTCTCCCCGTGCTCCAGCATGTTTTTTCAGACTGAGGAGCAGACGTGAAGTTATTTTCAGCCTTTGTATCAGACAGAAAAAAAATTCTTTTCAGAATGAAGTGCTAGGCAGCAGCTTGGCTTATCTCCTCAGTATTCCTGAACATATCCATGGGGGAGAGAATCACCCTGCAGGGCTACGAGTGTCAGGAAAAATAACAGAGGAAAAAGCAAAAAGGAAGACATATTTTTTATGCTTTTTATTTCTCCACAAGAAAAGGTGAGCTCTTTGCATCTACACAGCAGCAGAAAACACAGTTTAAACACTTCTTGTATCAATGCATATCATTAGACTTATAAAACCTAAAAAACTCTTGTTCTAACATTTTTGTTGTTCCCACCAAAGATAATAAACTAGTGGCTTATTTTAAAATGGTAACAACTCATACAATATTTTATGACAGTACCAGCTATGGTCCATACAATAAACTATCCTTTGGCTATGACCAGTTTTAAATTCTTCAGAGATTTTAGAATTCTCAAATAATAATGCAGAAACCTTAAGCTAATACAGGAAGTTTCCTTCCAACCTGCATCACCTTCCATAAGTATCTTTTCTCCTTAGAATTCATGTACAAAGCAACCAGAACTTGACAGCAACTCAGCTCCTGGGCTGTGACTAGTGTCACAGATGGAAAGGACATTTATAATACTGGCCCTACACACTGCCTGCTCCCAGAAAAGAAGGGACATTTACTGTGTACACCTGGTGCTCTACACGTGGGCTCCAGTACAGGCCCAATAAGCAAATCCTCCTCCCTCCCTCAACCACCACAGACCAAGATTTAAATTACATAGTTAGTTTGCTAATTCCCAAAGGTCATGAACTAACAAAGAATTGCTTCACATTAATACCAGTGCCTAAGCACACTGTGCAATCTAGGTAAGAGTAAACAGCACAGGGCATCTTGTATAAAATGTCTACACACAGAAAGCTGAATTTTCCATCCTTAAAACAGACAGCTGCCTCCACAGATGAATTTCAGGAGCTGCATCCACAGGACTGACTAATCCCAGCCAGCTTACCTCCATCATCCAGGGGCCGTTTCTGCACTCCATAACCGTAGACTGACGGGTCCACAAGTGTTGTAGAATTATTCAAGTGAGGAATATCTCCAATTTTAGCAGCAATCTATAAAAATGAGATAAAAGATTATCAGCATAGCTCAAGTTTCAGCCACCACAACTAAACACTCTTTCTCCCAATAAAGCATTGACCCCAGGCCAATCTTCTCTCAGGTACTCACTATATAGGTGGATTTGTAACAAGGTGCTTCATTTGTAAAGCAAACACTCTTCTGCTTGCTTTTAATATTTGCTTAATTAAGATCACATTCAGCCAGTTCCTCTTCCTGATCATAAGCAGACATTTACTCTCTGGAACATTACATTCAGGATTATTTGCTCAATGGACAGCTGACAAGCTAAACCTTGCTAAGAGGAGGATTCAAACAGCCACCAACTTTGTCCTGGAGAAGCTGCCACCACCAGAGCTGTGTGGGAGGACATGTGCTTCCCCCTGCACCCCTGCAGATCCAGACACACAGAAATGCACTCACACATCCGTGGGGGAGCACAGGGACAGAGTGAAAACACACAGCACAAGGACAGGTTTGGGAACTCCCTGTCAAAGAGACTGGATCACTTTTGTTTACTGTGTGAGGAATAAGCCAGTGGGCAAACTATCAGTCCAGAACTAGTTTCCATTTCCTGCAGTGGTCAGCACAGAACAAACACATCTAATGCTGCCTGTGCCTCTGCTTCCAACCTTCCAGAGGGGAAGCTGCCATTCCCTGCTGAGCCAGGATAAAAGGAGTTTATTCACAGGAAAGAGGAGACAGGTATCACAGTAATGGAACTAAGGTAAGCAAATAAACCAAGTGAGACACACACCTAAACATCACTTATTACAAGTGAGAAGTTAAGCTCATCTCTAGTGACATTTTGGGGACAGCTGTACAGGTGGGTGCTGACAACGCGAGCTCTTCCAGCTGCTCTCTGAGCTAACGGGTGGAAACCCACCCTGGAAACACCCAGGTGCATTCCCTGGGTGCTGCACCCCAGTTAACACCCTCCCAGGGACAGGCAAACTGCAGCCTCACAGCTCCCCTTGCCTACATAAAGCATTTTGCTGTAAAAAGCAAGTGCAGAATGAAGTAGTTACAGAACAAGTATAAAGTACACAGTATGCTACAGCATTTGCTGCCTTTTCCAGGAAAAGGAAAATCATTGAATGGAATCTTTACCAAGAGACTCATCTCACTCCATTATAACTGGATTTCACCACAGAATAAGCAGACGAAAGACCACTTTACACAGATATGTTTTAAATTACCAATATATCTAAAGATTTCTAAAATTTGTGTTTCACTGCAACAGAAAGATATCTACAGAAACTCTGGTTGTTGACACAATCTTCTGCTGCAGAGGAACAAACAACTGCCCAAGATGCAGAACCACAGGGTACTGGAAAAAAGCTACTTGAAATAATCTTGAGAGATTGAGGGCACTGCTTTTAGAAAGAGAATAGGAAACATTCTGTTCAATGCCTTCCATGAAAAGGGCTCCAAGTTTGGACCATTTTCTCCTTATAGTCCATTCTGTCCTGTCTCCTTGTGGAAAGCCAGTAACTTTGTTGTGTCAGAAATGTCAGAGCTAGAGAATAACATTTTCTACAGGGACCAGCTGCAATCCTGTAGTGAAGCTTTCATGACAAGCATTTTGTACATCATCATCTCCAGTGAGACCCCAGAAAGCTGGTTCTGAAAACATTAACACACCTTGTCCTCTCCAGGAGGGAGGGCCAGGTGATGCTTTACTCTTTTGTTAAATGTTGTACTGCATTCATGGATTCAGCCCTTTGCCTACATAATTTCCCCTTATGTTTGGGATGAAGAGAGTTTTAATGAAACACAAAGAGCAGAGATGTTTTCTGACTACTTCAATGCTGCAATATAATTTTTAAAATACATTTTACAGCAATCCATTAACAGTTTTCATATCATAACTTACAACACAGACCAAAAGGAACAGTGTCAGGTATAACATACCCTGACGTATTTTGGGACATTTGATTTCAACGCCCCCTTCAAGAACCCTCTTTCTGTCAACAGTTATTTACTATGACTTACAAATTATGGATGATCCCTTAGAGGTGAAATTGCTCACCACAAACTCCAGGAAAAGAAAAAAACAGTCTGTGGATAGCAGAAGCTGGCTTAGGGAAGGAAGGCAGCCTGAAGTACAAAGGTGGCACCAAGCTTGCTGGCACCAAGGCTGTCTACTCCCAACTCAGGGCAGCTTTGTGAACCCCTGCTCACACAGAGCACACAGGGATCACCCTGGCACAGAGTCCTCCAAGGAAAGGGTAAAGCAGGAGTGCTAAAGCAATTTTTACATTATCAGCTTTTAGGATATTTTCCTTCCCACCCCCTCTCCTTTATTTAAACTTGCACCCTTATCTCTAAAGCCTCCCAGCTGCCAGTGGATTACAGGAAGACAACGGTGGCACCTCACCACAGCAGGAAAATACACCCTGCAAAATTAAGAGCTGAGCTTTTAAGGTACATGTAGCAGCTAAAATACATTTTAACATCTCATATTCAACTTTAAACGGGAAGCTCAGTTTTTAATGACAGGTTCAGCAGGGAGGTAAGCACAAAAATTAGGACATGGCAAAAAGCAAGCAGACCTAGCCCTTATCTGCCTGAATGACCTTGAGAAATGTACTGCTGTTAGCCACTGCTTTTGTCCTGCTCTGTGTCAGCCTTAGGTTTCTTCCCTGTATTTCCCACCCCCCCTAAACCAAATATATCCATTTTATCAAGCTCTGAAATACAATAGGGAAAAAGGCATCACTGTTTCTGCACCCAAATTCCCCAAAATAAAGATCTCCAACAAAGATTTTAAAGGACACAACACAAGCCCCAGTGAAAAATTTCAATGGTAAAGCCAAGAAAACAAATGAATCCACTAAGCTGTGTCAGAGATGCAAGTTTTCCCATACCTTGCACTTCTATTCTCCTATACATTTAACAGCCAGAAAAATGACAACACAAAATACAAAGAAATACAAAACCACTTCTAAACATGAAGCTTCTTTGCTAGGCACACTCAAACACCAATATCTGCAGAATTCAGCTTTCAAGAGAACAGGCCCAGCTTCTAGGAAAAACCTCTCCATGGTGCCCTGCAAAGAACAGCAACAGATAAAATCACCAATTCTAGGTATTTGCAGGATAAAAAACCCCAATAAGTCACTGTCATCTGACCCTTCAGACTATTCTGGTCCTTGTGCTGCTCCTCCTATTCACTCAGCAGAACACTTGAGTTGGAGGTGACAGACATTTCTCCAGAGCTCTGCAGAAAGCAATAAAACCATTTAAGCTTCACATCACAGGTGGTTTTCCTAAATACCAGAGTAATTGGCAAAGCCTAAATCTATTTAAGGATGCCCTGAAAAAAGACTCTGCAAGGGGGTAAAGAAAAGTTTGTCCGAGACCCCTCCATCACCACGGAAATGAGAAATCAGAGCCTGATACAGAAAGGGATTTCAAACACACAGCTTGTTGGCTCTCAGTCGGTCTCAGGATATTCCCCATTTTTGAGACAGCCAGGATGGCACATCACCAGCTCACCAAGCCTCAGCCTTTCCTCTCCAGAGCATTCCCAAAACAGCCAGCAAGACACTGTTTGATCAATAAGAACAAAACTTAAGGATGGCCTGAGAGAAATCCATTTTAGTACAAAGTACAAGCAGCTCTGCTTATTTTCTGACCCCAATATTCAAAAGTGGAGCAAACATCCTCTCTCTCACCCAGCCCAGAGTGCCACAGAAAAGCCACCCTGCCTGGGAGCACTTGGACAGATCAGTCCCCATCTAAGAGCCACCAGTCCATTTGAGACGTGGTGCAGAAGATGCAAGATAGAGCAGCTCAAAGTCCCAGCACTGCCTTGGAAAAGTAATTATTCATAAATTCCAAATATTTCAGAGTCCACAAAAAAAAAAAAAAAATCTGGGCAAGTCCAGCACAAACGTGCTGAAAACCACATAAAGTAATTTCTTTCAAACATACTCCAGGTTTCTGTTTTATACTCCTATAATCATCTCACATCCCAGAGGCTCTGAGGAATGCAGCTACTTCCCTTTACTCAGGGAAGTCTTCCTTGTCCTGAAGTTATGTCCTTGTTTAGATATTCAGAACCAGGCACTGTATTCTACAGCCTGACTGTAATGTTAAGCTCTCATGAGAACTGAATTTAGTAAATTTGATTACTGGCCTTACATGTGACACAAAACCTTGAAAGATTCAAACATCAAGGCAGGGATGACCAACCCATAAAGCAAGAACTGTGGCTGAATTTTTTTTTCCTCTGCTCCCTCATTCCTTTAGAGCAAAAGGAATACTCCAAAAAGGCCAAAACCAGAACAAAAGCTCTACCAGAGCAGTACAGCTCAGGCAAATACAACACCAAACACCCTTGGTGAAAGCTCTGCCATCACCTCCAGAGACATTTTAGGTGTAGCTGCCTTTTCATTTCCCCCTGATTCTCAGCCAGGAAGTTCCATCACAGATTGCTCAGGTGATGAGGCAAATATCCATCACCTGAGCAATGAAGAGCATTTTCAGTGACATTTGGCAACAAGTCACCAGTGACAATTTATTCTGTGCAAGGGAAGACCACCTGCTCTCTTACCCAGCCTCTGCAGAACTCAATTAAATCAAGCATTTCCACAGGGGAAGGAAATATTTTAGCCCTCCAACAGCTCTTTTCATCCCACAAACACTAATGGAAAAAAATTGTATTCAACAGGCAGCAAACAACTCACTGCACAAAAACGGAGGACACTGCTGTCCCACAAACACATGCAGAGCCCACATTCCCCAGCACTCTTGTTTCCAGGGTGAGAGGAGCCAGAAGGCTGCTGCTGGAATCAAGACTAGCTCAAGTTTTAGGCTCCTGGAAACCCAGCACGTACAGAATTAATTGCAGCAAGAACTTAAGAACAAAATCAAGTAAGTGACCACAGCCAGGGCACAGAATTGTTTACTATTTATTATTCCACCTCCCTCATGCTTGGGCCTCACAGATTCACCCTACAAATGCAATGACAGCAGCCAGGCAGCTGCAGTTCTGATCCATTTGCAGTCAGGGCTGTGTCTGAGCCCAGGATCCTCTGAGGCATCACACTGTAACCTGCTCCTGATCACGAGTGGCACACACAGCTGCACCTTCAACACAGAAGGGTTTGGGGTGGAAGGGACCTCAAAGATCATCTTGTTCCATCCCCTGCCAGGGGCAAGGGCACCTTCCACTATCCCAGGCTGCTCCAAGCCCTGTCCAACCTGGCCTTGGACAGTTCCAGGAATGGGGCAGACACAGCTTCTCTGGGCAACCTGAGCCAGGGTCTCACCACACCTACAGGGAAGATTTTTTTCCTAATATCTAAACTAAACATCCCCTCTTTCAGTTTGAACCCATTCTCCCTTGTCCTGTCACTACAGTTCCTGATGAAGAGTCCAGTCCCTCTCCAGCTTCCCTGCAGATCCCAGAAGATGCTGTGATGTCCCCATCTCTCTCAGTCTGCCTCCACAGAGCAGGTGCTCCAAATCCCTGATCAACTTCATGGCCTCTTCTGGGACCAAAACACCTACAAAATAATTTCAACAAGCTGCACTTCAACAGCAAATAATGACTTTCTTTTACATAAATGGGTTATTCAACTGCTAACAGGTGGTAGCATGATCAGATATTTAAATAAGATGTTGTTGCAATGAGAAGCCTTCAGTAAGAGACAACCAGGTCAAACACAACTGCTGCACCTCTCAATTTAACTGCATCAAGCACATCACCCTGTCTGGGTGCTCAGACATCACATTTCAAGGACATGGCTCTTTCACAGTGACTGAAAGAAGCAAGGCCTGGCTCACCCTGGAGCAGCTCACCCCCATCCAGTCTGTGCTGAGAAGGAAATCAGAGCCCCAGAGCAGCTCCTGAGAGGTGCAGGGTGAGGATCTACACCAGCAGATGCCTCTGTGCAGGTCACTGCAGACTGCACAGAACACGGAGTGGCTGCCACACTGATTCCCAGGTGAGCTGAGACTGAGGGAGAGCACCCCAGTTCCATTACAGAGAGCACTTGAGAGGTCTTAGGGTCCAGCTTAGCTTCCTCGGAAGTTTGTTAGTGAGGTGACAAAGTCTGGGCAACAGAAGGGGATTTCTCCCACCTGGCCTGTAAAACTGTAGAGAATAAAGTCAGGTCCTTGAGCACCAGGTGGGCTCTGGTCCTGGGACTCAGCTGTGCTACAGCTCCTGAGCACAAGTACAACCTGTTCAGAGATGAAACAAACACCTGTGACAGACGTGGAACAGGAGATGAGAAGAACACCCACAGCATCCATGATGTGAGCAGCAGCTTCTTGTTCTGCAGCCACTTTCCACAAACAGAGGAGCACACAAACATCTGGAATATCCTGTACTGGAGGCGAGGGTGTGAATTCCTGCAGGTCTGGGCACTTTCACTGAAACTTCCCATTTTAGCACTGTGTAAGTTCATGGATTCCTTTGGGAAGCACCTCACTCCCCCCTCCCTCTCTCCTTGCGGGGAATGCCAAGCTTCTGCTCTGCCAAGGTTTGTGTTCACAGAATCAATTAGCTTGGAAAAGATCTCTGAGGTCATCGAGTCCAACCAGTGACTGATCACCACCTTGTCAATCAGAGGATGGCACTGAGTGCCACAGCCACTGTTCCCTTAAACACCTCCAGGGACGGTGACTCCACCACCTCCCTGGGCAGCCCATTCCAATGTCTAATTACCCTTTCTGTGAAGAAATTCCTCCTAATGTCCAACCTAAACCTCCCCTGGCAGAGCTTAAGACTGAGTGCTCTTGTCTCGTCGCTGGTTGCCTGGGAGACGAGTCCGACCCCCACCTGGCTACCCCCTCCCTTCAGGGACGTTGTGATAAAGCCCCCCCCGAGCCTCCTGTTCTCCAGGCTGAGCGGCCCCAGCTCCCTCAGCCGCCCTTCACAGGACACACACCGCAGACCCTTCCCCAGCTCCGCTGCCGGTCTCTGGCTGCTCTATCGCTCAGCCCACGCACAAGGCCCCGTCTGAAACACGAACTGGCACCGGCTCACACCCACCCAGTGCCCAGGGCCAGACGGCTGCGGGCCGCCCCCTCCCCCACAGCAGCGCTGCTGCCCTGTCACCAACCACGGCCGCGACTGTCAGAGCCCCGCCGCCCCCTCAGGGCACAGCCCAGGAGCTCCGCTCTCCCGGCACAGGGGCAGCGGGG
>VWYP01015578.1:303003-323125 GCA_013400435.1 Pycnonotus jocosus
CTTACCTAAAGGGCCTGCTGCCTTTATTTTTATCCAAATGGCTCAATTACTGCAAAGCCCCACAGAGAAAATTATGGATGTTTGCCTCTATTTTTCTCCCCTTGTCTCGACAACTGTAGATATTTTGTTTTCCTTCTTTCCATCTCTTTTTTCCTCCTNTCCCTGTGCCTCTCAAAGCCACCATAATAGCAGCTTGTTTGGCACTTCACTTGGTCTCAATGAGAAAATTCCCCTCTCTCCCTCTCTTTGCCTTCGTTATTTCCAAACCCTGCAATAGCTCCTTTGCTCAGGGCTGCGGGAAGTGCCCATTTTTCAACATTTTTCTTTGGCTTATGTTTGTCATCCTCTGAATTACCGCACCGGGGAGTCCAGTCAGCCCGACACTGGGCCCTGCTATTCACGCCTCTCCTGCTCCTTGAGATCATGTAGGGAGAAATTAGTTATTTATTTCGAGCACCACTGCAATGCACTTCCCCACACAAGTGTTTGTTTTGATCCCCTGCTGGAAAAGGAGGCTCCACAGGGAGCGACAGAGCCACGGCAGAGCCGGGTCCGGTTGGAGATGTGGTGAGGGCAGGGCAGGGTGTGGGAAGACCCAGGGATTCCCTGGAAAGCTGTGAGCACAGAGACCCCCAGCATGGTCCCTCAGCACGCTGGGCTGCCTTTCTGCAGGTCCTGAGAGTTTCCAGGTGATCTTGTCCCATCAATATGTTTGTCCCTGGTTTTATCTCTGGGTCACTCACAGGCCTGGCACCAGGGGATCATCCCACCCCAAGGTGGGCATGATTGTACCAGGCAGTGTGACCCAGGGGTCTCTGCCAGATGCTGAAAGATTGGGCAGATTTTGTGGCTGGAAGAAGAAACTCAGTTCTGATACAGCCCACGCCACTGGCCATGGTCCCCAGCCCTGTTCACCACTTGTTGTTCTGCCCACTCTGTCCACTTCACAGAGCAGGGCCAGCCCTTTGTGCAGGATGGGAAACATTCTCCAGCTCAGAGACAGCCCCAGGGGATGAGAGACGGGAAGGACACTGCCCATCCTTGGAGGTTGTGATCCACCTCCTCTCCTCCCTGTGCCAAGGTCAGGAGCCAGCGAGTCCCATGGCAGCAGTGCCATTGCAGACCAGGCTGGCATCACTGTGGCTCCAAGTGAGGATGCTGCCAATGCTCCTGAGCCCTTCTCCTTGTGGAGATGCCATGGCCAGGCACAGGCAGCACTGGCACTGGCACCAGCAGGCTGCAGGGAAAGGGCCCAGGGAGCTGCAGCTTTAAAGAAAGAAGAAGAGCAGCGGGAGGAAGAAAACACAAAATTGGCCCAGTGGGTAGACCTGCTATTTAAGTGCAGTTGAGAAAGGAACGGGAGGAATTACAGGAGAAATGATAGTGCCCTGACAGCTGCCATTTCCCACCACCAGTCTCCCCTAATGGAGTCCTAATGTAGTGGTGGGCTCTTCACTGACAGCCCAGCCCGAGACAGGGCTCGTCTTTGTGCTGGTGACAGATGGGACAGTCCGGCAGCAAACCTGTAATCCTCTGATTTCTGCCGCCGCTGGCTCCGCTTAACCCTTTCCTTCCCCAGCACCCGTGCTCTGCCAGGTGTGCGGGGTGCACCCAGCCCATGGCCCCGCGGCGGTGTCCGGGTCTGGCAGCGAAGGGAGGAAATGGGAATGGGAATGGGAAATGGGAAATGGGAATGGGAAATGGGAATGGGAATGGGAAATGGGAATGGGAATGGCAGGCAGCTGCCTGCATCTCCCTCCTCATCCCTTGGCTGCCGCTGGGGCAGCGTGGCAGAGGCTCAGCCTGGTCACAGAGCCGGAGCAGGCGGCAGCACCACTCCCTGCGGGTCACTCGGACTCTGCTCTGTGCCGTCCCCTGTGTCACTCTCTCTGCCCTGTGACAATTCACTGATCAGGTGAATGTGGGCAGGTAAGCACGGCCAGGTGTGTGCAGTGCCCGCGGGGGGGGCTCCGGGCTGCCTGCCCAGCACAGCGCCCACAGGGAGCCTTCCCACTGTTTCTGAACCTCCTTGCCTGCCTCAGATTAGCCCCAAACCAGGGTGTGATTGGGTGGTTTTAAGATAAAAGGTGTGACAGCTCCCCCCGCCCCCAGGCCAGGCGGTAGTGAATGCACGCTGCTCCTGTCCTGCTTCCCAGGATGCCGGGGGTGGCAGCAGGAGAAGCTGTGCAAGTTTTTCTGCAGAAAAATAAACGCAGCTACTGCACACACTTGTCTGTCTGCTGTGGGGGAAGGCTGGGTCCCCTGGCTGCAGAGGAGGAGATTAACCACACTCTGATCTCTTTCCAATATCCCAAAGGGCCCAAAGGATTCCTCGGGAGGGATTTTTGGATGTTTCTCCAAAGGTCCAAGCCTCTCTGCCTCCCTTCCAGCATTGAAGCATCTCTCACTTGCACCCCCTCTGCCCTCCATCAGGCACCTGGATCTCCATCCCCTCCGGTGAAACCCACTGGCATCCCTCTAAGCTGCAGCAAAGCTCTCTCCCATCAGCGTGGGGCAGCCAGCTCACCCAGCCTTCAGCTGCAGAGCCATCAGCCCAGAATCACAGCCACTGAGCTAAAAGTCACCAGTCTGGCAGGGTGGCACCCATCTCATTCCCCCAGAGCTCCCATTCCACTGCAGCTGCCTGCTGCCTTCCCAGGAAGGAGTTATGTGGGACAGAGTCCAGGGAGCTCTGCTGCATCCATCTGCTCATCCATCCTGCCACAGAGCTGAGCAGAGCCCCACTCCTGGCTCTGTGGCCATTCTCTCCAGCTGATCCAGACCTACCCAAGGCTGTGGGGAATAGAAACATCCCAATCCCATATCCCTGCCCCACCAGGGCCAATCCTGGTGGATGCTGAGGGTTCCCATCACCCCGGGGTTGTTGGGGATCCGTGGTCCCTGGCAGCATCAGACCCTCCTTGGCAGGAAAGCGCAATGCGGCGCGCGCGGGTCCTCGGCACAATTAGCCAACAAGTGGCTGTTTTGTGAGGGATTGTTGCTGATGTGTTTTAAGTGGCTTTCTGAGTGGAAAATGTGAGGCGCTGGAGAGGCCAGCAGACAAAGAGGGGGATGCATTAGGTTTTATTGGTCTGCTCCGCACACATCTGACATCACTCCACGGAGCAAGTTCTGCCTGGCTTTAGGGAAAATGAAAAATAAAGCAAGAAAAAGGGGCCGAGGGTACAGGGGCGGGGGGAGCACCAGTGATTCAAGCAGGCAAGTGGGGGCTTAATAGCAGGAGACACTGGAGCAAACTGTGTCAACCAGATGGGACCCGGGTGCCGCGGGAGGAGAGGGGAATTAGCCAACCCGCGCTTTGTTCCTGCAGAAAGCGCGGCCCTCTCCCCCCAGGAGCTGCCTACATGTGATATAATACAGCCCCTTTCAGCCGCTAAGCTGGCCAAGGACAAAAGTCACCAATAAATAGCGAGAGGGCGAGGCTGAAAGCAAAAGGCAGAGTTGCCAAGAGCCCCTCGCTTTCTCCTCAGGCTGCCCGAGCTGCTGGGCATCTGCACATGGCCATGGAGGTGCTGCTGGGGGTGATTCTGTGGGACAGGAGGGGTTTTGGAGGGATGGTGCCTTCAGCAGGGGTGATGGAGCCTGTGGGGTGGTGTTGGAGTGTTGTCCATGTGTTCTTTGCCTTGATTCCCCGAGCCAAGCTGTAAAAGCAAGAGCCCTCACGCCTTGGGCATCCCCCAGTGTGCAGCAAGAAGGGCTGGGGGCTGTTGTCCCAGCCAGGTCTCTCACTGCTTGGACTTATTGATGATCATTCTTTACTGGCACTTCCAGGCTTCTATAAAAACATTCCCAGCACCAAGTAGTGCAGTTCAAAAATCCCTCATCCAGGCCCCAACAACATGAGTGAGAAGCAGATCCTCCAAAGCAGCCCCAAACCTGCTGGTTGGAAGGACTTGAATGTTGAAGCCATCCCAGCTCCTCGGGTTTTGAATGCAAAGATATCCCAACCACTGTGCCCCAGTGCAGAGCATGAGACCCACAAAATGGAAGGAGGAGACCCCAAACATCTCTGATCTGAGCTGGAACCCATGATTTAGAGTCTTCCCCCCTTCCCAATCCCCAGAAACGACCCAGCCCAGCTAAGCCTTAAACCAGCCATGGGGCTGTGCAAACAAGCGGGATCCCCTCATCCCCTCCTTTCCCTGGAGGGATCTTCCTTGCTCTTGCAGCAATATTGATCCAGATAAACCAGGGAGACACATTAGGTGCCCCGGGGAGGGTCAGGAGATCAGCGGCTCAGCTGGGCCCCTGCTGCCCACAGGGTCCAGCTATGCAGGACCAGGATGGGCAAGGGGAGAACTGAGGGCCTTGGGAAGCCCCTTATGCCATGGAAGGGGCCAGGGCCAAAGTGCTTTAGCCAAGGGGAGGTAAAATAAATCGATGAGGGGCTGCTGTGACACGCTGACCCTGGCTCTGAGCCGTGGTTTTAACATGTGACAGTAAATCTGGGCGGGGGGCTCAGCAGATGGCTGGAGGGGGGAGGTGAGAGAGGTGGGACAGGGGAAGGGCAAGAGCTCCCAAACTGAGCAGAGGCCAGCAAAGCCCCCAGGGAAGGAAGAGGAGGTGGGAGAGGGGAGCTTGGACACTGGCACAGGGATGGGTGATGCCTCTGCCGTGAGCAGGGTGCCCCTCGCAGCCAGGATCACTCCCAGTGGTCCCTTCCTGCTGCTGCACCTGCCCAGTCCAGACCACAGAGCTGAGACACCTCGAGGCTTTCTCCAAACCCATTTCCAGATGAGAGGAAGCATCCCTGCGGAATGGAGGTCTCAGTTTCCAGCCCTCATCTCCTCGCCCCCATCTCCCACCCCCCCGCCGAAGGCAGAGCAGAGGGCAGGAAGGCACCAACGGCTGCGGATCCTGTTACCTGCGGCCAACAAAACCTACCTGTCCCTTCCCAGCCACTCCCCCTGCCCCCTCTCCGAGGGGGCACAGAGCACAAGGACCCCCTGGCCCTCCCCGAGCATCGCCCGCCGTGATCGAGTGACCAGATGGACGGTGGGCTCACACCGCAGCCTCCTGTGTGGGTCCCTTGTCCCTCCCGGAGCCGGCTGAGCTTTGACGCTCTGTCCCCTCGGGGCAGCCTTTGTCAGGGCCGTGCAGAAGGGCCCCTGTGTCCCTCTGATCCCCGCAGTCCCCGGCCGGAGCATAAAGCTGGCTTTCAGGGACCCGGCGTTGGGAAACTCCCTGGGAAGGAGCAAGGGAGCTTCTTGTTAAACGGGGAGACAAAGCCACCTTGTTAAGGGGTTTACAAAGGCGGCCATCTCCCCCGTGCCTGGGAAGCTCACGACCGGCGACTCCCAACCTCACCGGGGGGATGGCTTTCCTTTGGAAAGATGGGAACGTTTAACAACCGTGCTGTGCCGCAGCCCTGTGAGCTGTGTGAGGAGCCCAGGGCGCCTTCTGCGCTCCCATGAACCACTCCAAGCCACATCTCCACAGGAAAATGGGAACCGACCACTCATCGTGGGGAATCCTGTGGTTTTCCCGGGAGTGAGCCAGTGTCCCTGCTGAGGGGACGTCATCCAGGGCTAGGGAACACCATCTGCACAAAATGATGTAATACTGGGGAGCACGAGAGGATTTTCTGTCCCTCCTTTGGGAGAGGCGGTCCAGGGTCCTCTCCTACACCCCACAGATGGGAGATGGAGCCCCAGGAAGGGATGTGATATGGACACAGTCCCACAGGGCACAACCACACCAGACCTCCCTGCTTCCCTCCTGCATAACACCACGTTTTTCCTTGCATGGACTCAGTGATGCATTTCTTTACCCAACAAAATAAAGTTTAAGTAAAAACTCAGCAGCCCCACAGCTGCTCTATCCCTCCAGGAATTTTCTCTTAAAATCCATCTATCCTCACTGTCTTTTGCAGGAAAAATTCCTGCCCCAAAAAAGGTTAGCACAACCTTTGGCATGACTTGTGTGAAATCTGATGGTCACTCAGCCTCTGATGGGCCTCCCTTGGGCTTCCCATTTTACTGCCCACATCTAGGGGCTCCACACACCATGGTCATGTCTGAGCCCCCAGGATGTGCTGCCCACACCTGTGCATTGTTCTGAGCTGTTCTTGGCAATTCATGCTAAAATCAACATGCACATTAAACCTTAAACCTGGTAATTACCTCTGTCTCCAGAGAAACAGGAAAATGGATGATGGCATCGAGATGCAGCAGGATATGGTAGCCAGGGATGAGTGGTCAGCTGAAAAAACAGGACCCCCTAGGCCCAGAGCCCACCTGGGTGTGACACACTATGGGAAGGGGAAGAGAAGACCTGGCTCTGCAGCAAAACTGAGGAATGGGCAGGATGAGTTCCAGGGGGGGAGTCCCACCAAGCAGCGAGAGCGATGCCAAAGAAGCCAAATTACCAGCAAGAAGCTGCCACTCTTGCTTTTCCCTGCCTCCCTCCCACATGTGCAGGTGGAACTTTGGTGTTCCACATCCTTCCTGGCATCATCCTTCTCCTCTTCTCCCTGGGGAAATGCCACCTCTGGAGAACACATCACCATCTCTCCTTTGACCCAGCAGATGTGAGCTGCTGTGGCTGCCTGTGCTGTGTGGTGGCACTGGGGGTGCCACTTCTTCACTGAGAAGCCCCAGACACAGCTCTGTGCCCCATGGAGCCAGGCTGGAGGCAGCTCCCCCTCCCCAGGACAGCAGCAAATTGGAGTGCTACAGCTTTAAAGAAGTGTCTGCTCCTTGGCAGGGCTGGTGGCAGTGGGGAGAGCCAGAGGACACCTGCGGAGATCCCGTACAGCTGGGGAAGATTAGCCTTTTCCACTAGACAAGAGCCATTACCATGTTCCAATATACCATCACTTCCGCTAGGAGAGCCTGCAGATGAGATATCGATTGCACTGACCCTGGACAAGCCCTCCACCAGAGCCTGGGAGGGCAGCAGAGCAGCCCCATGGCAGAACCCCTGGTGCAAAGAGGGGGTGCAGTTCCCCAAAGGCATCCCCAGGAGACCCGAGGGTGGCAAGGGGCTGCCTCAGAGCTGGAGTGGTGGGTGATGCTGTGGGGGGATGCACAAAAGAGCTTCAAAGCCCAGCAGTGACTCAGGTCCCTTGCTAGGGTCCCTCTGGGCTCTTTCCAGTGCAGCTCTGCCCTGAGAATGAGGAGACCCCAGCCCATGTTCACCACCCTCACAGCCAGGTGGGTGTCAAAAACAAGCTTGTCACCTTGAAAGGCCAAAATGTTCCCCCAAAAACATCTCTGCTGGGGAGCTCCAGGTGGTTCAGGAGGTGCTCACAGAGTGCTCCTTGCCCACTGCTTTTCCCTCCTTGTAGTCCCAGCCCCTGAAATACCTCCCTGAGACACAATGGGGTGAAGGGACACTGGGAAACCACCGAATCTTAGGAACTGAAGCTTCTGCTGAGACACTTTGTTCTGTTGTTGTTTTGTTTGGGTTTCCCCCCACCTCCCAAATAAAAGACATCAGCTCCTCATTGCACCAAGTTGTTTCAAACTCCATTTTTCCAATGGAGAGCTCTACCACAGTCAAGGATGGGCACGGGAGGGAACTCCCACATCTTCCAGGGCTACTCATTGTCCCATGGGCCAGCACAGCATCTGTCCTTGGAGTGTGGAAGGGAAGTAGCTCTGTTGCCATCATTTTGGCAATGATTTACAGGTGAATCATCCACAGGTGAGCAGGGTGGCTGGTCAGCACAACCTGCTGACCACCAGCCCCACTGGGGGCTCACGCAGGACCCCATTGCAGCTGCACTTGCAGCATGGACTTGCTGCTGAAAGCAGTGGGATTAAGGGAATGGGGTGGCCCTGCAGAGCATCCCTGCATCTCCATAGCCCACAGGGGTTGGACAGGCTCCACCAGCCCAGAAAACCATTTCTCTCCCCTCTCCTGACAGCCCTCTGCTGCTTTCTCCTCCCAAGATGGTCGCTGCCAGTAATAGCAGGGAAAGTCACATCCAAGCTGGGAAAATAACATGTTATTTTCCCAGCTGTGATGTCAGAGCTTGTCACACTTGCTGGCTCAGCAGCAGGGTGGGCAGGGCACACCTGGATGTCCCCAAATGGCCACTTGGCTTGACTGCCCTGTAGGGGCTACTAAAATGTGCCCCTTTTTGGTGGCAGCTCTGCTTTTGCTCCCCAAAACACGTTGGGAAGCAGCACATTCCTGCTGCTGGGATGGGGCTGCCCAGCTCCCTGCTGTCACTCTGGGTACCACAGGAACCAGCGTGGTTGCTGCACCCCAGCTCCAGGGAAGCATCTCTGCTCCTGTCCTGGGGACACCTGATGTGGGGACATCCCAAACCATGTCCTTTCCCAGCACCAGCACATCCTGAGTGTTTGCACAGGTAGGAAATCCAGTCCTTTCCTCTTTCCCTCTGCTCCCACCACAGCTCCAGTTTCCCTCGCTGAGCCATCCCAGCCAGCAGCATCGGGAGCACAGGGATTTGTTCTGCCCAGTCCGGAGCGAGCTCTCCTTTCCTCCTCACCTCCTGCAAAACCATCAGAGGGTGTTCCCTGCATTTTCGTCTTGCCCGAGTCTGCTCTTTAAAACTCACCAAAACGCAGCAGAAAGGATCCAACCCCGTTAACCCTTAACCACCCAGCTCACCCCTGCAGTGCCTCTCTCCCCACCTTCCCACAAGGTACCACCAACCCCCCACGTCCTTCGCAGCCACTTAATCCATCTCCAACTTCACAAAGCCGGGCTGGGGGAAGCGCTGGGCCAGAGGAGCAAACAAACGAGGCAGGAATAAAGCCCGGCTCTCAAAGCCGGACCCCGCGCGTGGCTGGGGGTTTATTTCTTTCCCCACTTCTCCTCCGATGGACAAACCTTTTTTTTTATTATTATTTTTCTTTTCCCTGATTGCATTTCACTTGCAGCCCCGTAACAAAGCCGTCACCTCTGCCGCCGCTCCGCTCCAGGGAGACGAGTTACAATTACAAATTGCCACCACAATTAGTGCTACTTCTTAGAGAAATTAGAAAGGGGAGAGGGAGGCTCGCGTGCGATTGATTGCTATTCATCCTGCTTTACGGTGACCTTGCTCTGGAGACGATGATATTCCTTCAGCCTGGAAACCGGGATTAAAAAAAAAAAAAATTAATTGTAAATTAACAGTAAGAACACACATTTCCTTTCAATTAATTTAAGCAGAATGAGGGGGCGTGAAGAGCAGGCGTTTGTTAAGGCCTGTACAGTTTAATTATTTTTTTTTTGTCCCCCACGAGATAATGTAATTAATCTTAGAGGAGTCGGGGGGACACGGAGGATCGGGGAGAACAAAGCAGTTAACAGGCAACGGAAAAATTAAGAGCCCATTATGTAAATGCTGCGTGTTTTACAGCCCTGGAGTTGGGAGGGGTCTGAGAAATAAGTAAAATAACGAGGCTGGCTGTGCTGGGCAAGGCTGCAATTAAGCAGGGGGGGCTGGTGGCACCCCACTGTTCAGGGGGAGCTTGGTTCACCCCCAGAGCTTGAGTGAGGGAAGAGGCTCGGGGTGTTGGGGGCTTTCCCCCATCGGGGAGGGTCCTGCTCGACCCCACAGACCTGAGCGAGTTGATGTTGATGAAGCCGGTGGCGTCGGCGGGCTCGTAGTCCCCCTGCACGTTCATGCTGTGGAGAGAAAGGCACTGTCACAGCTGTGTCACTGCCCTGTCACTGCCCTGGGGTTCCTGGGGGAAATCGGGGCTGCCCTTTGGGAAGGGAGAAGATATGGGGGACCCCAGACCTGGCTGCTCTCAGCTGCTGCTGCCCCTCTCATCCCCTGGTGGCTGTGACACAGTGACAGGGTCCCTGCCAGCCCCTGGGGAAGGGGCACACGGCTCAGGAGCTGCCAGGCCCGGGCCCTGCCAGAGACACAGCCCCAAATTTCCCTCCTTGGTCCCTCATCGTCCTTCCTGCCCATGCTGTGGCACTGCACAGGGATGCTCACCCTGTTCCAGAGCAATCCTACAGGGATGGCTGTGCCATGGCAGGCTCTAGAAAAGGACTAAGAACAGCTCCCTGGGCAGGAGACACTGCCCCAGGCATGAACAGGACTCCAGGCAGGGACATCCCCAAATGGTGTGGGAGTTTATGGACCTGGCAGCTGATCCCTCAGTGCAACACTGAGCACATCCCCTTTCCCAAGGCAGCAGCCACCCACTGAATCCCAACTCCAACAGCTTCCTACATCCCCAAAACACACGGCTCATTTCCCAGAAACCACAAACCCTAAAGGAGGAAGTGGAGGGAAATAAAGAAGAAGGAGAGAAAAAAAAAAAAAAAAAAAGAGTTTAGNAAAGGAAAAAAAAAAAAAAAAAAAAAAGAGTTTACAATGATTTTACCTCCCCTGACGGGCTACAGAAAAACCTCTGTGCTTTTATTTTTGCTCATTCGAGTGGTTCTGACCTGCTCTATAATTACGTTACTTTCTACCTACTGTGCAGAGGCATTTCCACACAGCTCTGCCTCTCACAGCTTTCTCTCGGGTTCCTGTGACGCCGTCACTCAAAAGCTTTCAAACCAGCGATGTAGAAATCAAAAAGAAAAGGAAAATGGTTGGAGACGCAGGGAGAATAAGTGCCCCTGCTTTTCTCTCCCTCTCTCTTTTTCCTCCGTCCCACCCCCCTCCATCCTTCTTTTTTTTCTTCCCTCTTTTTTTTTTTTCTTTTTTTTTAATACTTTATTCATTTAATCTCTCCAAGTGAGAGTGCGAAGCATAATGAAGGGTTGGGACGGATTATTAGGAGCTGTTGATTTTGAGGGGGAGGGAAGGGGGGGAAAAAAGCCAGAGAAGAGAAAGAGAGAAGATAATTTGACATTTACTCCAACTGATCTAAACTCATTCGGGTGTATTTATGGCTTATAAAGTGTTTAGAGAGATTGAAAGGAGTTGAGGGAGGGCTGAGGGGGGAGTGAGCAAGCGAGAAAACAACATGAAGAAAAAGGGAAAAGCCAGAGGAGGAAAAAAATCCCAATATTGACTCGAAAACAAGGCTCATGCTTCGGCTGGATGCTGGGCTGGGCCCGTGGTGTCACCTGTGCCACTGGGAATAGGATGGGATGGAGTGGGATGGGATGGGATGGGGTGGGATGCAACAAGGTGAGGTGGGACTGGGTAGAATGGGATGGGATGGTCACTGTCACCACTCCTGCCCACCCTGATCTCCCAAACCCACTCACCTGACCAGCTCCTCGTTGTAGAGTGACCTTGGGGACTCCCTGCCCAGGATGTAGACGTGGCCCTTGAAGACAGAGAGGCGGACGGTGCCCACCACGGGCTCCTGCGAGCGCCCGATGCACTCCCGCAGGAACTCACACTCAGGGCTGTGCCAGAAGCCTGAGGATGGGAGATGGGATCAGCAAGGGGCCTGGGACCCCAGGTGGTACCCCAGAGCACCCTAGGGTGCTCCCCAGGCTGTCTGACAAGGCAGGCCCTGGGTAATTCCCAGGGGAAGGGATGCAATTGCGGGACTGGGAGAGGAAATGAGATGCTGGGACACGCAGGTTGAGCCATGAGGGATGGAGGCCTCAAGTGTTTCCCTTCTCCTTGGATCCTCCCTCAGGATCCCACTGAGAGAAGAGGATGGAATAAACTAGAAATAGGCCATGGGGCCATCCTTGTTGCAGCTCTGCTGGGCAGGGGTGATCAAGTGTGCAACAACCATGCAAATAAAAAGATTTGTTAAGTAGGTATGAAAGTGCCCCTCAAAACCCACCATGTTGGGAGGGCCAGGTGGGGACAGACAAATGGACATAGAAAAGGTGGGGGGGTCACCTCCCAGCCCTCCACGAAGGGAGCAATTCTCCCCTGGGATGGGCAGAGTAGGGCTCTGCCCCAAAGGGCCAACCCCAGTCTGTGGTCTGTGCTCAGGGGGATGCAGCCCCACAGGAATCCTTCATCCCCCCAGAAGCTCTGGGGAGGGAAACCCCCTGAGCAATGGGGGTCCCAGTAGGGCAGTCTCCCTCACTTGTCCCTGCTGCTGCTTGTGAGGAAGTTTGACTTGTCCCCACTGTGGTCCCAAGGAGCTGCTGGGACACAGGGAACCAGTGCTGGCACCCCAAAAAACTCCATCCAACCCCAACCAGCCCACTCCTGTCCTGGCTCCTGTGGGGCAGCAGCCCCTGGCAGCCCAAATGTCCCGAGCTGAAGCCCAGGCTGGGTGTTGGGGTGATGTGCAGTCACCCCATGGTCCCCCAAAACACATCCTGGGGGAGCAGCTGTTGGCATTGCTTGGAGGGGCCGTGGCCCTGCCTGCCACCCCCACGCCCCTCCTGTCCCTAAGCGGGGTTATTGGGCAGGGACTCCTCCGAGACCCAGAATAAAGCCTGGGAGATGTAGAAGGAGATAGAGGTGAGGAAGAAAGAGCCCATTCACCGCCCTCCGGTCATCCCCCGGGTTTATCTCTCCCATCTCACACCGGTGCCCTCTCACCTTTCCCTTCCCAGCTGGGCTCTGGGGCCGAAGCCATTAAAGAAACAAACAATTTCTTTTGTTGTTTGGCCTCGGCAGCCCCTGAGCAGGGCCGTATCCTGCAGCCCTGTCCCCGGGGTCTGTGTGGCCCTGCAGCCCCCCCTCACCAAACCCACCTCCCTGAACTGACCCCCTCATGGCCAGGGGTTTTGGGGACCCCTGCCCTGAAATCAGCACTGCCATGTCAGTAGGAACCCCGGCTCCAGGCAAATACACTCCTTTTTTTGGTACCCACCCTCCGAGTACAACTCTTCAAATAGCAGGATTGATGTAAAAATCTCTGTAAAAATAAACCCCAGACACATTAAAATAATAACCAGCTGCTTAAATCCTGCCTCTGACAGCTCCAGGTGGGAGAAAGCATCCCCCCCTCCCACCCCCCACTGCAGACACTGGAAGCGATCCCCCTTAATGACCTTCCCACCCTCCTGCCCTAATCACGGCGCAGGCAGGGGGACAATGGCATTTCCGCACCTGGAAAGGACGGGAGCCGGCTTCAAAGCCACCCCTCCACAATGGGATCAATAGGAACAGAGGGAAGATAAACACTAATTCTCCTGAAAACTGGACTAGCTGCAATAATGAGGTGTTAAAGGGAGGTGAGCTTGAAAGCCTGGCCTGCGGCAAGGGGACCCAGGGGTGCTTATTGCACCCTGTCGGGGTTGTTCCTTGGATTCAGGATTGGCTGGCAGGGAAGTCTGGGACCAAGCTGGGAATCCCTGGGGATTCAACACGTGGAGCCAGGGAAAGAGCAGCCTCTGCCTGGCAGACACGGGGAGGGAGAATTTAAACCATGATTCCCCCGAGTGGCTTTTTAACCTGGTGGCTGCACAAGTGAGTGGTTGGGAATAAACAAACAAACAGGTTTAGACCAGGACTTAAAAAAAAAAAATAGTCAAAAGAAAGGCAGCCCGGGTCAAAGTCTAATAAAAATGGCCAGAGGCAAAAGTGGCACCAGAGAATGAACGAGGGCAGGGGCTGTGATCCAAGAGGAAGGTGGCAAAGGATTCTGCAGCCCCTGCCAGGACCCTAAAATATGATTTAAGTAGTAAAGGGGCTCAGGCATTAAATGCCAGTTGCTGAGGAAGATGCAAGAGGGAATGTCCTTAGAGGGGAAGGTGACAAGCACTGGCACCAGAAACTGCAGGTGAGAAAAGCCTGACCCAGTCCTACTGGATCTGCTGCTGCCCAAAGCCTCAGCTCACAGAATCAGGTTATTTCCGGGGTATCTTCCCATGGAAGACCCCACAGGAATCATCCCAGCCCTTGTGGTTAGAAAAACCTGAAAATTGATGGGAGGAGGAGCTGGGAGGCTGAGAAATCAGAGAATCAGGCCTGTAAATGGGAAATGTTTGGAAATGGGGCAGGAATCCCCCGGGTGTGGAGCCTCCAGGGATGACAGCTCTGAACCAAACACCCAGGTGTGGGCAGTGGGGTTTGAGCCCACTTAGGGGATTTTGGGCTAATCCTACTTCCTTCAGCTTAGCAGCAGAGACTGGATGGGGATGGATCCACTCAGCAAACCCCGGGGCAATGCTGGTTCCCCTGCCAGGGTGCCAGCCCAGGGAGCTGTTCCCTGTGGCACGGGGCAAACACTGATCCGAGACCCCTCAAACTCAACCCACGATCTGGCTCTGTGACTGCCCCACAGGAAGAAGGACACGGGGCTTCACTGCTGCCCTTCCCTGCCAGGGTGAGCCAGTGAATCCCCTCATTCCTCACGGCTCCCGGCCCTCTCCAGGCAGCGCTGGCCTGTCCCAGAGCGGGAGCCCCAAGCCGCAGTGCCCCTGTGTGGGCTGTGCACCACATAGCACAGCCAGGACCTTCCATCCCTCTGGAATCCCCCGTGCCACCCTGCCAGGGCACAGGGACAGCTCTCCAGCTTCAAAGGCCGTGGCAGGGTTTGGAGTTTAAAGTTTGGGTGCCCCACATCCCACTGTGCGTGAGGCAAAGGTAGAGGCGGAGGGGGTTGGAGGTGAGAGCTGGGGAAAGGTGATGTGAGAGGGAGCAAAAGGATGGTGAATTACATCCGAATGGGCTGGCTGGGATGAAGTGGTGGCACAGAGCTGGGAGAGATGCCATGAGCAAGCCCTCATGGAATACGGCATTGCCTCCCAAAGGCAGGCACAGAGCTCCCTCGGCAGGAAAGCAGGCACGGTGTGGGGTTTTTACAGCCCAAACCCACCTTGGTCCCCAGGAGCAGCCTCAAAATCCACACCTCAGTTTTACAGCCAGTGGGACCTGCAACCTCCAGCAGCAATGAGGGAGGATGAGGAGGGAGGCTGGGAGGATGCTGCTGTGGCAGGACTGGGCTGTACCTACCGTTGTACACCAGCTCTGAGAATTTCAAGGAGAGTCCCTGCTTGATTTTCCTCACTTCCCGGTCCATGGTGAAGGCCTCGATATCTAAATGTGCGTGGTATAGGATCGTTCCTGCTGGGGTCTCATAGATACCTATCCATTTTTCCAGGCAGGGGGAAAAGCAGAAAAAGAGAGAGAAACGAATGAGACCAAAACTGTCAGCAAATGACAAAAAATAATGACTTGGCTGACAGAAGGAGCCGTGGTCGAGCGCATTCAGCCTCAGCTCGCTGTAAAATGCATCTGTCATTATGTTCATGCTGGGGCCGAGACAGTCCACTCCGCACCTTGCGGAGAAAATTTCTAGATTCCCCTCTTTGAAGAGGCACTCTGACGAGGCTAAATGACAGGGTTTGGGAACCGATCCCCCCACCCATCCGTGCCCAACGGTCTGCGGCTGAAAACCTGTAATTAACAGAACGAGCGGGGCACAGGCATGGGGAGAGCAGGGCCTGAAATACCCCGCTCTCCCCTGGGCTGCCGAGAAAGGGCCCCGTGCATCCACTGGGAAGCCATGAGGCTACCTGGGGGCTGGGAGGGAAACCTCCTTTGGGGCTGGCAGGGCCCCTCCCCAGTCTCTTCCTGCTGCCCCCCTCCATTGCATACTCCTGGGGATGGAGGATGCTTAATTATTTCGGCAAGCTGCTCCTTTGTTCCAGCCCTTCAGGGCTTGTTTTGTGCATGATGTGATTATTTGGTGTTTAAATACCATGCAGTTCTCCTGTCTGTGCTGGATGCAGGTGGAAATATTGTGGGGAAATGCTGAGCTGGTCTGGCTCAATGTGAATATGTGATGGGAAAGGCTGTAACCTGTCCACAGCCAGGGGTGCTCCACCAGCATGTCCCTGTCCCCTGCCTGCCTACAGGGATGGTCCCTTCCCAATTCTGAGCATCTGATGTGGTGCAGGCATGGGAACAGCAAAGGACACAAAGGAACCCTGTAGGAAATTGTCGCCACTGAAGGGGATGTGTCCCCATCCAGCCCCAGCCCCAAGAGAGGCTGAGAGAAGCCCACAGGGCTCAGAACTTCACCAGGCTCTGTGCTCTGGAGAGTGGCACAGGCTCAGCACGTCCTGTGCCGGTGTGGCCACAGTCCCACAGGTACGACAGGAGCCACAAGCACAGCAGCCCAAGCCATCAGACCTCATCCCAAGCAGTGCCCAGGATTCCAGCATCCTACTGGCACAGACCACGATCTGACTGTCCCAAAGAAGAGCCAACCCCTCCTCTCCAGCCACCCCAGTCTCTGGGCAGCCGAGGTGTTCACCAAACATCCATTCCCTCAGCACTGTGGGAGCAGACTGCCAAGTTAACACCAAGCCCCAGCTGTCCCCATGGGCACAGCAGTGACACAGGGAGCTGCCCTTTGTCTCCCTCAGCCCCTGGCTGTGGAGCTGAGCCCACCACTAACACAATTAACATTCCCTCTCCTTCCCCTCAGATGTTAAAGCCAGTTTGGGCTGAAGATTTGGGTACATGCCTTGACCCCCACCTCCTGCCCATCTGTGGGTGCTGGGAGACAGGACCAGAGTGTGTCAGCGGGGGCAGAGGGGAGGGCAGCTGACAGCCACTCTCCAGCCCCACCACTGCCGAGGAGACAAGAGACACCTTCAAAGTGACACTCGCAGCATCTCCAAGTGTCTATTTTCATCTCCCCATGTTTACAGGAAAAAGACAGAGGTGTCAGCACTGCAGCCCAACGATGCTTCAATCACCCCATAATTACTGCCGAGGAAGGGGGGACATGGAGGGAGGCAGCGAAGGAGACAGCTGCCGCTACTTAAAATTTTCTAATTTGTAACCTCGGCTGTCACTTCACCTCCATCCGAGCAATTTCGCCGCGCTGAGTGCAGGCTGTCACTCCCGACGTCATCCGCGGGACAGGAAGGGATGCGGTGCCTTCCCGAGGAGAAGGGCCGAGCACTGCTGTGCCCATAGGAAAACGCTGCCCAAATTTCTACCCCTGAGGTTGAGCCCTGAGGCCGAGTTCGGCCTGGTGTGTGTTCATCGGAGGGAACGGGTTTTCTCCTTTCCTCCTCCATCAGCTCAGCTCATCCAGAGGAGGAAAGGGAAAAAGGAGGAGAGAGCCAAGCCCCAGCCAACGGCAGCGCTCGGCTTTTGGCAGCGGCCGTGCCCCTCCTTCCCTCTTCCTCCCCACTGATTTCATTTACTTCACTTAATTAGCCCCCCTTCGGAGTTAAAAAGATAATTTGATAACGAGGATGTGAAAGGGAGGGCGAGGCAGGGCCGTGCTCCCGCGGCAGCCCCGAGCCCCCGGCCGAGCCGTGCCCCCCGACCGGCGGCAGCGGCGCTCCCTGGCACCCTGTAATTAACCACCCTCCTCCC
Source organism: Pycnonotus jocosus (assembly GCA_013400435.1). Classification (NCBI taxonomy): domain Eukaryota; kingdom Metazoa; phylum Chordata; class Aves; order Passeriformes; family Pycnonotidae; genus Pycnonotus; species Pycnonotus jocosus. The sequence continues at coordinate 320,162 of VWYP01015578.1, forward strand.
GCTAAAACAAATATGGTAAAAGCGAGTTAATAGGGCTTAAAAGGCTGCTGCGAGTGCGTTCCGTGCGCCCCTCGCCCATTAGGGCCTTAACGAAGTACAATTAGGAGCTTAGTAAAAAATCAATGCAAATGAATTTTCTCTCTTCTCTGACTTCCTGGGACTGGGGGATGAGGGAGAGGAGGCACCTTCGCGCCCACTTCCACCACAGGGAAGGCTCTGGCCATGCTGCTGCCCGTGCCTCAGTTTCCCCTGCAGAACCCCAAACCTGCGGGGCACTGCTGGGGTTTAAAGGATTGTCTCCTCCAAGCCCAGCTCCCGTCTCCTGCATCACTGATCCTAAATCTCTTTGGGGTCCAAAATGCTCCAGGCAGTGGTGGAGTCACCCTGAGCTGCTCTGCACCCCAAAACCCTGGAAGAGAGCAGGTACCCACGGCACCCTGCTATTCCTCCTGTTCCATCTCTCCCAAAGGACGTCCCGCAGAGCAGATTTCTGGGAGGTTTCTCTTAATCCCAAGAAGCCAACCAGGGTCAGGATCCTGCTCAAAGCAAGGGGGGAGCCACCCCCAAGGTCTCATCCCCACGGGGAGCCACCCCAAGGTCTCATCCCCGCAGTGCTGTCCCCAGACCCCCCGGTCCCCCCGCGCACAGACACGGCAGCGATCGCTCAGCGATGTCACACAGGAGACAGACGTGACAGTTAAATGGGGTTTAGAGAAATTATTAAATGCTGGAAGGGTCACTAGAGTGTGTCAGTGGCTCTTAAAAAAAAAAAACAAAACAACAAACCAACCAGATTTTGACAAATTAGTCAGCATCCTGCACGCATATGCGCAAGCTGGAGCATGTGAGTCGGGGTTTTTTCTTCATTCTTTCAGTTTTAATTTGGTTGTTCAAACTCAGATCAAATGATTTGAGGTTTTGTTTCTTGCCCTGTGGTGGGGAGGTACACCACAGGTTTAGTCTCGCTAAAATATTTGCTGTTGTCCTGCACAGAGGCCAAGTTCAAAGAAAGGAAGCATCTAATTAAGTATTAACGAGATTTAAAACAAAAGAGTTGGAGCAAGGAGTTGGGAAATGATGCTGAGCCACCTCCTTCCTTAGTTTTGCACAGGGCAGCTCGCTGCCTCCAGAGGTTTCCAATGAAATTGATCCCAATGGAAGATCAATATTAGGAGACATGGACTCAAAAATGTGCAGATAAATCAAATATTTGCTTTTAAAAAAGAAAAAAACCCACAAAAAACAGTGACTTGGATCAGCCTCCTGTAGTTTGTACAGGTATTGGAGGGTCTGGCACCATCCAGGAGCATATCCCCACACAAGGCCACAGCCTGGCATGTTTCCTGTGGGGACAGGTCTCACCTGGAGGCACGGGGACCCAGCAGTGGCAGTGAGTGGGCAGCTGCTGTCATTGGAGAGCAACGAGGACTCCCTGTCACAGGGAAACCTCTGCCAAAAGCTGATGGGCAGGGAAAGGTTGAGTGTGACATGAACCAAATCACCCCAGGATTACTGAGCACCCTCATGGTTTTCCTTTTTTTTTTTTTTTTTTTTTTTTTTTTTTTTTTTGTCTGTTCAGGGCAGGGCAGGCTCACCTCTGGACTTCATGCCAACAAAGCGATTCTCCACGATGTCGATGCGCCCAACCCCGTGCTTGCCCCTGGGAGGAGAGGGGAGGTGTCAGAGGGACACAGGTGGCTGTGAAAGGTGGGTCAAAGGGGTGGACAATGGGGAAAAACCCCAAATGGCAGCAGGCCAGCCCCTGAGCAGCACTGCTGACCACCAGCAGAGACCCCAGATAAGGCAGGTGACAAAGAAAGGGATTTTTCTCTCCACCAATCCCTCAGGCCACCAGCACCATGGTGCTTAGGCAGCTGGAAAATAAACTGGGCAAGGAGACAGGACATGCACAGCTGTATTCCCAAAGTAATTTTGAAACCACTTATTAACCATGTAAAAAGCAAACTAAGTGGGAAAGTTCATTCCCATTCGCCGCCAGGAGGATAAAGGCAGAGGCACAGAGGAGGATGGCCAGGGGCTGGGTGGCACCTAGGAGGAGTGGGTGCCCTTATAGGGGCTGCAGTATTTTTGGGAAAACTCATGAGGATGGTTCTGTGCCAGCAGCAGCAGAAACCAGGCGTGGGGTGGCACATGGAAAGAAAACCCCAAAGGAGCTGCTGCTGTGGAGACAGGACTAGAAAAGGGCAATGAACCTTGCCAGCAGGTCTCTGTGCCCCAAAAAATCCAAGTCTCCACACAAAAAGGACACTGAGTCCTCTTGGGGAGACAGGACAAGGCAAGATGTGAGAACAGGGGTTCCAGGACTGAGCTGGGACAAGAAGTAAAGGGTGCCCTGCAGTGGGCAGGGCAGCTGGGGCACACAGGCAGCCCAGAGAACATTTAGAGGAGTTTTTAATCCTCCTCATGCACAGCAAGGAGGGTATTTATACCCTTGTCCTCCCAGCCTTGGTGCCCAGCTCTGCTTGCTGGCATTTATGGCACAAGGGGAATCCAGCTGGGACCATCCCATCGCTGACCACCATCCCTGGGCTCATCAGGACAGGTCTGCTGTGAGCATCCTGCTTCCACCCCACTGGGTGCCCTGGGGATGCTGTCCTTGTCCCCTGGACAGGGTGGCACTCACGCGATGTCGTTCAGGTACACAAAGAGCTCCAGGGCCGAGGAACGAGTGGCTCCATCCCCAGTGTTGGTGACCTTCACTGGGACACCTGCAGAGGCGGGGAGAGAGGATGGGCAGGATCAGCCAGTGTCAGGATCCCCCCGGAACATCATCCCGTGGGCGTTAAATAGATGTGACAGATATGAACTCTAAATAACTTCTTAAAAAGGCATATCCAAGCTGGTGCGAGGGGGAGGCGAGGGGAGGGAGACCCACCTCGGGAGAGGAGCGAAATAAATAAATAAAATAAAGGCCATAAAAACGTCGACCCCCCCCCCCCCCCC
>VWYP01015578.1:323561-397128 GCA_013400435.1 Pycnonotus jocosus
AAACCCCCTATTTTTCAGGGGTTTATAAACTCAGTTGTAAATTGCTATTAAATGTAAACTCGCGGCAATAATGAACCTTAAGCTGCTTCTCGGCTTGGGCCCCCCCAGCCCGCGCCCTCCCCTCGCCCCGGCTCTTTCTCTCCTCGTCCTCCACCGGGATATTGGCCCGGGTCCGCTCGGCCAAGAGCCGACGTTGTCGGGGCTGTTGTTGCCGAAAGCTGCTTAGCCTTTGAAATAGTTAATAATTAGATTAAAACTTCAAATAAATTAACTAGGGGCTGAATGGGCTGCCGAGAGGGGGAGGGGCTGCTCCTGGCAGGGGGATCATTATAATGGAGCAGGGAGGCTGGCGATGGGGAGGGGGTGTCCCCTGCCAGCAGGGTGTCCCCCCAGCCTGTGCTGGGCTCTCCAGGATGGATGGATGGACGGATGGATGGATGGTGGCACGGGGGTGGCTGTGGCTGGCAGAGGGGGAGACGCTGCCCGGTGTCCCCTCCTCAGGGATGGCTCTGGCGCTGGGCCCTGCCGTGTGTCCCCAGGGATGCGATGGAGCATCCCTTCACGACAGCATCACTACTCCAACCCTGCTGAGCGTCTCCGCAGCTGTTTCACTGGCCAGCATCACCTGCATGCCCCCAGAGCCACCTGCAGGAGAGGGGACCCTGTGCCTGCTGCACCTTGGTGGCAGCTGAGGGGCCTCAGACCCCTTTCCACTCTCAGGGAGGGCCCCAGAAAGCCCCTGAGATCTAACCAGACCCTCTACACCCCTCAAAGAGCCCTGGTGTGCTGCGAGCTCCATCCTCACCCCGATGTCACGAGTCAGGGCTCACCCATCTGCCCCCACCCTGGGGATGGCAGAGAATNAATGAGCAATAAATGTATTAGGAAGCTGACAAGGGGGCTGCGGGGCCCACAAAGAAAAGCGGTGCGGAGTTGGAGGCTAATCCCNAACCTTAAGCTGCTTCTCGGCTTGGGCCCCCCCAGCCCGCGCCCTCCCCTCGCCCCGGCTCTTTCTCTCCTCGTCCTCCACCGGGATATTGGCCCGGGTCCGCTCGGCCAAGAGCCGACGTTGTCGGGGCTGTTGTTGCCGAAAGCTGCTTAGCCTTTGAAATAGTTAATAATTAGATTAAAACTTCAAATAAATTAACTAGGGGCTGAATGGGCTGCCGAGAGGGGGAGGGGCTGCTCCTGGCAGGGGGATCATTATAATGGAGCAGGGAGGCTGGCGATGGGGAGGGGGTGTCCCCTGCCAGCAGGGTGTCCCCCCAGCCTGTGCTGGGCTCTCCAGGATGGATGGATGGACGGATGGATGGATGGTGGCACGGGGGTGGCTGTGGCTGGCAGAGGGGGAGACGCTGCCCGGTGTCCCCTCCTCAGGGATGGCTCTGGCGCTGGGCCCTGCCGTGTGTCCCCAGGGATGCGATGGAGCATCCCTTCACGACAGCATCACTACTCCAACCCTGCTGAGCGTCTCCGCAGCTGTTTCACTGGCCAGCATCACCTGCATGCCCCCAGAGCCACCTGCAGGAGAGGGGACCCTGTGCCTGCTGCACCTTGGTGGCAGCTGAGGGGCCTCAGACCCCTTTCCACTCTCAGGGAGGGCCCCAGAAAGCCCCTGAGATCTAACCAGACCCTCTACACCCCTCAAAGAGCCCTGGTGTGCTGCGAGCTCCATCCTCACCCCGATGTCACGAGTCAGGGCTCACCCATCTGCCCCCACCCTGGGGATGGCAGAGAATCCCAGTCCCAGCTGGGAAATGGGGCTTGTCTCGGGGGCCCAGGGACAAGGGTCTGGCAGCAAGGAGGCTCTTACCCCGCTCAAACTTGATCTCCAGCACGTCTGGGGTGTCGGGAGAGTTGGCCGGATCACAGGTCTTGGTGTAGAGCCCGGGAGGAGCCTGGTTCTGCAGGGACAGGGAGAGAAGAGAGGGGACAGTCAGTGGCATTGCCATGCCCAACAGTGCTGGCAGCCCCAACCCCGGGGTGCATCTCCCATCCCAAAGCACATCTTCCATCCCAAAGCACATCCTCCATCCCAAAGCGCAGGACCAGCGCGGCACCGGCGCTTTTCCGGGGGCCCCGGGAACAAAGGGGTTGGCAGAATCAGCCAATTTTTCCCCTCAACTTGATCTCATCTTTTCCTCCAACGCCCCCACAGCTGGAGGCGGGATGGCTGCGGAGAAGCAAGTCAGGCAGGGAAAAGCGGGACGCTGGCAGCGAGCGGCGGGGCAGGCGGGCCCCGCACGTCCCCGCAACCGCGGCCGGGCTCATTCGGCGCTGACCGAAAAAACTAATGAGGAGACCTGACCCCAGCAGGTGCTCCCGGCACACCGGCTCTTTCATGGTGTCCCCGGGGTTAATACACACGGGGGAAAATAGAGCAGCAAAGCAAAAACCCATTTCAGAGCACATCAACCTTTATGTATATATTTTTTTTCTTCTCCTGAGATTTATAGGGAAGAGGCATCTTATCTCCATCAGAGCCAGGCCAGCAGAGGCTCGGGTGCTGATGGTGAATTGCTGCAATTGAAGTGCGTGCCAGAAGAAGTGGGGGGGCGAGGGGGACGGGGGACGGACGGGGAATGTAATATAAAAAAGCTTTCCGTCCCAGAGAGCAAATGCTTTGCAATTTCACATGGCCCCTCAGCACTCACCCATGATGCGACTGCACAGGCTGACCCCAAAATACTTTCAGATCTGTGTTTGTAAACTCCTGCCTGCAGAGCAGCCACAGCGCCAGGAGGGGGAATGGAGGCACAGAGCACCCAGGGCAGCACCATGGAGAGTCAAGCAGCCTTTTAAAAGGTGGCAAACTGGTATTTCCCCTGTAAACCCAGCCGAACAGAGCTGGAGCTCTGGGTATCTCCGGGCAGGATGGACCCTGCCTGCACCCACCCACCCAATGCCTGGCCCACGCTCTCCCTGTTCCTCTTTTCCTTTTTAAAGCACAGCTCTTCTGCTCACTTCATCAAATCATAGAATACTTGGTGAATGGAACGGACCTTTAAATGTCCCTTTGCCTCCTTTCTCTTACTTTCTAGCAAGAAAAAAAAATATTATGCGGTACAAAACAAGTTAGGAAAAAAACTCCCATAGTAATCCAACCAAAAGTGATTAGTAAAAAAAAAAAAAAAAAAAGCTTTTTAAAGGGCAAATTAATTTCTCTACAGAAGAAATTTTCATCTAAATTTTTTTCAGATAGGCAATAAAAATTTTAGTGAGAAGTTCCATTTTTTCTTTTCTTTTTTTTTTTTTTTTTTTTTTTTTTTTTTTGTCTCTGAGTGTATTTACATTCGCTGGATCACTGCCAGCACCTGCAGCAATCCCACATAGCTGCAAGCACCCCATCTCACCCTCCACTTCGGGGGAAGACCCCTTGCCTCACCCCAAACCTCGGGGTGCACATCCCAACACCAGCCACAGCCGAATCCTGGGAATGCAGACACAGCTACCCAAGCACTCCCTGCAGCAAACCCCTCCTCAATTCCCATTTTATTCCAATTTTTGCCCCTTTCCCTCGTTTTAAGGGAGAGGCGCTGGCAGGCAGGCACATCTCCCCCGTGCCCCCACGCACAGATTACACGGGCTGTGGATTTCAATTTTACATCGTCTGGCCTTTCCTAGCCCTGATCACACTTATTAACTAGATGAACCTGTGAGAGATGATGAAAAACTTGGAGTTCAAAAGGAAAAGGTGGAGGGGGGTGGGAGAAAAAAAAATACCGGAAAGTATTAAAAACTCTTTACTAAACATTGGAAGTCAAAGTCAGGTAGTTTCCAATTTTCCGAGCCAACTATGAAAACCCCTATTAAATAAAATAACTAAATAGAAATAAAAGTGACATTTGGCTTGCATTCCATCATTACGGTGCGAGTCTGTCCTCTTTTTATTCTCTCTCCTAAAAGCACAGTTCAAATGACAAATAGTTTGTTGCAGTGTATCAATGCCTTCTATTTATCCCTCCCCGCAGGGGGGCTAGTCCTGCAATGTCATCTTTAAAGGGGAGAGAGGGAAAAAAAAAAGGCGGGGGGGAAAGGGGGAAAAAAAGGAAGAGTGTGTGGAAAGTGAGAGAGGGAGGGGGGAAGAAAGAAGCAAGAAAAACGGGGCAAGAAGAGAAGAAATTGGAAGCAAATGGTCCATGAAGTAAACCATGATGCAGAGCTATCGATGCCGCAAATGGTTTATTCATCCGGCTGATATTGTTGTGCCCGGGACTGAATGAACTCTTTCAGAGTGCCATATGAAGTTAAAGCAAGTAAATTTCTATCTTTCTCCACATTAGCTGCCTCATTGCCCTTCAATCGGGCCTCACAGAGGCAGAAAATAGCTCAACCATCTGCTTTCAAATCCCTGCGTTTGGCAGGTCCCGGGGGTTTGGGGAGGGGAGCCCACCGTGCCTGGCACCCCGGATTTTGCCACGGCCACCTTGTGCCCAGCAGCGCTTCCCGGGCCGGGAAGGGGACAGCAGTGACAGTGACAGCAGTGACACCGCGCTCCGGGAAGCCACCTCCCAGCACTGTCACAGGGTGAGGATGCTCGGGGATGGGGTCAGCCCCATTTTCCAAGCTGGGTTTGGGAAGGGCAGAGCCTGGGGAGCGGGGAAGGAGAGGAGAGGGGCTGGGTCAGGATGGGTGCGGGTCAGTCCCGTGCTCCCTTCAGCTCAAAACGTGAACACCCATCCCGGTGCCAACCACCCTCTGCGAGGAGGAAACCCCACGGGAACCCGGTTCTGCAAAGCCTGACCCACGGACACCCCTCTGGAGGGCACCAGAGCAGGAGCGGGACCCCCTGTCCACCTTCCTCTTCCTCTGGCCCCGCCGCAGGCACGCGTCAGCCCCGCTGCGGGAGCCGGCTGCGGGCACGGAGCTGCGGCGGCTCCGCTCCCTCTCCTCCTGCCTTCCCCTCCTCTCCCCGGGCTGTCTAATTAGGGCTGATGGATAGTTTAAATAGCGGCCGGGCGCCGTGACCCGCTGGAGCATGAACAGCTCAGGCAGGGCCACGAGCACGGCTCGGAGCCGCCGGAGATGTGGAGCTGTCACCCGGCCGCAAAGTCCCTGTTGGCAGCCAGAGCTTGGTGGCCCCATGGGTGCTCCAACACCACCCATCCAACGGGAGGTTTTACCCCACACCCCGTGGAGAGCGGGCTGGGAAAGCAAAGGAGAGCTGGGCGAGCTGCAGGCGACACTGGGACCTGTGCCACTCGAACCTGTGCCACCCGAACCTGTGCCACTCGAGCCTCTGCCACCCGAACCTGTGCCACTCGAGCCCCTGCCAGTCTCCACCAGCTCTGACTCTCCCACCAGCACCGCCCCTGTCTAATTGCTCCTTTAATGCTGCCCCGCGACATTGTCCCCTCCGGTGTCACCCTGAAAGTGTCCCTTCCCCTATTCAAGCCGGCGGCAATTAACGCGCCGGGGGAGGCGGCGGGGCACCCCCCCNNGGGGCGGCGGCGCCTCCCCCCACCCCCGGCCGCCCCCGCCGTGAAATTTCCAATTAGGCTGCGAACACACGAGACGCCCCCGGGCCCGTGGCGGCCGTGATCGATTGATTACCTTGGGGTTCTCCAGGATCCCGGCTTCGTAGCTGCAGCGGGCAGGGAAGGAGAGAGAAGTCACTGCAGCACCTGCAACTTGCAACCCCAAAACCCACCGGGATGAGACCCCTGCTCCCACCCACCCCCTGAGGATGGACATAAGTACATGTTATGGATTTCCAGAGCATTTTAGCAGCATCCCTGAAAGAAAAGCCAGGCTTAGGAGAGTCCAGGAGATGAATGCTGCCACTTGGGATGTGGACAACTAGATAGAAAGGGAGGATGGAGGATTTGGTGTCACCCATGGTCAGCATGTGGTGGGGCAGCCTGGGATAATGGATATGCAAAGGGTTGTTCTGGACATGTAGGTTGGAGGGGACTGGGGCTCCAGATCCCAGGTGCTCACCTGACAGGGGCTCCCCACGTGCCCAGCTCCTCACCTGATGTGCATTAGGTTCTCATCCATGCTCCAGGGCGTCTGAGGCGTCACAGGCACTGGGATCCCATGTTTCTGCCAGGAGAAGGAGAGTGGGGGTAAGACAGCCTGCAGGGAAAGCCAGCCCTCACTGATGCTGGTTCCCAGCAGGATCAGCCCCAAAACCACCAAGACACAGCCCATGGCAGGACAGCACAGAGCAAGGTGGACTCCAATGTCCCTGAGCAACATCAGCTCCCATCACAAGGGCCACCTCAACAGGGACATCAGGGACACAGTGTGGCTGGGGGGAGAATGGCTGTCCCAACCCTGCCACAGGTTGAGAAGGGGCCCCAGAGCACTCCGTGAACCCCAGAGATGGGGACACAGCACAGACGCTGTTGGCTTTTCCTAGGTCCAGGCGCAGGATGGTGCAATGCTCTCAGGTATGAGGTGGGATTTTTGGGGTGTTCTTTGCAGGGCCAGGAGCTGAACTCGATGACTCTCTGGGTCCCTTCCAACTCAAGATTCTGTGATTCCCCCAGCCAGGTGTCTCAGCAAGGGGAGGTGACACAGGGATCTGAGTTCCCAAACCCACAGGATGCTCTAGAGCCTTAAGAGGACTGATGCTCTGTCATGAGGGGACAGAACACATCCTCACAGCCTCCTGCAAACACGAGGTGAAGCAGATACACCCCAGGCAGGTGGCAGTGTCCCTCTGAGCCTGGGCACCTCAGGCATGCCATGCCCAGGGACACGTGGCCCCCCAGCACGATGTGCAGCACCGAGCCCAGCTCCCTAACAAGGTCACCAGGGTGCTCATTTATCCACTGACACTTCAATGGGGGAAATTGCCTGTGAAGATGAGGTGAATACGTGGGGGAATTAGAGGGAGAGGTGACACTGGAGCCAGTGGGGACATTGCCCACCCTGCCAGGACACTGAGCCACAGTGTGCTGGCTGTGGGATGGCCATGACAAGACAGGGATGGGGACAGCAGCTCCCTCTGAGCCTTGGTGTGTTTGTACAGCCCATGCACTGCTGGGCAGCTCTGGCATTTCAGTGCCACCACAGCAGGGGCATCAGTCAAGGGCTCAGCTGGGGACAGAGGAGCAAAGGCTGAGCAGACATTTCTTGTTTGCCAGGAACAGGGGAGGAAATTCTTATGGTTGTTGCATCACAGCCCTCACATCCATCACATGAGATGAAACAAGGATCTGAGATCTCCTAATGCTGCAGAGGGACTGACTCAGCCCTTCCCCTTTGGGGAGACATGGCCTCAGGCTCATAGGTTCTGATTTGCTGGTTCCCCACCAGAATTCCAGCATAGGGGCTGCTGGGACCCCCATTATCCAATCTAGACCTCCTCTGGCACAACTTAAGGCCATTTCCTCTTGTCCTATCTTGTATTCACAAGAAGACACTCACCATTGGCACACCCATCTCACCTGGGGTGTACAAATCCATCTTTCAGACCTGAATACCCACTGATCTTGAGCTGACTTGTGCCCTCAGCCAGCCCTCTCCTGCCTCTGCCTCCTCCTGGCAGCTGGGGAAGCCAGTGCTCCCCAGCCCATCCTCATCCCATTTCAAAAATGATCCTGCAAGTCCACACCCAGCATCCATGGAGCCTAGGCAGCCTTTGCTGCCAAAGGTGCCAGAACCAAGAGGAGTTTTATTCTCAGCTTCTGCCCCACTTGGCTCTCCCTGTGTCCTGGAGCAGCATCCAGGAAATCTTGGCTGTTCTCACTGAGGTGTGTGAGAGTGAAGCAGCCACTGGCACAGATTGGCTGCCAGGGCAAGGCTGGTCTCAGCCTGTGGGCAGCAAATCCATGGAAAGCTGTGCCACAGTGGGACAGATCCTCACTTTCCCTGGCACCAATGGAGCCCCAAACATCATCATTTTCTAATTCCCCCAGCACCAAGGTGAGCACGTGTGTGTGCTCAAAGGACCTGGCCATGCATCTCCCTCTCCTAAGGATGAAAAAAAAGGGAAACCACCTTTATTTTGTAACAGATAACCAGAGACTGAGAAGCACTTAAACCCTCACCCCACAACATTTTGCTCTTGGAATGGGGCCCCAATCTGCTTCATTTCCTTTTTCCCCCTTCTTCCAAACAAACAAAACAATCCCCACAACCAAACAAAACCCCCAAACCCAAAACACATGTTCCATTTTCCATATAATAAAAACCGCAGCGCTCTTAATAACTCCCCTATTTGACGATTTGTTTGGCAACATATGGAAAGCTCTCGTAAACTCTCCCCTTCATAATACAACAGCAGATGGCAAACACAATCCTCAACACGCTGCTCTCTCCCTAATGGGCTCAGAGGGCTCCTCACCCCATGCCACATCCCTCCAGCTCCACACCTCGCCTTCCCAAAGATTACCCAGGCAGCTTCGGTGGCAGCTATTTAAAAACTGAAGCAATTTTCTGGTTTATGCACAGAGCTGACTTTTCCCTTTTGATTGATTGAGCCGAGTTGTCAAGCATTTCCATGAAGTCGCTAAAAGAGAAAGGTACCCTGGTGGGCACATAAAAACCTGATGCAAAACTTCTAATATGTTTTATTGTAACTTGTACTTCAAAAAGGAAGGGACAACAAAGGTGAATGTATTTGCTTTGTCTGTTTCACAAGTCAGGGAGCTGGGATCCGTTTCCTCAGAAAGCAGGCTGCAATTAATATCCAGGTAATTATGGGGCTTTTAGAAAAGAAGGAGAAAAAAAAAATAGAGGAAAGCAGGGGGGAAAGCCTGACCAGGAGGCTCCTAAGTGGTGCTGCAGGGATGCTGTGCAGGGTGTGCTGCTGCCACCACCAAGTCATGGTGAGCATCCTGTGGTGACCCCGAGCATCCTCTGGTCACTCCGAGAATCCCATGGCTACCCTGAGCTTTCACAGCCACTCTGAGCACCTTTTGCTGCCCTGGGCATCTTGTGGCTACCCCACAGCAGCTCCTACCTTGGCATAATCCATCAGCTCACGGCGTCCAGGGAAGCGCTGGTAAAACTCAGGCAGCCTCCACGGTGCAACAACCTGGCAGGAGGGCAGGAGTATGAGATGAGAACCCCTCTGCCCTCTAGCAGCCCCTGGGAGCCAAGACCCACGGGGTGTTGGCTCTCCAGCTGAAATTTAATCTCCCAGCACAAGGTGGGAGTAAACCAAACCTCGACCCTAACCAGGCACTGGATGCAAAAGGGAAACAGGCAGCATCGATTATCCAGCAGCTGCCATGGTACTGTCTCCTCTGTGGCCTCGTGGTGTTTGGGGTAAAAATAGGTCAATTAAGGATCATTACAGCCCCCTGAAATGCCAAAACGTCGCTGCGTGCAGCTGGTGGCTTGTTAAAGTGAGGCAGGGCCGTTTGCATTGGTGTTAAAGCAGAATTCCCACCAGCTGCAGGGAGGTCAGGAGCCTGGCAATGGGGATGGTTTTTGGAGCCTTACCTTGATCTTGGGACACAGAGCATAGCAGCTGAGCTCGAACCGAACCTGGTCATTGCCCTGAAACATGAATGGGAGGTGCTGAGGGGTCACAACACAGCCCTGAGGAGCTGCTTGGCTCCAGCCACGGCTCCCCTGGTGATATTGCAAACCTTGGGCACAGAGGGCAAGGATCCTCTGCCCCATGGGACCATTCCTGGTGCCTCTCCATGGCTGGTTTGAACCCCAAATCACCTTTCCTCTATCTCCTGGTAGCTGTGTGTTCAAACCAGATTTGGGTATCTTTTTTCCCCCAAAGACATCAAAGAACAGAGAAGGCAGAGGGCAAGGTGGGGGTAAAACCACAGTGAGCAGAGGGATGCAGCAGTCATAATTAAATAACTTTGAACCTCCCTTTACCTTAATTGGCCCTTGCTGATTAGGTCCCACTAATGAGTCCAGGTAGCTGGGAAAGGACAAGGAGCAGTAGGAAGGCTGGGAATTACGAACACTTCCAAGGGAATAGCACTCACATTTTCCACCCTCACCGAGGGGCGTAAGGACCCCACTTCCCTCCCATCGGCCTGGAGGATACATTTACACCCGGGCCGGGAATTCCCGAGGGACTATTACACACAGGCAAGTACATCCACCAGAGCACTCATTTCCCTCGCAGGCCCAAAACACCTCCATCTGCTCCGGCAGTGGGGGCACCCCAGATGGTCCCATTTAAGACTCCGCAGCCGGGTCGAGTTACCCGCAGTCAGTCCCTGCCTGTGCCCGCGGCTTAATGGCTCGGGGAGTGCAGCCAGCGAGGGTGCCCCTGCCAGCAGGGATGGCTGGTGGCACCTGGGAGCACAGGGGACACCATCGCATTGAGGGTGTGTTACTCCAGGGCACCTTGGAGCGGGAGCTTTCAAGAAAGGGCGAGGATAAGATGGACAGAAGGGGGTGCAGGGACCCGATTGCAGCAGGAGAGAGAGTTATTCCAGTCATGTAACCCCCCCCCCCAGCTGCCCCTCTGCCCCATTTCCTGGGTGTTGGCAAGTCCCTCGTCAGTCTCCTGGCTTCATTTAACATCTCCCCACCGTTGGGACCCCCAAACCCGTTGCAATCCCCCCAGGGAGTCACCTCCCCTTACCCTAAGGCTGTGGGAAGAGGAGAAGGAGGCACCTGGCAGGTCCTGGGTTCACCCACTGAGCCCTCACCTGCCCCAGGTGTCCCCGTCCCGGGCTGGGCAGTGGCTGGAGGTGCTGGGGGTGACCCACGGCCACGTCCCGCAGGTCCCACGGCCCCACCGAGCTCCCCGAGGGGGATTCTCCCTCTCCACGAACGGGCTGGCCCCGAGCATCCCTTTTCCACGGTCTCTGGCTGCCTCTAGCGGCAAAGTGTCCTCCCTGCGGCCAGCGGGGACAGCGGGGATGGGGACAGGGACCGGAACAACCGGGATAGGGACCGACACAGCTGGGACAGGGACAGGAATGGGGACTGGGACCGGGAGAGCCGGGGTAAGGACTGAGACAGCCGGCATAGGGACAGGAATCGGGACCAGGAGAGCAAGAACTGGGGACAGGAATAGGGACAGAGTCTGGGACAGTGGCACCTATTCCAGGACACCCCATGCCAGGTTGTGCTGGCTCAGTCTCAGCCGGCTCCCGGCCCGGGAAGCCTCAAGATTTTGAAACTGCTGCCAGAAACAGAGCGTTCAGCTGTGACTCCAGCCTTCCCAACAGCGAGACGGAACCGAAATCGGGCACAGAAATCCCAGAAGTGAGAAGGAAGTGTTGAAACACCGTCGAGTTTTGCACAGTCCCTGCACAGCACCCACAGAACACCCAGTGCACCCCTCCTGGCACCCACAGCCTGGCCTGTAGACTGACCAGCTGCCCCATCCCGGCACCTGGAGCCATCCCTGCCCGGTGCCCGTGTCCCCCCTCACCTTGCCCGTGGCCCCATGGGCGACGTGCTGGGCTCCCTCTCTCTGGGCGATCTCCACGAGCCTGCGGGCGATGCAGGGCCGTGCCAGCGCCGTGCCCAGCAGGTACCGATCCTCGTAGAGAGCGTTAGCCTGGACTGCCGGCCAGATGAACTGCTCCACGAACTCCCTGCTGACGTCCTCGATGTAAACCTGCCAGCACAGGGACATTCCCGGTGGAAGGGTTGCTGCGGGGGAAGCGCTCTCCTCTGGAGTTTTAGCAAAAAGTCTCTTTGCCTCCCTTTTCCTAAATGCTGGTTAAAGGTTTTGTGGCAAAACCTCTGGAGAAGGGATTTCTCACCGGCATGGTCCCCTCTGGGGTGTGTGAGACCCCAGGGCTCACCCCCATGGTGGGGAGAAAGTGGGGGGACACTGTTACCTTCTTGGCCCCCAGTGCCAGCGCCTTCTTTCGTGCTGCCTCAAAATCCTCCTTCTGCCCGATGTTGGCCTGGAAAGCAGTGAAAAAAAAATAGACTCGGTGTGAAACAAGACCACAAAACCCAGTTTGGCACAGGGCATGCAAGGCATGGCAGAGCCTGTTGTGGCTGGGCTTGAGGACACCCAGAACGGGCACGAGGGGAGTTCCATCCCCTGAGGTGGATATCTCAGGGCCATGCCCCCCTCTGCCATGCTCCTTGGCTCTGCCCTGACCCTGCCTTCATTAGCAGAGGGTCATTAGCTGGCAGGGACAGGCTGTACCACACAAGGCTGGCAGCTCAGGAGAACAGCAGTGAGCTGGGGCATGGTTAACCATGAGCAGGGTCACCACCACAGCCACGCACACACCAGGACCCTCACTGCTCACCCAAGCCCCCCAGACCAATGGCCCAGCACCCCCTCCACCCCCAGCCCCTGGGGACAGGGTTCCTGTGCCAGGGCTCAGCCCAGAGCTCACCAGGTAGGCGATGACATCGTAGCCCTGCTCCTTCAGCCACACCAGGATGCAGGAGGTGTCGAGCCCCCCGCTGTAGGCAAGGACCACTGTACCCTTGGACTGAGCCATGGTGCTGCCAAAGCAAAGGAAAGGGGGTCCTGATGCCACCTGCCCTTACTGCAGCCATCAGCCACGGCACCAGGAACTATCAGCTGAGGCAAGAGCCCTCCCAGGCTGCAGGGAGCCAGGGCAGGGCTGAGGGCAAGAGGAAAAGCCACAGCACTGTGACCATGGGCAGGTTGTGGCTGTCTCTCAGCCAGGGAGGCCACACCAACCTGTGCACCAACCTGTGCACCCAGTGGTGGCTGGACAGCAGAGGAGGCCAGGGCAGCCAGGGGGGCTGTTGTGCTCTTACCTTTTCTCTGTGCAGGCAGCCCCAGCACAGCCTGCCCCACGCTCTGCACGTGCCCTGCGATGCTGGGGAGCATTCAGGAGCGGCTCACAGCTCAGTGCCTTGCTCTGGCAGGACCCAGCACGTCTGCAGAGTGCTGCCACAGGCTCAGCCCCCAGTGCCCACCAGGCTGCAGGGCTGGGGGGCTTGGCAGCATCCCCTAGAGCCCAGCCCAGCCCCAAGTTTAATTAAAGCTTACGGGGCATTTGTTCTAATTGCACTGCACGTGTTTTCTGCCAGCACAGAACACTTACGTAGGGATTCAGAGCCTCTCACCCTCCGCCAAGGATATCGAGGACTTCAGCCAACAACAGGAGAGGGTGAAGGATGCAGCAGCCTGGATCTCAGGGGAGGGTTGGGGGTCCCGGGCAGGAAGGGGCTCTGGGCTGTCCCTGCAGTCCCTGGGCCAGGCTGTGAGTCCCAGGGCCTCACTAAGAGGCGATGCCAGCTGACCCTTGGCCGGGGGAGGAGGACGGCAGAGCCGGCCAAACCCTGGCCTGAGCAACTTTCACCCTGCCGCTGCTGCTGCTGAGTCAGCACAATCCTGCTCCTGCAGGCCGGGAAGGAGCCGTGCCGGGCTGCTCCAGGCTGGCTCTCCCAGCGGGATGCGGTTATGCCGGGGTGTGCCCCAGCAGCCTGGTCCTGCCAGCGCAGTGCCGAGCCAGCATCCCACGGGGCACGGCTTGGAGCCAGACAGGGGCAGGCTCTGCCCTGCTTCTGCCAGGTTCTTGCTGAGGAACAAAGGGGTCTGGCAGCCCCGTACCCTTTTCTCTGGCTCCCCGAGCCTGCCCGTGCCCGTCAGGCTGCCACACAGGCTTGTGCAAGCAGCATTTCCCTGCTCGTGGGGCCCCGTGGCTGTGCCAAGCTGGGTCCCTGCCCAGCGAGGTCCAGCCGTCCCTTCCCCACCGGGGCATTTACAGGAAGGCACTCGCAGTTCCCAAAAGGGCCCAGCCCATCCCTGACGCCTGCGGCTCCTCTCGAGGCAGCTTCCCTCCTTTAGTGCCAAACTCACCCCCGCTGTGGCCACCAGCATCGCTGCTGTGGTTGCCAGCCTGAGTAAGCACCTCCGAGACCAGGCACACTCGCTCTACAGGTGGCTCAGCAGGGCGATAAGGAAATGCCTCCAACTTTTGCCTGCCCAGACACGTCCCAGTGTCGCAATGCCCGAGGAGCCCGGGGGCACCTTGTCCTGGATGCATCCTGCATCCCAGAAAGGGGGTGGGGCCGCCAGCTCTGGAAACGCGGATCGTGCCAAACCCGCCTGCCCAGGAAGGGAGAGCCCCGAAGTTTCAACATTCGGTGGCAATAAATCAGAGCAAACAAAGCTCAGTGAGGGGAAACGCGGCGGGACTTTCTCGGCCCTTATTATTATTCCGTAGCGATTTCCGTGTGAGTCGGGGCAGGGATTTTTACTGGAGAGACTGAGGCTGCCCTACGCCAAAGGAACAAAGCTTTCGGTTTTAAAACCAAGAAATAAAGAGGGAGGAGAAAAAAAAGTCTGAAACTTTGGTAAAGAGAGGAACTTTTTTGCCAGCCAGGCTGGAAGAACAGCCGGGTTCCTGCCTGTGGGCTGGGATGGAGCAGGCAGGAGAGGCAGGAGGGGCAAGGACGGGGCAAAGGCAGGCAGGAGGGACAGGGACAGCCTTTCCAGCAGCAGAGCTCACTGGTGCTGGGGTTTTCTTCAGCATCACACCTCCAACCTCTTGGAGGTCCCATCCTGCTCCCCAAAATCCCCAGAGCAGAGCAGAGAGGGCACGAGGTGGTACCGGCTGAGGTCTCAGTTCCTGTCCCTGAGGGTGGCCAAGGGGACCCTCAAGGAAATGGGATTCGTTTGGAAACCCCCCCACCCATTCCAAACTGGGCTAGGAAGGGCTTGACTGCGGTCTGCACAGTGCTGGGAAGGGGCTGGCACCCCACTGCCCAACACCCAGGGGTGGGGGACACCCGTGGGTGAGTGGAAATGGGACAGACAGGATGAGGGGCAACCCCAGAGGCAAAGGCGCCCCTTTCCCCTCTCCCCCTATGCCGTGCCCACACTCACGCACTCCCGGTGTCCGGCTGCCCTCGGTGCTCTGGCCCGGTGCCTGGAGCATCCTCCCCCTCCTCCTCCTCCTTTATACCCGGGTGTAGGCAGGCGGAGCCGCCGCGGGACAGTCCCCCCTTGGGCACCGTCCCCGGGAGAGGCTCTGCGCTCCTCCTGCCCGCGGGGTGCCCGGCACAACACGGGGAGAAGCTGCCCCTGGGCCGGGATGGAGCCAGTGCCCAGCTCCATCTCCTGCAAGGCTGCTCTGGGTGCTGCCACAGCTCTCCCCCCACTCCTGACCTCCTCAGCAGCCTCCACAGAGCACCCACGGGTGTCATCTCCCCTGGGGTTCTCCACGGAGTCACCTGCCCCAGAGGAGCAGGAAAATGGGGGCAGAGGAGAGATGGGGCTCTGCAGCACCTGTCTTTCCTCCCTGGATCAGCAAGAAGGGGGAAGGTTGGATTTATTTGAACCTCCATCAGGAAGCAATGCAGGAGCCAGGGTGGGCAGGAGGGGACAGGGCAGAGGACTGTCCATGGGGCCAAACTCCCCTTTCCCCCTCCCACATGCCCAGGGCACCCCAGACCCACAGCAGAGCTAGCTTTGGAGGACAGGAAAGCTCCATCCCAAAGGACAGAGATTTTTTTAGGGGAATCTCAGACAGATGCAGTAAGTGCCAGCCCCCAGCCCTGGTGACTGTGGGCTCATGTCTCCTGTGACCAGCACAGCACATCCCACAGCATCAACTAGGCTGACACCGTGTTTTGGGACTGGCACCGTGTTTTGGGACTGACACAGTGTTTTGGGAATGGCCTCCATCTTCCCCATGTGCAGAGAGGCCTCGTCCTGCTCTTGCTGCTTGAGGGACTTGACACCAAGGCAGGATTGGACCTTCACGGGCTGGACATTGGCCTTCTGGCATTGCTACATCCAGACAACCTCCCTTTTATGGTCCAAGGCCAGGCAGGGAGGTGTCCAAAGCCCTGGGAATTCTCCCACACACTGAAGGAAGCTGCCTTCTTCAGGCACAGCTAATGTTTAGCCACAAAACACCTCCATAAATCAATAAGAGTGCACAGAAACCAAGTGGATTTAAAAAACAACAAACAAAAAGACTATTTCAATTTAATACAAGGTTAATGCTGGGGTGCCCCACATCCTCCCCAGCCCAGGGAATCCCTCCCTGGTGGGACCCTCGCTGGCCACTGTCACCCAGTTCATCTTCCCACCCCCCACGTTTGAGGACTGATAGCACCCAAGAGCTGTGTTTGTTCTGGGATTTGGGACCTGATTGCAAGAGGTTGGTGGGATATCTTATCCCCCCCGGGATCCCGACTCTCCTGCTGAGTCAGGGCCCGGCTCTGGGTGAAAGGAACACAGCTGAGAGGCCAGGGCGTGTCTGGGAGGGACACAAGAGGTACAAGCTCAGCGCTCCCTGAGCCACGTGCCCCAGTGATGGGGTGGGAGGGACAGGAGGAGAAATGACCCTGCGTCCCCTCCTGTCCCTGGGCTGTGTCAGTAAGGGTACGGGGAGACAGAGATGAAGAGGAGGAAGACGCTGGGTGCTCGCTGCCCGTCTGGAACCAGCGCCTGCACCTTGAGCCGGTGCGTGCCGGGCTCCTGCAGCGGCCGCAGGGTGGAGATGATGCCCTGGCCCTGCTCCGTGCGGAGGGTGAAGGGGCTGTCGGGGTCCTGCTCCAGCAGCCTGAAGACCGGGCGGTGGCGCAGGGCGGTGGCCGGGGTGAGGTGCACCACGTCCCGGCGGGCAGCGATGCCGAGGGGCAGCGGGAGCACTTGGTACTGCAGCGTGGGGCCGGCCGGGCCGCAGAACGGGGGGCAGCCACCCACGCACAGCCTGCATGAGAGACGGGGAGTGTGAGATGTGGAGAGTGCAGAGAGTGGACAGGACACTCGGGGTCGTGGTGACATGAGGAGAGCAGGATGGGCACTCCCAGCCCCACAGCACGGCTCACCCTGGGCTGGAGCCTCTCCAGTAGCCAGCTGGGCACGGCACGTCCATGCACTGGGCACCTCCACGGGTGTTGAAGCACATCTGGCTGGAGCCACACTGGATTGTGCCCTCCTTGCACTCATCCACATCTGCAGGGAGAGAGGGGACAGGTCTGAGGGTGCTGGGCTGAGATGGGGGCTCAATCCCCAGCTTCCCCACCCTCCCACATCTGCCTGGACACTGAGGCACTGAGACATGAGCACCCAGACTGTGGAGAGTTGAGACTGGGAACAACCCTCCCAAGGAAGGAGAAAGATTTGCAGCCTCAGAAAGATGACACCCAGGGCACCATGGGGACGGGGCACCCCTGCACTGACCGTGGCAGGTCTTCCCGTTGGACAGCAGCCGGTAACCAGTGGGGCAGAGGCAGCGGTAGCTGCCCAGGCTGTTCCTGCACTCGTGCTGGCACTGGTTCAGTGTCTGACACTCATCAACATCTGTGGGACGAGAGGGGTGAAGGCAAGAGGGGAAGGATCAGACCCCCCTGGTGCCACTGGCTCGGGCCAGCCTGGCTCTCACCTCCCCTTCCCAGCACAGCAAAGAACACAGGGTGCAAACAAAGCGGTGGAGAGGGCAGCAAGAAGGACATGAGGTCCCTTTTGGGGACAAAGTAGTCCCT
Organism: Pycnonotus jocosus; assembly: GCA_013400435.1. Taxonomy (NCBI): domain Eukaryota; kingdom Metazoa; phylum Chordata; class Aves; order Passeriformes; family Pycnonotidae; genus Pycnonotus; species Pycnonotus jocosus. Next base: position 340,890 of record VWYP01015578.1, read on the forward strand.
GAACTGCCTTCAACAGCCGTCCCCAGTGCACGCTCACCGGTGCAGGTGCCATTCCTCCTGATGTAGCCCGTGGGGCAGGGAGGGGCCCGGGCCCCCATCCCTGCATCCTTGGCCACGCGGCGCAGGGCGAGCTGAGTGTAGAAGGATCGTCCCCTCGGGCGGCTGCTCGGCCCCTGCCGGCGCAGGGGACTGTCCTGGGGCACGCTGCTCGTTGTGTCCCCTCCCTCCATCCCTGCCGTGCCGCACTGTCCGCCCGGCAGCAGAATCTTGCCAGAGGGGCACAGGCACTCGTAGGAGCCCCGCAGGTTGCGGCACTCAAAGGCACACGGCGGGGGAAACTGCAGGCACTCGTTGACATCTGGGGGAGAAAAGAGGTGGGGAGCTGCAGCAGGATGGGGGAAACTGAGGCTGGGACAGGGCAGGGGGTGACCCTGAGAGCCCAGCTCGTACCCAAGCATGGCCAGCCAACGCCCAGTGTGCGGTAGCCAGGGGGGCAGGAGCAGCGGTAGGACCCGGCGGCGTTCTGGCAAATCTGGTTGTAGCGACAGGCATGGGAGCCCTCGGTGCATTCATCGATGTCTGGGGAGCAGAGAGAGGGCAGGGTTGCGGGCACAGGGAAGTGGCACCAGTTTACCTTTGCCATCCTCATGCTCCCTCGGGAAGGGTCCATACCAGTGCAGTACAGCTGCCCAGGGTCTGGGGTGAATCCCAGTGGGCACTGGTCCCTATCAGCCCCTGAGAATTGAGCAGAGAGAATGAGAAGTGACACGTCACTGCAGGGACATGGCCTTTGCACCCTCACAGACACCCAGAACCAACAGCAGATCTCCATCCCCATCCTGGGGGCTCCCCTGATTACCTGCATCAAGCGAGGCACGGAGCTGGAAGTGGAGCTCCCGTTTGGCTGGGTCATAGGAGGCTGTGATGGCTCTGGCCCGGAGGTGCTGCACCCGGGGGGGCTGTGGCCCCACGGGGGGGTCGAACACGATGGTGTGATTGCAGTGGGCACGGACGAGGTGCCCATCCCGCAGGAAGCTCTGCACCGAGCCCCCGGAGAGCTGCCCCGCACCCGTCCGCACGTAGCGCTCGCTGAAATCCTGGGGAGAGGCGGGGAGGGGGTCAGGCCTTGGTCCCCCCGTGCTCCCGGCATGGGAACCGTGGTCCCACGGGGATAATGGGCAGTGCAGCACCTGCAGCAGCACCACGGCATCGCCAAAGCTCTCGGGCACGGAGCCGCTGATGACGCTGTCCAGCCGCAGAGCGCCAGCGCCACCCGCGCCCCGGGCCAGGTGGGTGACCCGCAGGAGCTCCCCTGCCAGGGGGGAACGGTGAGCAGCACCCCACAGCACCCCCACAGAATCACCCCTGCCAGGGGGAAATGGTGAGCAGCACCCCACAGAACCCCCACACATAGCTCCACTCCCAGACCAGGGGTGGTACTGGAGTCTGAGCTTCCCCAGGAGCTGAGCAGGCTCTCTTGTCAGAGATCTCTCACCTGTGGCAAACTGCAGCAGTGACTCGTGCTGGAAGGTGCCCTGGGTGAGCTGGAAGCCGCTCTGGGCTGCTCCCCTGGCCTGTGCCAAGGACCAGTAAACGGGGGCCATGATGGTCACCAGCACCCGCATCAGCGGCCCTGGGAATGGGGAAGAAAGGGTGTCACCATGGAGCCAGCACCCTCCATGGGTGGCACCCAGGGTGTCCCATCCCTCCTAGCCAACAGAGGAAGGTTTGGAGGAAAAAAAAGATTTGCTTTTGGGAGAAAAAGAAATAAAAACCTTTCCCCCAAGATTTACATCTGACAGAGGTCAAAACTCTCACAAGGGTGAGGATAGAAATGTCCACCCACCTATGGCAGGTGGAATGCTCCCAATGCTGCTCCGGAGGGCAGCAGTGCTGGACTGAGGGTCTCCCAGCACGCTGGCATCCAGGGCAGAGACACCGAGCTCGTGACCATTGATGACACCAACCAGACTGCCCCGCACCTGGTGCAGCTCCCCTGGGGCAAACGGGATGGGGTCAGGCGGCAACACTGGGAAGGCACTCCCATGGGAGAGCAGGGTGCTTGCCTGACTCCCCTCTCACTACTTTGCATGTCAAAAAAGATCTTGTTTTGTGGAGGTGAAGGCAGCCAGAGCAAGGCAGGCAGTGTCCCTGCCTGGCTGCAGCACAGTCCCCAGAGAGCCCATGGCTCCAGGCACAGGGCCATATTGACAAGGGATGTTGTGAGTGTGGCCCTGTGCCTTGTCACACCAACAGGCACTGACACCCCCAAACCCTGCTCTGTATCAACCTCAAGGCCCTGGCGTAGCCCCAAGCTTTTATTTGCTTCTCCATCGTGCCTGGCAGCGAAATGCCACCAGCCACACAAGGGCACAGAGGGCACCTGGCACTTCCTCCAGCCTGGCTCTCTGCTCCCCAGGGGCAGCAGGAAAGGATGTGCCTGTGCATTTAGTAGAGCCCGTGGGAGATGGGAATTTAATCATGGGCAGCTAAGGCAGGAAGGCTGAGGAGAGGAGAGTGAGGGCTGGCATGTGGTGGCTGCCTGGGACAGGGTCTGCTGGGGCTCAGGCCTTCAGCTGAGCAGTGGAGGAGAGGAGAAGCAGGGGTGTGAATCCAGGGGGTTACAACAAGCAAGGCAATATCACTCCAAACAACCATGCTGGGGGTCCTGCCCCAGGGTGTGACAGCACTGCAGGCAGCCCCAGCCCCCCCAGCCAGCCAAAGCCCCCCAGGGCCAGGGGCACACACCCACCTTGGACATCCAGGGAGGTGTGGGCCACAGCAGAGCCCAGGGCATTGTGGGCGAGGCAGGAGTAGCTGCCGGCGTCACGGTGGGTGACAGAGGGCAGGAACAGGGTGGCATTGGGCAGGACACGAGCGTGGGGACCCTCAGGCAGTGGCTCCCCGTCCCTCTGCCACTCCACAGAGGGGCTGGGCTCCCCTGACACGACACAGTGCAGCAGCACCTGCTGCTCAGCATGGACCCTCAGCTCTGCTGGTGTCACTGTCACCACAGGGGCACCTGGGCAGGGAAAGGGATACAGGTAGTGATGCAGCATTCCCCATGGATCAGGGGTAGCTGGAGGGGCTGAGAGGTGACGTGGTTTGCAGTGCCTTAAAAGAAGGGTGTAGAGGGGGCCAGCACTCACTCTGCAGAGCCAGGGTGACAACTTTTGTTGCTGTGCCCACGTCATTCTCCGCCACACACCGGTACTGCCCCACATCGGTGCTCTAGCAGGAACAACGGCATCAGCACAGTGCTCTGCTTTGCCAGGGAAGCACCCTGAAATGTGCCAGCACCCCCCAGGCCCTGCTCACCCCCACAGCACGGATGGCCAGGGAGCCGTTCTGCAGCTGCTGCAGGCGCCCATGGGCCACCACCGGCACCCCGTCCTTACTCCAGTGGATGAGGGGCTCAGGGTGACCCCGGGCACGGCAGTCGAGGACGGCATCACCTCCGGAGTGCTCCACCTGGTAGACGCTGGCATCCCCCTGTATGACGGGTGCCTCTGGGAAAGGGAAAGGGGTGGCAGAGGAGGGGGGCTGGCCGGGCACCCCCGTTCCCCTGCCGGCACCTACCTCTGACAGTGACAAAGACAGTGGCCCTGATGGCACCGGCGCTGTTCTCGGCGTGGCAGACGTAGGTCCCACTGTCCGTGGGTGTGGCTGCCTCCCGCCGCAGGATGCTCCGCCCGCTGTGCCCCGAAGCATCATCTGCGGGGTGAAAACCCCCAAAAAGGGTGGTTGGCCATCAGCTGGTTACAACCCCGCACAGCCAGACATGCTGGCACCCCGGGGACCCTGCAAAGGTGGGAGAAAGGTGGCATCAGGATCGCATCCTCCCCCCAGTTCAGCATCCTCTGCCCCTGCCCAGGTACCAGTGAGGAGCTGCCCGTTGGCCATCCAGGAGACGCGGGGCTGGGGGCTGCCCGCTGCGGCACACAGCAGCTCCAGCCTCTCGCCCCGGCTCAGGGTGATGTCCGTGGGCAGGTGGGTGAAGGTGGGCAGGGTGTGGATGGAGAGGGAGAGCCGGCGAACGGCCCTCCCAGCAGAGTTCACCGCGGTGCAGGAGTAGCTCCCAGCATCCCCCTCCTGTGTGAGGAAGAGAGGGAATCGTTTTGAGTCTGGGCTCCAGCTGCAGCCCTGGCTCACTGAGCTACAGCTCTGCTGGTTCTTATGCAGCTAAAAAGTCACAGTTTGGACACAGCCACTTTTCCCAGCCCATATTAGCAACCTCACACTGCCCCAACCCTCCAGCCTGCGGCACAGGACTGCACGGGGCTCTCCCTCTGCCAGACAGATTCACAAGCAGCCAAACGCTCTTCAGCAGCAGGAGACACTTGTTCCTCAGCACTCCAACCTCACAGCGGCCCTCGGGGACATGGCTCACCTGGACATCCCGGAGCAGCAGCTCCCCGGAGGGCAGCACAGTGGCCCTCCCGCCCCGCACCAGGGCTCCGTCCCGGCTCCAGGACACGCGGGGCTCGGGGACACCGCGGGCGGCACAGGGCAGCAGCACCTGCAGCCCCTCCAGGACCACCAGCTCCAGGGGGCCGGCAGCGATGACGGGGGGCACTGCAGGGTGCAGAAGGACAGGAGTTGCTCACAGACTGGCAGCCACGTTTTGCTGTGAGGGGCTGGGGAGGGGGCTGAGCGGAGGGGTGGGCGCTGGGGCTCTGATCGCTGCTGTACCTTGCACAATGAGCCTGGTCCGACCCGCAGCCGTGCCCGAGGGGTTGCGAGCCATGCACAGGTAGGTACCTGCGTCCTCTGGGGCTGCTCGGAGGAGGCGGAGCTGCCCGCTGGGAAACACCTTCAGCCCAGACCCTGGCAGAAATGAAGGACAGGATGGGGCAGCAGAGCTGAGCCAAGGCACAGACAGATGATGTGCAGGACTGCTTCCCCCGCAGAAGTGCCTCTTCCTGAGCAATCTCCGTGGAACAGCTCCACCGCACCCACTGAGGACAGCAGCCAGTAGCCAAGAGGACCCATGGACACCCCACACCCTCCCGGGATGCCTACAAACTCCTGGCACCTAAATCTCCCCCCAGGGAAAGGCTGGCAGGCAATGTGGGCTCTGCCAGCCCCCAGAACACTCCTGCTCACCTCCAGTGATGCCAACACCATCCTTTTGCCAGGTGACCTCTGGCCGGGGGACACCTGTGGCCTCACAGGACAGCACCGTGCTGGTGTTGACCATCACCATCACCATGCCAGGCAGGGGCTTCAAGGCAGGGGGCTCTGTGAAGAGCAGGGAAGTGCTACCCTGGGAAGAGGGCACAGGACCCGCAGCAGCAGGACCCTGGAGCCGTGCATACCATGCACTGTGAGCCGGAGGTGCTTCCGGGCCGTGCCTGCGGCGCTCCGAGCCGTGCAGGTGTAGCGGCCGCTGTGTGCAGGCAGCGCCTGCCGGATCTCCAGGGCTCCTGGAAAACAGCAGGCACAGGGGAGGCGGTGGGAGGGCTGGCAGAACACCCTGTGCCCCCCCGGGCTGTGCTGCCCCGTGCTGTACCTCTGGGCAGGACGCGGTAGCCCCCTCCTCTGCTGCCCAGCTGAGCCCCCTCCTTGCTCCAGGACACGGTGGGTGGGGGCACGCCCGAGGCGTAGCAGGTGAGGACTGCGGGGGACAGCCGGGTGACAACAACATCTGTAAGGTCATCAGCGATGGTGGGGGGCACTGCAGAAAGGAGGGAGGGAGGGAGGTGAGCAGGGCTGTATGGTAAATGTTTAAGAGGGTTCTGTCCCTGTTCATATGGGGAGGAGTATTTCTCTACCCCTCTTTGTCCACCCCCAAACCTGGTTCTTGAGTGGGGACCCAACCCTATGCAGGGCTGGAGCACACCCACATCACACCCGAGGTGGTGACAGATCCTGTGAAAGTCACTCTCAGCGAGACCCCCAGCCCCAGGAGCTCACCATGGACAGACATGAGGAAGACCTTTCGTGCCTCTCCAGCAGCGTTGGTGGCGATGCACTCAAACCTCCCCTCGTCCCGAGGGCCAGGGCTGGAGATCAGCAGTGACCCCAAGGACTGCAAACTGTGCAGGCAGAGCAAACATCAGGATCACCCCTGTCCCATGGGGAGCAGCAGGAAGGGCAAACCCCACCCTACAGGGGAACCCTTTGTTGGACAAGGTGCTGCAGGTACCTGTAGGAGCCAGGTGGGAGGTGCAGGTTCAGGGGATGGCCATCCTTCTCCCACCTGATGTGGGGCTCAGGGGATCCCCAGGCGTCACAGCCCAGCGTGGCTGGCTGCTGAGCCATCAAGGTGAGGTTGGAAGGCCCAGGAGTGATGGCAGGAGGGACTGTGGGAGGGCATGGCAGGGATGAACAGAGGACAGCAGCACATCATTGCTGTGAGAGCAGCCCAGCAGTGCTGGGTTGCAGGAGGATGAGATCAGGAGGGATCCATCCTGCTCTCCCACTCACCCAGGACTTGGAGGTCCAGGCCTCGCCGGTCAGAGCCAGCAGGGCTGGAAGCCATGCAGAGGTAATGGCCCAAATCCTGGGCCTGGACAGGGTCAATTTTCAGAGAGCCTCCAGGCAGGAGCTGCAGCCTGAAGAGGGAGAGCAGCTGAACCCCGTGGGGGCTCTGCATGGCCAGGCTGCATCACACAGGGAGCAGCGGTTGGGAAGGTGACAAGTGCCATTGCAGCCACACGCAGCACATGCCTACAGAGCCACTGTGAGGACAGAGCACAGCTCTTCACAGGGTGACTGGCACACTAAATCACCCATCGCTGTGGAGGGTGGCATGATCTGAGCGCCAGCTCTTGGTGTCACCAACCCGCGGAGCCTCATACCTGTCACTGCCAGGCAGGGGCAGGAGCTGGCCGTCCTTCCGCCACGTCACCCGGGGCTGGGGCCACCCCTCCGCCAGGCACGGCAGCACGGCCGAGCTGTTCAGCAGCGCCTTCACCTCCTCGGGGCCCGCCTGGATCTCCGGGGCCACTGCGGCAGCACCCGGGGGCACCACCGAGAGGGCACAATAAGGCTCAGGGATGGAGGACGCCAGCCCAGAGCAGCACTGGGGGCTGGGTGTAGTTCATCCAGCCATCCCATTACTCTATAAGACACCCTCTAATATCCCACATCCTGGATTTAACCGGGAAGGAGGCGGCACTCAGGGCAGGGCAGGGCAGGGCAGCACTCACCGTGCACCCGCACCCGGACGCGCGGGCCGGTGTCCCCAGGGGCGCTGGTGGCCCTGCAGCTGTACTCGCCGCCGTCCGCCGCAGCCACCGCCCGGAGCTGCAGGAAACGCCCCTGGGCCAGGACCTGCCTGCGGGCATCCTCCTAAAAATCCCAGGACCTCCATCAGCAGCCACCCAGCATCACCCCCAGCACCAGCCCGACGCTGCTGGCGACGGTGCATCCCAGTCCCTGCCACGACTGTCCCCGGTCCCGTCACAGGTACCTGCAGCAGGGAGCCCTCCCGGTGCCACTCCATGTTGGGGTGGGGCTCAGCACCCTCTGGGCACTCCAGGAGGAGCTGCCCCCCTGCCACAGCCGTGATGATAGGGATCTCCTCGGTCCTGGCTATGCCAGGGAGTGCTGTGGGACATGGGCCAGGGGGTCAGGGTGTCTCCTCGTGGGTTGAGCACCCCTATCCCCATGGCCCCCCCTGCAGGACCACGACTGTGCTCCAGATCCCTCTTTTGGAGCCCACACCAATCCCAAAGAAGGATGCAGGGTTGCTCTGGGTCTCTGGGCCCCCAAAGCCTGAACCATCCTGTAGCCCCCTCCTCACTGCACTGCTGGGCTCACACTACCTTGGATGCTGACATGGAAGCTCCTGCTGTCCTCCCCTGCAGGGCTAGTGGCCAGGCAGGTGTACAAGCCAGCATCAGCCACCTGCACAGCCAGGAGAGGGGGAAATTGAGGCACAAAAAGAAAACCCAGGTAGGGAGAAAAAAAAGAGCTCCTACCTCAGTGCTCTCAATGTGGAGGGTGCTCTCATTGCCTGACAGGAGCAAGGGCCCTGCCAGCAGCCGTCCATCCTTCTCCCAGGTGACAGTGGGCATGGGGACACCTGTCACCACACATGTCAGCTCTAGAGGGGTGCCCACAGCGATGGATATCTCAGTGGGATGAGATGCAGCCTCGACACGGGGTGGCTCTGCAAGGCACACAGCAAGGCAGGAGGGCTCATCCCCTCATTGCTCCCAAAAAACTGGTTAAGCTGCCCTTCCCAAATCCCAGAGGGATGACACGCACCCATCACCACGAGGTGGAAGGCTTTGCTGACCTCTCCCACCTCATTCACCACCAGGCAGGAGTAAATGCCTGCATCAGCTGGTGCCACAGCCACGAGGCTCAGCTGTTGGCCAGCGGGCACCTGGTGACTCTGCTGCCCCAGGGGCTCTCCATTCTTCAGCCAGGTCACTGCTGGTGCTGGGGACCCGGTGGCTTCACAGGTGAAGGTGACATCGGAGCCCTCAGCCACCATCTGCTCCTCGCTGCTCTCAGGGCTCTCCAGGACAGGGGGCACTGAGGAGAAAGGTCAGGTGCCCAGACACTGGGGGTGGGTTTGGGCACTCCCTGGTGTCCTGTGAGCAGCCAGAGGTGGCTCAGCCCCCCTGCAGGATGCTCTGGGACTGCTCTCAGGCTGGTTCTGCTTTGCTCCATCCTGTCTGAGCCCACCCCAGCAGTCAAGGAATGGCTCAGGACCCTGCTTGGGAATTGGGTGCAATGCACAACGTGTGCTCTGCCAACAAAATCAGTGTCCAGTGCCCCCTGCCCTGCCCTCCCCAGCCCCCTGCCCTGTACCCTGTATCTGCAGGACGAAGCTGTGCTCGGCCACTCCTGCCCGGCTGGAGACAATGCAGCTGTAGAGCCCGGCATCCGAGAGCTGTGCCTGGGAGATCCTAACCCCAACGGGGATGGGGGGAGACAGCAGCTCTGGGTGACCCCTTGGTGACACTCAGCCCCTTCAGGGTGCAGCAGTGCCCTCATGCAGAGCCGGATACCAGCCCCAAAGCCTGCAGCTGACCATTGCTCCAGGGTCACTTCTCACCGGAGGATGTGCCCGGCCGAGAGCAGGGTGACACGAGGGGACAGCCGGAGGGGCAGCCCGTCCTTCAGCCAGCTCACGTGCAGCGGAGGGGACCCCCGTGCCCAGCACTCCAGCGTCACCAGGGCGGACAGGACTCCCCGGACCACCTCCGAGCCATCGGCGCCTCTCTCGATGGTGGGAGGGACTGGGCGAGGGGACACAGGGGCTGCTGGCGCTGTCGGGGCTGGGGCTGGCCCCGGCGCCGCCCCGCAGGTCCCAGCCCTGCTCACCCAGCACGTTCAGCGTGTGCAGCCGCGTGTCCTCGCCCAGGCTGTTCCGGGCCAGGCACGTGTAAGCTCCAGAGTCGGCAGCTCGCAGCCCCTCCAGGAGCAGGGTGCTGCCATCCGGGGACACCCTACGTGGTGAGGATGGGACAGTGACCTCTGTGCTCATCCCGAACGTGCTCATCCCATGGGGCAGAAGGGCTCTGTGCTCAGTGTACAGCCAAGGATGAGGATTCTGGGGCACTTTGCAAGGTCAGGACATCAACTGGGACCCTGCCAGGGTGACGGTGGCCATCCCAGACTCCAAGGTTTAACCCAGGATGATTCTCTCAGCTGGGATGAGTGTATCCCAGACCAAGCATCAGGAAGAAGCAGCACAGCCCAACCTGTCTTTTGCCCAGCAATTTTGCACGTGTGGACACTGAGCCCCTAGGGTGTCCCCCCCAGACTCACCGGGCGTGTGAGGGGCGCTGCAGCCCCAGGGGCTGCCCGTCCTTCAGCCAGGAGATGTGGGGGGTGGGCTGCCCCTCTGCCCGGCACTCCAGCCTCACCCTGCTGCCCTCCAGCACGCTGTGCTCACTGGGGTCCCCTGCGCTGCTGATCCGGGGGGGCACTGCACCGAGGAGAGAGGGAGGCTGAGGAAGAGGAGGAGGAGGAAGGCTCACCTCTGCAGAGCCCGCAGGGACCAGGCTGCCTCGGGAAAGCCCTACCTCGAACCAGCACCGTGAAGTCCTGGCGTGTCTGAGCCCCCGGTGCCAGGCAGGTGTATTGGCCCTGGTGGAAGGGCTGGAGGGGGCTGAGCTGCAGCTGGGCCCCCCCGGACACCAGGCCCTGCTCTGGGCTCATCTCTGCAAGAAGACAGGGTGAAGGGGGCTGAGCTCCTCCGCTGAGCCCTCCCCAGGCTCATTGTTGTGCTTCCCCCTTCCCCCACCGGGACCCAGGTTTGGGGACATTGTTAAAGCAAAGCAGGGTGTTTGCAGAGTTCACAGGAGAAAAGAGCCACTGATTTGGGGGCAAACCCCCATCCCAGGAAGCACCCCAAGGGCTGGTACCCAGAGACCTCACCCCTGGCACATCCCTCCATCACATCTTGTACCCACATCCCATTGCTTTGAGCCTCAGGAATGAACTGAGGTCTCTTAAAGGCATGCAGGGAAAAGGCCAGCCCCTGCACAGTCTGTCCCCTCCCTGTGCGGCCCTGAGGGTCTCTTGCAGCAGGATTAGAAGCTGGGAAACTGAAGCAGGACTGCTTGGAGGGGAAGAGCAGCGAGGCTGGGGGTAGCAGCCTGGCACAGCGTTCCCCTGCACACGCACCCAGCGGGCGCCCGTCCTTCAGCCAGGTGACACCGGGCACAGCCACACCAGGGACTCGGCACGTCAGGACCAGGGGTGTCCCCATGTCAGCTTCAAGCGTCTCCTGCTGTGGGTCCTGGATGCCAGGGGGCTCTGAGGAGGATGAGCAGGGACACGGGTGTGAGCCAGGCTGGGGTTCACTGTCAGCTCCTCAGTGAGTGCTTGGGGGACAGAGCTCCCAGCTGAGCCCTCACCACTCACCATGGACGGTGAGGATGAAGCTCTTCTCATCCTGGCTGGCCACGTTCAGTGCCATGCACGTGTATGTGCCTGAGCTGGAAAGCTGCAGGTGAGGGAGCTGCAGCACCCCAGAGCCTGGGAGGAGTGGAGAGCAGGGAATCAGGAGAGCCTGGAGCAGAACCAGGACTGGGCCACCATGTCAGCGAAATGACTGATCCCCCAGCACCCTGCCAAGCTCCATGCAAAAGGAGTCTGGCCATGGAAGCCTCATCTTTGAGGTCCAAAGGCTTGCTGAGCCCCACAGGAGAGGGCACTGAGCTCCCAGGAAGCAGCAGCAGCACGGAGTTCTGCAGGATGCAGCCCTTGCTGATCACTCAGCAGTGTGTCTTTAGTGTGTCATACAACCCAAAGGCTGAGCTCGAGACCCACATGTGGCATCCAAAAAGGGGCATTAGGGGACCTGGAGCTGGCAAGAGCTGGGGCACAGGCAATCATCCTGGCTCATCCCGACATATCTCGGGTGACGGTCACCCCCTCACCGAGCCGCAGGGCGTGGCCATCCTTGTACCAGGCGATCTCTGCAGCCGGGTGGGATCGGATGTCACACACCAGGGAGACGCTGCCATTGACGATGCCATCGACGTTTTCGGGCTCTGTACCCGCGCTCCAGGGAGCTTCTGCTGCAGTGCACCCAAAAGACAGTGCCAAAGGGGAGCCATCAGTGTGGAGGTCGGTGCTTCCCCAGGAGATAACACCCACCGAACCTCTCGCCTGCTCGGGCACCTCAGCCTCCTCACACGGGGCCAGCGTGGCCAGGACAGGGAGACAGCGGCAGCTCCAGAGCCACGGGAAGCTCCAGTTGGTGGAGAAAGAGGAGGAGGGGAGTAAATCAGTGACCCAGGCAAGGGGAGATGCCTTACCCTGCACAGCCAGGGCAAAGTGCTTCTCGGCTGAGCCGGCCGGGTTCTCAGCCACGCACGTGTAACTCCCGGTGTCACCTGCCTCCAGCATTGCCACCTGCACAGGGGGAGCAGAGCACCACTGAGGGCTGCCCCGAGCTGGGGAGATGCTGAGACTCCCATGGGGACCTTGCTGAGACCAGGGCAGCCTCCTTTGGGAGGAAAGAATGCCCCATCCCCTCCATTCGCTGTCTCTCCCCAGCACAAGCACCTGCTGAGGGGAACACCAACCTGCAGGACTGTGCCACCCTCCAGGAGCTGGTGCCGTGGGCCAGCCTCTATGGGGAGATCATTCCAGAGCCAGGACACTGTGGGCTCTGGGTGCCCAGTGGCTTCACACTCAAAGCGCACAGTGCCATTGATGGTGGCCGTCACCTCCTCCGCCAGGTCCTCCGTGCCACCACGGATGGCTGGGGCAGCTGGAAGCAGGTGGTTATGGGGCTGCCACGTGCCCCAGTCCAGTGTCCCCTGTCCCTGTACTCACTCAGCACCTCCAGCTCGTAGTGCAGGCGGTCCCACCCTGCAGCGTTGGCCGCCTCGCAGGTGTACCTGCCCCTGTCCTGCTCCTGCACCGCCTGCAGCTGCAGCACCCGGCCCCCTGTGACACAGGACAGGGCACAGGGAGGGCTCTGTGGGATATCCAGAGCCCTGCACAGCCCCAGTGACTCAGAGGTCCCACGGGTGCTGTGTGTGTTGGCAGGAGGAAGGGGACAGGATCCAACCTCCCCTGTGCTAGGGATGCTCTCAACCCACTAGGCTGCTGCAGGGGCACCCCCAAACCCCACAGTGAGGGTTCACACCCACCACCCATTACCTTGCAGTATCAGCACCCCCATGCCAGGGGAGAGGGGCTCCCCATCCTTGTACCAGGTGAGCTGGGGGGGTGGGATGGCACTGGTGTCGCAGTAGAGGGCGGTGGGCTGGCCAAGGACAGCCTGTCGGTGCTCTGTCACCTCCCCATCCTGGTCTTCCTCCCGATAGAAGATCTCAAGGGCTTCTCTGGGGCTTGTTTGCTGCTGGAAGATGGGGGGCACTGCGGGGACAGGCTGTGGTCAGCTGTGAGAAACAGGGACATCGACCCCCAGGTGCATCCACAGCATCTGCTCTCACTGGAGCTGAGGAGATGTTGTGTTCCAGCAGGCTTAAACTTTTTTCCTGCTCATCCTTCTTTGCTTCCAGAAGTGACTCCTAAGGACCCCTGCTCTGGGTGCTGGCTCCATGCCCAGGGCTCACCTTGGATGTGCACGATAAAGTCCCTGTCATCTTCACCCACAGCATTGGTGGCCACACAGGTGTAGTGCCCCGAATCCAAGACACCAGCTGGTTGGATCTGGAGGACCTGCCCCTCACTGAGGATCTGGAGGTGTTCAGAGCTTGCCAGAAGCTGAAGGGAAGAAAGAGAAGGGCAGGAGGAGGATTACACACCCAGGGGTGGGGCAGAGCCCAGCCAGCTATATAAAGGGTATCTGGGACAGTCCCCAAACCCAGCAGCTCCTCCCTGGTGACAGCTGGACCTCACCTGCTTGTCCTTGTACCACCGGATGGTCGGCTCAGGCACAGCCCAGGTCTCACACTCCAGCACCACTGTGCTGTTGACCTTGGCCTTCACCTCTTTCACAGCAAACTCCCCCAAAGGATCCTCTCTGGCAATCCAAGGAGGAACTAGTGGGGAAAGATGAAGGAAAGCAAAGAGATGCAAAAAAAAGCAAAAGGAAGAAAAAGAAAGCAAAAGAAAGCAAAAGAAAGCAAAAGGAAGCAAAGGGAAGCAAAGGGAAGCAAAGGGAAGCAAAAGGGAAGCAAAAGGGAAGGAAAGGGAAGCAAAGGGAAGCAAAGGGAAGCAAAAGGGAAGCAAAAGGGAAGGAAAGGGAAGCAAAAGGGAAGGAAAGGGAAGCAAAAGGGAAGCAAATGGAAGCAAAAGGGAAGCAAAAGGGAAGCAGCCCTGGTCCGGTTCCAGTGGTGGGGGCACTGCAGGAATTAGGAAGGACACGGGGAGCTCCCTCACCCAGGACCTTCACAGCGTAGCTCTTCACAGCCTCCCCGTCCTCGCTGGCCACGATGCAGCTGTAGGTGCCCGTGTCCTCCTCCTGGGCGTTCAGGATCTGCAGCCCGTGGCCACCTGGGCAAAAGGGGTCTCCTGAGAGGGTCGCTGCTCACAGGCACAGCTCTCTCTCCCCATGCAGCACCTGAAGGCATCTCAGGGACCTGCTGAGCACCTGCAAGCCTGGCTGGAGGGGGCCTCATGCTTTTTTAGAGCCCAGTCCCAGGCTTATAAAAACCAGCACTGAGGAGGCTCTAGTTATTATCAGAGGAGGCAGCACTCAGAAGAGCAGCATCCAGCTGATGGCCCGAGCCCTCAGGTCCTGCAGCATGATGACTTCTCATCATCTCACTGTGCTGGACCCCAGCCATACCAAGGAAAAGCCCCACTCCCACTCCCCAAGGGGCCACCACAGTCATGCAGAGGCAGTGGACAGCAGCACGGTACCAGGGAGCAGGAGGATGTTTCTAGATGCTTCGAGAGGAACCTCATCCTTGAGCCAGGTGATGTTGGGAGATGGGTATGGCAGAGCCTCACAGACCAGGGAGATGGGGTTGTTGATAATCACTGTCACTTCCTCTGCAGCAGCATCATCTCGAGCAAAGGTGGGACTGGCTGCAGAGACGTGTGTGAGATCAGCACTAGCACACACTTGGGCTTCCCAGGGCTTCATCCCCCCACCAGAGAGCATGATCCAAGTTCAGGGAGTTGGAGTTGACACAGCATGTGCCAGCTTCAGACTCTACCCTGTCCTGCTGCCCTCCAAAAACACAGAGATGCAGAAGACACATCCCTCCTTCCCACAAGCCACCATCCCAGATGGATCCTGCACTAAACAAGTGCTTTCTGCTCTTCCAAGAGGTCTCACAAGGGCTTGGGACAGGTTCAAGCCATGCTTTGACTGCAAGACTAAGGGATGCTCCCCACCTACCTGGGAAAAGCCATTAAAACCCACTAAGTCTGCTCACACCCAAGGCCCTGCCTCCCTCCAAAGGCATCTCCTACCCAAAACATCCAGCAGGTAGTGCTTGGTCTGGTTTCCCACAGAGCTGGAGGCCACGCAGGAGTAGCGACCAGCGTGGGCCAGGGAGGCCTGGGGGATGTGGAACAAGGAGCCATCAGGGGAGATGGAGAAGGTGCCAGGGAGAGGGTGGTTGTCTTTCAGCCAGGTGATCTTAGGTTGTGGGTTGCCTGTGAGGGATGGAAAGTGGCTTTTGGCCTTTGTGTGAAGTTTTTCCATGTGTGAGCACAGCCTGGCTGGGGTCACTGTCAGAGCTTTTCTGGAAAGCAGGGACATCATCCCAAATCAGAGTTATCATGATCTGGATCAGGATTTTAGAAGCTGCTGGATGCGCCAGCAAAAAGAAAGAGAACTGTCCTGAGTGGGAGGTGATTAATTATTCCCATCACTAAAGGAGAAATGAGATTAGAGGCATTTTAGCTCCATTTGGGAAAGATTGGAGTTTACATTGTGGAACAGGCTCCCCATGTGGGCGTCCCCTCCCCAGCGCTTCCCGGACAGCACAACTGCAGAGCCAGGAACCATCTCAAAAAATCTCTGCAGCCGATTTCAGCTGTTTTCGTGTCTCTGACTGGAGCCATCCCTTGGCTCCACACCCCAAAGTGAGACTCAGGTCTGCCCTCTGAGCCCCATCTCCCACTTGCTCATGCCACCTCCCTTCCCCACTTGATGCTCACCTGAAGCCAGGCAGGACCAGGTGACAGGGTGACCCTCGGGCACTTTGAAGGTGTGTTCTTCATCTGCATTCTCAATGTGGGGAGGAACTAGGAACACAAGGCCCCAGGGACTTCAGCAGCTGGCCAGCTTGGCCTCTGAGCTCACATCCTAAGGACTCCAGCACACCCAGAGTGTCCAGTCTTAACTCATGTCTGTTCCTGCAAGGGTGGAGCTCTGAAACCCCACCAGGAATCCTGCCACAGACAGAAGACCCCTCCTTACCTAGGACCTCCACGTAGAAATGTCTCCTGGCCTCACCAGCTGCATTGCTGGCCAGGCAGGAATAGTGACCACCATCCTGGGCTCGTGCACGGGTGAGCCTCAGCAGCCATCCCCCTGGAAGCACAGAGCAGAGCGGGCTCAGGGCCCTGAGCCAGGTACCAGCACAGCCCAGCTGTGCTCCTGTCTGGCTGTAGCTCCACCAGGAGTTTGAACTCATCAGCATTGGGGCAAAACATGTTCCCAAAACACTCATCTCTCACAGCACCCAGACCTCTGACCTGAAAGCACGTGTGTGTGCTCGCTGGGGGGGACAGGAGAGCCATCCCAGAACCAGGTGACAGTGGGCTGGGGGATGCCAGTGGCCTCACAGGTCAGTGTCAGGGATCCATGCAGGGGAACGCTGACATTGGTCGTCAATCCTGATCCTTGAATGAACTCAGGAGGAACTGGGGATGCAGAAAAAGATGGACACGCATTTGCAAAGCAGCCAGGACACCAAAGGAGCAAAGCAAAGAGGAGAGAACTGGGTGAACCTGCTTTTTTCCCACCTTTCTTTGCACAGCTTTAGGACACGAGCCCAGAAGGACCATTAGCATCACCTGGAGATGGTGACTTTAAAGGTGTTATGGGACAGGTGACCCACGGCAAGAATGTGCCACTTACCTGCACACTGAGCCCAGGCTTACAGGTGTCACACTGGGATGGCCACACAGCCTGAGCCACCTCAGACTTTTTATAACTCAAGTGACCTTGACCCTTGAGGTTTCCCCAGATCCTTGGGTAGTGGAGGACTTTATATGAGGTGATCTGCTGTGATGGCTCTGGAAAGAAACTCCTGCCTGATGGACACGGTGCTACAGCTATTCCTGAAGCATAACCTGCTGACCCTGAGACCTGCTGCATGCTGGATTGTCCAACATCTACTCCACATCAGGTTACTCCACATCACCATCCTCTTCATCCTGCCTGCATCCACCCCACCCGCAGCCCCACCCCATGTCCTTACCATGCACCACAACATCAAACTCCCTCTGTTCCTGCCCCTCTGCACCAGAGACCAGGCAAGTGTAGTGTCCTGCATGAGCCAGCTCTGCCCTGGGGATGTGCAGCCGCCTCCCCTGCTCCGTCAGCAGGAGCCCGTCCCCTCCAGCCACGGGCTGCCCGTCCTTCACCCACGTCACCCACGGTGGCAGTGTCCCCATGGCCTGGCACTCCAGAACTGTCTCGCCTCCCTCGATGACAGAAACCTTCCTTGGGGTGTTGCTGCTGCCCTGGGCCCTTGGCAGTGCTGTGGGCAGAGGGACACAGGGTGGAGGGGATGTGCAGCCGCTCCCTCAGCCGTGCACAAGCACAGGGGCAAAGCTGGCCCAAGTAGCAGCAACCCTTCCAAAATATCCAAGGCACCAAGGAATGGCTTTTGGGTCCAGCTGGACCTTGCACTGAGGTGTCACAACACCTCCATCCATCCCCACAGGTCTCTGTTCCTCCCTGCTCACCGTGCACCTCCAGGTGATGCTCCTTGCTGCTGCTGCCAGCAGCGTTCCTGCACTCGCAGGTGTACGTGCCCTGGTCCAGCAGCTGCACCTTCTCCATGTACACCATGTTCCCTCCTGGAGACACCAGCTTTGGGCTCCCTGGCTGCATGGAGAGGGGCTCACCTGCTCGGGGAAGGGGACAGAGCTTCTCCTCAGGCTCCCAGCAGCACAAATTCCCACCCAGAAGGCGGATACTGCTCAACAAAAAACACTCCTTGCTCCAAGGAGACCAACAGCTGGGTCAACCCATGTGGGGAGAGATGGGGCTGAGGAACAGGGCCCTACCATCCTTCCACCAGCTCAGGGTGGGCAGGGGGACCCCATGGCATTCGCAGACCAGCTGGACAGATCCTCCCTCTGGCACGGACACAGCCTCAGGCTCTGGTGAGGAGAAGGATGGAGGCACTGCAGGGATGAGGGGAACAGCTCATTAATGGCACTGGATGAGAGGAGAAGGGCACCTCCTCACTGGAGCTCCATCCTGCTGGATACACACCCCCTGCAGCCTGCTGGGTGCCACAAAAAAACCTGTGACATTCCCCTGCCCTGGCTTCATATGGAAACAATAATCTTGTCTCTCCAGCCAAGTGAGGGATGCTTTTAACTGCACGTGGCCAACAGCAGAGGATGACCAAGCATCCCACAAGCAGGCCAAGGTCAGGTTGGCCAGACACAGCCTTATTAGGCAGCCCTGCTCACTCAGAAGGTTACCCAAATCTTTCCATTATCGGATGATGTTCTCAGCTGCTCATAAATACAGCTGGCTGGAAAATGGTAACTCCTTCCCATGAGGGATATCAGTTTGGAGAAGAAAAGCCCCAACACCCAGAAACCCTTGAAAAACAAAAACAGCAGAACCCAAACAATGCACCCGAGCCAGGACGGCAGACGTGCAAACATTTCCCTGGGAAGAGATTGCAGGAACAAGCCCAGAGCAGGAGAACTGGATCTTCTCCACTCCCTGGCCACCTGCCTGCAGGACTTCCACCAACTGGCCTAGAGCATCCCTGAGAAAAGCCAGAGCCTGGCTCAGCCCCTGGTGCTGTGGACATGCTGAGTGGTCTGGGAAGCAGCAGGGATGCTTGGATTAAGGGAGGAAAAGTGTCCAGTGCCTGTCTGGCACCAGCCCAGGAGTCACCACTGAGTCCAGGGGGGACAGAAATGTCACCAGGCACACAGGGTGCAAAAGGGACGGGGTGGGAGGTGACCCCATAATGGGGACCTGGCAATACCCATCCATACGGCCATGGCTTTCCAGGACATCATTTGGGATTACCTTGGGGGATTGAATGATTGGAATTGCAAATGAAGCAGAGGACAGGGGTCTGCGAGAGCCATCCTCCAGGGATGTATCCTGGGACAATCCCACTGATCCCACGCTCACATGAGATATTCCAAGGGGGAGCCCCCATGTCTCAGGGAACCACAGCTGCACTCACCAGTGACCTGCAGGCTGTACCAGAGCTCAGCCACACCGGCCCCGTTGGAGGCCACGCAGCGATAGCTGCCGGCATCGGAGCCTCGGGCCCGCGGGATCTGCAGGAGCTTCCCATCCCTGGAGAGGATCAGCCCTGCTCCGGCCGAGAGCTGCTCACGCCCCTTGTACCAGGTGATGTCTGGAGGGAGGCAGAGCTGGGCTGTGAGGAGCGATGCTCTGCCCTCCTCACCCACGGAAAACCCGCGGGACTCAAGAGCTAAGGGGCAGGACTGACTCACCGGGAGCAGGCAGCCCCGAGGCCAGGCATTCCAGGGATGCCGAGCCGTTCTCCGGGATGGTCAGATCCACCGCGCTGGGTTCGATGCTTGGGGGCACTGCAACCCAGCAGCCATCGTCACGGGCTCTGTTTGACCCGGGCTGTCTGCAGCCAGCACCGTGCAGGGCCCTGGGGCACAGCCAGGCTCTGGGTGCACACCCAGCCCTGCCAGAGCAGCAGCCGGGATCCACAGCTCACTCCCTGCTCTGGGAGGGGATCACAGCACCCCATGGTGCCTCTCCAAGGTTTGCCCTCTGCTCCAATGAGACATGGATTCTTCCCAGGCAGGAATCTCCATTCCATGCCTGGTTTCTCACCTGGCACCATCAGAGTCACATCCTGCTGGTGGAGGGGAAATGGGGCTGGGGAGGACCCACCCAGCAGGAAACACCAGTCAAGGATTTACTGTGGTGCCAGTGGCCATCACCTCTCAGATTCATTGGCAAAGGACAAGATCCCAAGGGATCAAGCCAATGACCCTTCACCTACCAAAAAACTGGGCCAAGAACTCCCATTCCTTTGGGCAGCCACGATCTTGCCAACACACGGGATGGATTCCCCATCTCAGCCCAGATGCTGCACTCACCATGCACTGAAACCTGCACCTCTGCCTGGGCCAGCCCTGCCCTGTTGCTGCCTTGGCAGATGTAGAGCCCTTCATGACCAAGCTCCACTGGGGTGACCAGCAGAGTCCCACCATCCTGGGACACCACCACACCATCCTGCCCATCCAGAGGGTGCCCATCCTTCAGCCACCTGCGGGGAAGAGGACAGGCAGCAAGTCCTTGGTCTATCCTGCCACCACCCCTGTCCTGTCTCTGCACACCAACAGGGTGAACTGTGGGGTGCTGGCAGCAAGGACTGTCCCCTTGTCACCTGGAATGGGGCTGGCAGTGCCAGCAGGGGACTGTTGAGCAGGGGACAGTAGGGACGAGGAGGAGGAATGGGTGCCTCCCACCCTAAGGGACACCCCAAGCCAGAGGCCCCTGCCACCCATCCTGGGAACACAGGGAGCACCCAGCACCCTGCAGCACTCACTGGATCTGGGGTGGGGGGATGCCCATGGCGTGACAGTGAATCCTCAGGGAGGTGTTGGCAACAGCTGCCAGGTGGCTTTCCCCATCACCAATCCACACCTGGGGAGGAGCTGGGGGGACAGGAGACCTCAAGCTGGGACCACTCTCAGATCCTGGCACAAGGACATGAGAGCAGCCTAGGGTTTGGAGGGTGCAGGGCCCCAGGAATCCCAGGGAGGGGTGTTGGAACCTTGGATGTGCAGGCTGTAGCTGAGGGAGGCGTTCCCCGCAGCGTTGGTGGCCGTGCAGGTGTAGAGGCCAGTGTCTGTCACCTGGGGCTCAGCCAGGTGGAGGGACCCTGAAGGAAGGACACTGTACCTTGAGGGAGAAGGAACAGAAAAGCTGGATGGGAGAAACAGCCATGTCATCCATCACCCAGCCCTGGGCTGGGAGCTCACCATTGCTTGGGGACAGCCAAGGGAAGGTCACCATGGCCATCTCCCATTCAAAGAGAGTGGCACAGCTGCCCGTGGGGGCAGATCCCCTTTGCTCAGCCCCTGCACGAGGCAGCACATGAGCCCAGGGGGATGAAGGAGGACAAGGGTCCTCCCCCAGAGCACAGCCCCTGCAGCTGGAGCTGGCCACACTCTCATTCCCAGCCTCATCTGTGCTCCACAGACATAACATCATCCCAGCCCACGGCTGCAGATTCCTCCTCGTGTGCTCCCATCAATCACCCAGCAGGGACAAGCCAGCTGAGATGGGGGGAGCAGCACAGGTCAGCTAGGAGCAACCATGGCAAATCAGGCACGAAAAACAAGGCAATACGTCCCCCAAGAAGAGCAAAACTAAGACTCCTTCATGCTTCCCCAAGCCACAGCAGTCCTCAGGTACAGGGAAAGAAGGGCTTGACCCCAAGACTGTGACTTTAGGAGGTCCCTTCCAACATGGTGCTGACATATGGAGAAAACATTGGAAGACCAAGACACCAGATAACCTGGAGAATGGTTGGATATGTGTTTATCCTCAAATAATCAAATCACATTAAATGACTGTCTCATGGTTGCTGTCAGCTTCCACAAATTGATTTGTCCCTCCAGAAGATGCTCACTGGAACAAAACCAGGCTAAAACCCCACATTCCAGTGCAGACAAAGCCACTGTTGGGCCAAAAACTGTGTTGGTGCCAAACCTCATCCCAAGAAGCATCAAGCCCTGGTCCAACACTTCCCACAGGGATCCACCATCCCCAGGCACATCCCTGACCTTGTGACAGCACAAGGTAGGAATGTGCATGAAGGCAGACAGGCAGCAGGGTGAGGAGCTGCACTGGAGTTGCCTTTCCTTCCCAACCCCAGCCCTGTGTCCTGGGTAGACACATGAACGATTGGAAACAGCTGCTTGGTCCCAGCAGATGTTTGGAAGATGGAAAAAACCCCCCGGTGCTCTCCAAGGAGAGCAGAGCTAATGCAGCACTGCTCAGCTGCCTCAGCTCCTGCATTGAGCATCCCTGGCCACAGGATGCCAGGGGTGCCCTTCAGCTCTCCCTGCCAAGCAGCTGAGTCCCTTCAGGGACCTGACATCCCTCTGGAGAGACACAAAATATCAGGAGATGGTGGCCCCCCAGAGCCCTCCTTACCTCGTGGTGGGGAGAGGCAGGGGCTGGGGTTCCCGGCTCCACACCACCAGGGGAGGGGGATATCCTTGGACCTCGCAGGGCAGGGTGGTCTCCTGGCCCAGCACAGCCAGGATGGTGACAGGGTCTGATGCCTGTGATCCATTCACGCTGATCCTGGGCTTTGCTGGATGGAGAGGGAGCACAGCTGGGGCAGGGACACTCCAGGTGCCCCACAGCCTTCATCCCTTCTCTTCCCATCCTGCAAACCCATCTGGCACCTGGATTGGTGCTCCAAGGAAGCCAGCAGTGTTCCCAGGTCATTCTCTCCCTGCCAGTCCCCTCTGGAACTGTCCTGAGCACTCACTGCTGATGGAGAGCTGCATCTCCTGGCTGGAGAATCCTGCTGCATTGGTGGCTGTGCAGAAGTAGGTGCCAGCATCCCCAGGGGATGATGAAGGGATCAGAAGGGTCCCATTGGGGTCAAGCTGGTAGTGTGGGCTCAGTGAAATGGGCTCTGTGCCCTACAGAGGAAAGGGAAGGGAGGAAGGCAGAGATTGTCCTACAAGAACATCCCAAAGGCAAGAAGAGAGCTCTGGACACATCAGAGCAAGCCACGCCCTGCTCCCACCTTCCCAAGGCACTGGGTGCCCCCTCCCCAGGCAGCCACAGCCACACTGGAGAGCTGCACCCCCTTCAAACACATTACCCTGGACCCGAGGGTGGCCCCAGCCTGGCTAGCAGGGCCACAGCAGCCCCGTCCCTGCCACCTACCTTTGCCCAGGTGACAGTAGGGGGGGGCACACCGGTGGCATTGCACCGCAGGGTGACAGCTGCTCCCTCGGTGGCAGTGACGAGAACAGGGCCAGGCTCAATGCTGGGAGGAGCTGGGGATGGAGAGAAGCTGCTCACCCTGCATGGCCAGGGCTACATCCAGCACAGAGAGCAGAGCACAGAGAGCCTGCCCCGTGTCACTGCTGAGCAGGGACAGCCAGCTCCCTGTCACTCACCGTGGATGAGCAGGGACACGTCCTGCCTGTGCGAGCCCAGGGCATTGGTCACCTCACAGGTGAATGTCCCTGCGTCCCCCGGGGATGCCTGGTCCACGTGCAGGCTCCCATCAGCCCGGATGGAATAGCGGCCACCTGGGGCTACCTGGGCATGGGCAGAGAGCAGAGAGCAGGACAGGTGGCAGGGTCAGACACTGACATATCCCTGCATCTATGGGGCACATCCAGAAAGGAATTCTTGAGCAACATCCTGATGTGGAGATAAATCCATGTTGCCTTCCCAACACAAATGCTCCACTGGATTCTTTCACCAGAAGCTTTAGCCCCAAAGGTTGGGGGACCCAACCTGCAGTGAAGCCCCCACCAGAGGGTAGGTGTCCATCCACCCACCCATCCCCCATCCCAGCAGGCATGGAATTCTCACCCTCTGCCCGTCCTTCAGCCAGTGGCGGGCTGGGAAGGGGCTCCCAGCCAGGATCACGCAGGGCAGGGACACGGGCTGGCCTGGGAGCACACGGACCACGGGGGATGCAAGAGCTATTTCTGGGGCTGCTTGAAAGAGGGGGAAAGGGACCAGCATTAATCAGCGATAAACTGGCCAAGAACGCTCAGGAGAATGGATCTAGATCACCTGTATTCCAAGGTCTGGATCCTGGCTCTGCATAAGCCAGCTCCGATTCCACTCCCCCAGGAATTTGGGGATATTTGCTGCAGTTTGGGTCCATGTCAGCATATGAAGCCAAAGAGGGCTTGGAAGGGCATTGCCCAAACCCTTCCCTGGGGTTGCTGAGCATTCACTGTGGCCACCTCAGGACCAGAGACAGCTGCTCTGATCTGCCACTCAGTCACTGCCAGCACAGCTGGGTTCAATTCACTGACCAAAGCAAGGAAAAACAAACCCTGTCCCGTGACTGTGAGCTTGACCTCTGCCTGGATCTTCCCAAACTCATTCTGGGCTTCACAGACGTAGATGGCTTGGTCATCCAGTGAGGCACCTGGAGCACAGTGGGGAGAAAACTCAGCCTGGTGGGGCTGGAGAGCCCTGAGCAAGCTCCAGGATGGGGACCACCCTCTCCTGCCCCACCACCGTCTCCAATGGGGACAGACCCCTCAGAGCTGGAGGCTTGCAGGCTGTTACTGCACAGCTAAGCTTGCACAAGTTAAAAATACAAATAAATCTGTGCACACTCAGCTCTTACTGTCAATGAGGAGCTGGGCAGCCTCCAGCTGGCTGGAAACACCCTCTGGTCCCTGCCAGCCCACCACGGGCTTCCCATCCTGCCGGGACCAGGTGACCTGTGGCAGGGGGGATCCCTCCACACGGCACAGCAGGCTCACACTCTCCCCAACCTTGACCTCCGTGTCGCCCAGGGGCTCAGGAAAGTGAGGGGCAGCTGGAGGAGAGAGCAGCAGAGAAAGGGCTCAGGCAGGTCCAGCATTCCAGCGTCCCCACAGCTGAGCCTGGAGAAGGGCTGGGGCTGCAAAAAAAATGAGCCAGGTGCCCTGACAAGTTATGAGGCTGACTTAAAGCCTTTGGTGCTTTTCCAAAGCTGCCAGAGCCGTTCATTTTCCATCTTTTCCATTTACACTCATCAACCCCTGGCTCAACAAAATAACTTGCACTTTTCCATCTTTAACTGCTTTAAACCCTGCTGCCCTCAACACAGAGCCTCCCCTCCTCCTCCCCATGCTCTTTCATCCCTTCTGCCTCCAGCAAAAGATTTTCACCTGGATTTTGAGACACAAAGAAGTCAGCTCCCACTTAAATACACTTTGCATCTCCAGTTGCATCCCAATAACAACTGCCTTGTCTTTGCCCACCTGTTGAGCCTCCCCCATCTTCCCAAAGCTTGGAAATCCTGCCAGGCTGTACCAGGCACCAACACCTCCCTGCTGGGAAGCCCAGGAGACTCGGAGAGCAGCAAAGGGGATCTGACCCAGCAAGGAGAGCTGTGGAACAGGCTTGAGCTCTCGGCAGGGCCCAGCAGGACTTACATCCCACGTGCAGCACGGTGCTGTCGGAGGCTGTGCCAGCCGTGCCGAGGGCGTGGCAGCCGTAGGTCCCCGCGTCCTCCTCCCGCACCGCCTGCAGCCGCAGCACCGCACGCTGGGTGCCCGCCGGGAATGTCGCCATCGCCTGCTCCCCTGCCCGAGACCCACACATCAGCACCCCACGTGCCTCTGTGGGTCCCTCCTGGTGTCACACCGGGGGACCCCCCTCGTGTGATGTCGCTGCGGGGCAGTGGAGGGGTCCCACCGTGCTCCCGGTCCCACCTTTGTACCACACGATGTGGGGTGGGGGTGCCCCCGAAACCCAGCACTCCAGGGTCACATCCTCTCCCACCAGCACCTTCAGGCTGGGTGTCACTGCCAGGATGGCAGGAGGTTCTGTGCCACGGGGAGAGATGTCTTTGGTCACTCTCTGCTGTGCTGGGTGCGGTGCCATCCAGCCAGAGGGGACCCCAGAGCCCTGGGAGCTGTCCCCCAACATCCTCCATCACACACAGCCCCATTCCCACTGTGCTGCTGACCCCAACATCCTCCATCACACACAGCCCCATTCCCAATGTGCTGATCCCAGCACTCTCCATCACACACAGCCCCATTCCCACTGTGCTGACCCCAGCACTCTCCATCACACACAGCCCCATTCCCACTGTCCTGACCCCAACACCCTCCATCATACACAGCCCCATTCCCAGTGTGATGCCAAGGAACAGGGAGCAGGTACCAGTGAACTCCAGGGTGATCACTTGCTCATCCCAGCCCAGTGTGCTGCTGGCATGGCAGCTGTAATTCCCTGCATCCTCTGGGACAGCAGACCTGATGTGCAGGGTGCCCTCAGCATCCCTGAAAACCCTGCAGCAAATGGGAGAGAAAGGGAGAAATGAGCCCTGTGGAAACAGGGATGATGGAAAATGTGTTGATATAAATGAGCAGGTTCCAGGCCATGCTGGGCAGGTGGTGGATGTGGGTCAGCACTTAGAGCCAGCTGCTGCAGGGAAGGACTTTGCTTTAAAGCAGGGAAAAGCACTGAGAATTGGGCTTTTTCATCTCAAAAGTCCAAAAGCCTTCCCCAAAGTCAACTCTGGCACTCACAGCCTGACACGGGCAGGAGTTGAAAGGCAAAAAGCAGAAGGAATTAAGAGGAAGTACAAGGAGTATTTTGAGGCTTGAGCTCACACCAGGTGTGCAAAGTGGGGACGGTGACCTGGATAAGGCAGGACAGCTTAAAAATAAATATAGGAAATTAAGGCCAGCAGCATGCCAAGCATGTCAGGAGCACGGGCTGGGATACTGCAATGCCTCCCTCTTTCCAGAGCAGCCCCAAGCCTGCCTCCCTCAACTTGTACATCCCTGCAAGGGGAGCACCATCCCTGTGGGACAGGCAGGATGGAGGCTCCTGGGTCCCCAGGGGTTACCTCTCATCCTGCTGCAGTGCCCAGCCCCAGCGCTTCCAGCTGCTCTGGGGCTGGGGGTGGCCCCCGGCCGTGCAGTTCAGCCGCAGCTCCTGGCCCCTGCTGAAACGCTGGGGACTGGGGTCCACCTTCACCCACGGTGCCTCTGCGAGGGGTTGGAGCAAGGCTCAGCCCCCAGGTGCCGCTCACCACCCTCCCACGGGGCAGCAAAAAATCCCCCAGGCCAGGGTCACACACAGGGGCAAAGCCTACCCTGGATGAAGAGCCACAGCGAGGCGGTGGCAGTGCCATGGGTGCTCTGTGCCACACACTCATACAGGCCCTCGTCCCCTGGCTGCACGTGGCTGATCTCCAGGGAGCTGTTCTGCAGCAGCCGGGTCCGGCCATCCCCTGGCTGTGCCACCTTCCCGTCCCAGCTCCAGGTCAGGTTGTAGGGCACATCCCCCAGGACCACGCAGGACATGACCACGTCCTGGCCCGGTGAAGCCGTGATGTTTCCCGGGGCGATGAGACGCGGTGGTGGCTCTACAAACACGGGGGGCCTGGGTGAAAGGAGCCCATGCCCAGCCGTGGAAAGGGCTCTGAGGCTTGGCACAAGCAGCCCCCACCTGAGACAGAGACGAAGGCACGAGCCCGGGTCGCTCCGACTTTGCTCGTGGCTGTGCACTCATAAAAGCCCTCGTCACTCTCTGACACTGCAGGGATCAACCAGCTGATGTTCCCTGAAATCCTACAAAAAGGGAGAGATGAAGATATGGACCACTCACACCTTGGGACTGCCGTGCCACCATCCCAGTCCTGCTCCCTGGGACCTTTTTCATCTGAGTCAGGCAAAGAGATGCATCCCCAGTTACTGCAGACCTGTCCCTTGGAATTTTCCTCTTGGGATGCTCAGAACCTGAAGGCACCCACCCAGCACACAGCTGGCACAGCTCAGGGGCTGCTGCTGCCCATGTGAGTTCTTCCTGGGCCATACCAGAGGCTCACCTGAAGAGCTGCTCTTCCCTGAGCTTCCTCCTGCCACGGCTGAGCTGCAGGCGGAAAGGGATCTCACTCCATGCAGAGCAGGAGATGAGCTGTGGCTCATGGTTGTAAGCCTGGATATTGCTGGAGATGTTCACTTTAGGTAGACCTGGAAAGGGTTGGGGACATGCAGATGTGCAATACTCTTGGGGGCTCACTGGGAGCTGCACTGGGATGCAGGATAACCAAGGAGAAACCAAAGCAGACCAAACCTCTGGTCCCTGCTCAGCACTCGCTGGTTCCACTCACCGGGGACCACGCTGGTGTAGGTCACCCCTGAGAGGCGGTGCAGGGGGTGGCCCTGGGCATCTTCACCCTTCACCTTTAGCAGAAAATCACCCGAGGGGGCCCAGAGCGGGGAACCCACCCAGAGCTGCGTGGTGGAGCCGGAGGAGGAGTTGAGGAGGGGCTGCACCGGCAGCGAGAGGAGGACGTGGCCCGAGGTGTTGAAGAGTTCGATCTCCCGCAGGCGCCCAGGCGGCCTCAGACCGGTGCAGTTCACCAGCACGGAGATGGGCAGACCTGGAAAGCCGGGAGGGAGAAAACCACCAACCACATTCCCGGCTGCAAAACGCCCCGATGCAGCATCCAGCCCCTCGGGCAGCACCACCCTCACCCTGCACCGGCCGCTCTCCGGGCTGGCTGGTGTCAAATTCCGGCTCGGTGGAGAAGCTGGCTTGAAAATTAACGTTGCTGATGCCCGTGATCCTCAGCGAGTGGCGGCCACTGCTCCGGGTCTGGAAGCAGATTGAGAGTAAAGTGCTGAGAGTAGGGGAAGGGAGAGGAGATGGGAAGGGAGAGGTTGCAGCCGGTCCCTTTCAGCCTGCTCACACATCCTCTGCCTGGCCGGAGATGGATGGGGAAAATCCACACCTGGAAAAGCCTGGCAAGCTAAATATCCATCAGGGAAAGGCAGAGGATGGACAGGTGTGCCACCAGCCTACCGTGACCAGCCACGTCCCTGGCTCGTAGGGCTCCACAGCCACCACCAGGGCTGAGTTGGGGATGCTGAGCAGCTCCTTCAGACCTTGGCCTTTCTCCAGGACCTTTCCTGTAACAGTAAGTGAATGTCTGGGTGGGCAACCCAGGTCTATCCCCTGGTTCCTACAGCAGCCAAGAGTAGCCAGGGTAGTGCAGAGCCCATCACAGCCCACAGCCAGGGCAGCAGGGAAAACCCTCAAAGCCAGAGGCAAAGCCAGCCTGGGAGGGGAGCAGGGAGATGAGCTGGTGTTTACTGAGGACTCTGTAGCTCATCACCTTTTCATTTGAGTTTTAGGGCAAAGTTTGGTGAAGCCCTTTCTGCTTGTCCTCACCTGAGATCTTCCTGGGGGGCAAAGCATCACCCCTCCCTTTGTTGTCCCTCTCCCCCGGACTCCTACCTGCTGGATCCCGGACCTTGATCCCTGGGGCAGGGCCACTCAGGGAGATGGTGACCTCCTTCAGGCTGGGATCAAAGGGGACCTGCCATGTGTTCTCCCCACCATCCTCATGGTCCGTGGACAGTAGGTGGACCTTGGAAGCCTGGATGGCCTCTTCCACCCACTTCAGCACCTGGAGGCAGGCAGGGCAGGATTAAACCTGGATCTCCCTCACTGACAGGCACAGCCTCACTTCAGCACAAGGGACCAGGTCTCCTCACTCACCTCTGTCACCTGCTGCTTGTCCAGGTGGAAGATCTGCCCGGAGCTGGTGGCAGCGATGCGCTCGTACACGCGGTACCCGGGGTGGCTCCTGTCCCCGCAGTCCCCCGTCAGCACAAACACCACCTGCCACAGACACGGCCCTGTGACATCCCGCCCACCCACGGGAGGGGACACAGCTGGCATTCACCAGCATCCCAGGACATCCAGTCTGCCCAGGGGCTGCAAAATTCCCCCCCAGTATTTTTTATAGCCGCGTCTCACTGACGTGGTGCTGCTGCTGCATCCCCCGAGCTGCTGTCACAGGAGCCCTGCGGGCAGCGCCAGGGCCGCTCACCTGGCTCTGCTTGTGCTGCAGAAGCCGCAGCAGCTCCTCCTGCTGCTCGTAGTCCTTGGCCCGAGCATCCGAGAAGACGTAAACGAAGGAGCCGGGATGCGAGATCTCCACGGCCACCCTGATGGCCCCCACGCTCATCTCCGGGCAGTCCCCCCCGCCCTGAGGGACACGGGCAGGGACGTGGCACAGGCACAGAGGCACCCAGTGCTCAGCTCCCGGCAGGATCCCACCCAGGGGAGGCTCACTGGGAGGAACTACCCTCCATTTTTCTGGAGTCAGCGGAATGGAACTGCAGGGACACTCAGGATCGCACAGACCCGACTCTGTCCCACAAATGATGAGAATTAAAGATCCCATTTGGGGATCCGTGCTCACAGGAGACACTGGTTTCCCACAGACACCTTTAGTGGTGCCCACCCCTGTGGCTGCAGAGCCAACCACCCCAGGGAAGCCTCCTGGCACAGAGAGGACCAGCTCCCACTTTCCCAGGGCTTGGCACCCTGAAGGGCTGGGAAACCATTTGCAGCCTCAGCGTTACACCTCCTGCCAAAACAGCTGCATCCGAGGGGAAACGCCACAGGGATTTAGCAATTCACAGGAGGCAGGGCAAGAGTGGGGATGGATAAAGCAGGATTAAGCTCCCGGGGAACATTTCAGCTGGCAGAAAACAGACGAAATAATTTAAGAAAAAAAAAAAAAANAAACCAGAAATTAAAAACTCAATTATCAAGCAGTGGTTCTAGAAGAGATTTTTGGTACCATAGAGAGTCTGTGCAAACACTCCTGGGAACAGCATCTCCATTAGGAAAAAGAGCTGTGGACTGGGCATTCTCTGGCCTGTTGCAGGACTCTGGGGCACAGCACCAGCATCACCCATCCTCTCCACTCCCACCCCCGTGTGCAGCCCCAGCCAGGCTGGCTCAGCCTGACCCCCCATCACCCTGTGGGGGATGCAGGGACTGCTCCCAGAACCCACCACCATGCAGTGCCAGGCTTCCCCCCGAGTGCCAGGGGCCAGGCACCAAGCCAGGCCTGGCAGAGCAGAGTGGGGCTGAGGGTGCCTACCTGGACATGGAGCTCCCGCAGGCGCTGCTGGAAGAGCTGGGGATCCGTGGTGAGGGTGACAGGTCCCACCTCTGCAAGACATGGATACCACCACCTCAGCCCCCTGGCCCCTGCACCAGCTTCTTCCAATGCCACCCACTCTGCCAGGGCTCCTGGAACCTGCTCTGGCTCAAACACCTGGGACACTCAGGGTACAGCAACTACCCTGGCTTGGCACCAGGAGAGAAGTGGGTTTGGGCAGACCAGCCCCTGTGTCCACACTGTGACCACTTCAGCAAACCATTCCTATGCCCAGGAATTTCTCCCGACACTCTGGGTGGTCCCAGCCAGGGTGAGCTGCAAACCCAATGCCCTTTTCTACTGGGGAAGGCTCCCAGCAAAGCAATGCAGGAATCAATTCACTGCCTCTGCCTCCTTCCCTGTCTAGCTCCAGTGGTTTTCACTCAACTGAGTGTTTCTGCTGAAAATAAAGCTTGGGTCCCACTCTCCTTGTAGGAGGCCAGGGCTCTTTCGGGGAACAGCTGCCCTTTTATGGGTGTGCACAAAAAGAAGACAAAGACAGAGGCAGAAAGGAATGACTCTGGTATCACAGCAAGTTACCAAAAGCTCTTAGCAAGCGGTGTTTTTATTGAGGTGACCTGGAAGCACACTGTGGACTTGGACAGAAATATCCCTGTGATTACTCCGGGGAGATTAGAGCAGGATGGAGGGGAAAGAGCAACCCCAACAAGGTGCCAGCACCCCTGGGATTAATATAGTGGGAAAAGCCCACCCTGTGCCCACAGGGTGTCCTGGGGACAGGAGCCCCAGCCTAGCTCCTGGCTGTTGAGCTGCCATCTCCATCACAGCAGGCATTAAAAACAGGGAGAAAGGAAAGTGCAGGCACTTGTAAAGTGCATACTTCAGAGCCAGACCCAGCCAGAACCACAGCCCAGCTCCCCACAGCCCCATCCCTGGCAGGACACATCCTCACCCTGCCCTGGACCTACCTGGGTCGTGGAAGGGCACCAGAGCATAGTTGCTGATGGGCTTTGTGCTCCTGCTGAGCGTCCTCTCCAGGATGCGCGAGGCCCCATCCATCACCTGCACCAGGTCGTCGTACATGGAGCCGGTGACATCAAAGACAAAGGCAAGGGTGGCCCACCCTGGGGACCTCTCGGCCACACTGAGGGCCAGCAGCGTGCAGAGACCCACAAACACCCCTCCGTGGGGTGGCATGGTGGGGGAGACGCTCAGGTGTCGGGAACACCCCTTGTGTCCTTGTCCTTGGGCACCGTCCCCACAGCAGGGAGGGACGCGGTGTGCGAGGGGCCACACGCGGCGGGGACCGAGAAGGGACCCCGGGCAGGGAACGCCCAGCGCTCCGCAGCTGCGGACCTGCTCCTCCAGCGTTCAACTTCTGGGAGGGAGGAGGGAGGGCGGGAGGAAAAACCGGGCTTTTGGAGCCAACGACGCGGCAGGGAGGTGGGTGGGAGCTGGAGGGAATCGGGATGGAGATACAGGGATTGGGAAGCAGATCCTGCAGCCCACGGGATTGTCAGAAACACTGCTCAGGGCCCCTCCCCAGCCCCGACCCCCTGGCTCAGAGACACCCTGCTCTGCTGGGGGGAGCAGGGGGTTAGGGGAGGACATGGGGGTCACAGCTGAGCACCTGGGAGCAAACCCTGCCAAACCCCGGCGGGGGCAGAGACAGCTGCGAAAGGAGCCCAAGGAAGCAAATTCCCCGTGCTGGGCAAAGGACCCCTGGAATAAGGGTCTGCAAGGCGGCTTGGAGGTCAGGGGGCTCTGTGGGGGGCTCGGGTGGGCTCACCCACGCAGCCACCCCACGAACAGGGGGAGCAGAGAGCCACGCAGAGCACAGACAAAGCCGGAGCCAGGACATGGGCTGGGACAGGCAGCGCTTGGCCGGGAGCGCTGGCTGAGGGTGAGGAGCGTTTCCTGCCTCCCCTGGAAGCGGAGTGCTGAGCTCATGGCTGCTCCGCAGGGATGCTCTGCTCTTACTCAACTCCCCCGCAGCGGGACCCAGGCAGCAGCCGCAGCCAAAAGCCGGCTCCAGGTGAAGCTGCACCTCCTGCAGCCCCGGCACCAGCCCTGCTCCTCCCACACACAGGAGACCGGGGGAGATCACCCATCTCATGACCCACACACAGGACAGTGGGACCACCCTGTGCATTCCTTTATCCCGGCAAGCGTGGGCTCAGCCTCAGAGCGGGCAAGGACATTCCCTTAGAGCAGGACAATGACACTGCTGCCCCTGGGGCTGTGCCAGTGGCCTGTCCCCCTCCTGTGCCACAACCAGGGCTTGCACTCCCCCAGGCTTTGCACTCCCAGCCCCACAGAGCTGAGGGGAGTGCCCATAGTGCCACAAAACCTACCTTGGAGCATCCCAGGCACCAACCTGCATCCCAGGCACCAACCTGCATCCCAGCTCCATCCTGCACCCTGGCAGAGAGTGCCAGTGCTGCTGGCACAAAGAAACCTCAACAGCTTCTCTTCATCACCAAACTAATCCCAGCCAGCCCTTTCCACGCTCACCAGTGCTCCCAGTGCCAGGAGCACCTATGCTAGCTGGGCTTTAACCCGTTCCCTGCTGGGGGTTAAGGCACAGCCTCTGGGTAACCCCTGCGGTTTGGAGCCTGTGCCTGTCTTTGCCCACTCCATGGCACAGAGGAGAAATCCCTGGGAGCTCCCACCATGTGCTGGCACAAAGCACCTCTGGGCAAAACCCCCTGCACAAACACAGCCTCCTTGTTCGGACCATTAGGGCATCTCCTCTGGCCTCCCGAAAACAATTAGTCAGCCTCGTTAGGAGAGCAAACACAAGGGACATGGGCTGGCAGGGAGGCCTCGCAGCGCTCGTTTCCGGAAGAGTTGGCAGAGCAGAATGGCCAACACGACCCTGCTGCACGTGAAAAGCCCAATCCAGGCTCTGAGCCCCCTGTGAGCCCTGCCAGGGAAGGGGGAGGGGGCTGCCAAGGGGCGCCTCTACTCCGGGCAGTGGGACACAATTATGGAATATTCGTGTCAAGATTCCTCTGCAGCCCCCGTGTGCCAAAAGTGACCCGATGGCTCCCAGCCCGCTGTGTGGATGAGGGGGCTCAGAGGGGACAGGGATGGCCCCCACAGGGACATGGCTGTGTCTTCACTGCAAAAGGAAAAAGGGATGCAGGCACTGTGTCAGGATGGGACCTGGAAGAGGGAAAGCTGTGTGTGAGTAAAAGGAGGTGGGAGGAGCAGTGTTATGGGGGTGAAGGGTGCCTGGGATGCCTGGAGCTGAGACCTGACAGCTCCTCACAGGTGTGGGCACAGTGCCTGACTGCCCACAGAGCCCAGAGCATCCATATTTACACCTGTGCTGGTGCCATCATAGCCCTGCTCTTGGGGCACAGGACAGTGACACCCCCCAGCCCAGCTCCCAGCCCTGCTGGTGCCAGCGCAGCTTTAGGGGCCCCCATGACCCCCCAGCCCAGCACATCACAGACCACTGCCACTTCATTACTGTCATTAAGCTTTTATTTCCACTGTCACAAAGTTCCTGGGTTTTGTTTTGTTCTGTTATTAAACTGTTTCATTTGCTTGGTTTGCTCTTGAATTCATCTCAAGACAAGGCAGCGGGGCATGCAAGCCGAGACACCGGCACGGACGCACACACAGGCTTCATCTTCACAAACAAGGCTCTTTGCTGGAGCTGCTGCTTCTCAGCCCAGGGCTTGGCCACTCCCTGGGCAGGGCTGTGCCACCCCTGTGTCACAGGGTACCCAGCCCAGGGCTGGTGGCCACGGGAACAGAGAGAGAAGGGAAGGATGACTTTGCTGCATGGGCAGGGCTGAGATGTGTAACTGAGAGCCCAAAACTGCTGCACCCCAAACTGTGCACTGAGTCTGGGGCCATCAGCTCCCTCCTTTGCCCTCAGTCCTCACTTCTGTCCCAGCCAGACCCTCCCCTCCAATGCCCTCAGGAAGGACAGGTGACAGATTCTCTCACTAAATGTCCCAAATCTCCTCCTTGGACGGGGGACAATGAGCTGGCTGCAGGTCACTCACCCACCCCAAATGACCCCCAACTCTAAATACACAGGAAGGGGGCAGCTCTGCCAGGGATTTCAGCTGCCCCCATGCCATGCCTGGCTCTGCTTCAAAGCCAGCCCTGCTCCAAGTGGGGCTCAAACCCAGATCCCAAGACTCCAACACAATTCCTCGCTCTGGGCAGCTGCATCCCTGCCCACTGAGGAGCAGCAACCTGGACTGGGAATCCCACAACCTCAGCTTCCCCATCCAACAGGAATGTGGTGTCCTGATGGCACAGGAAGAGCCAACAGGCATCTGCTTCTGTGAAAGAGGGTGAGATGCAGCTGGTACCTGGCACAAACAGGGTCTGGGGTCCCCCATAAGCAAACACCCCCCCTCCACCATCCCAGTGGAGAGTGGTCCCGGGACCAACCTGGTCTTGTTATAAATTGCATTAATTAACAGCCTGCTCCAGAGGAAAAACCCTTCACTTCTCTCTCTCTTGGGTCTTGGTTTGTGCTGTGAGGAGAGGGCAGGGGAGAATCTGCCTCCAGAACCCTCTCCCACATTCTTACTCCTGGGGGAAACAGCTCAGCCCAGCCCAGCCCCAGAGCTCAAGGAAAGACGGATACAAAGCAGCAACAGTCAGCACACAGACAGAAAAGTGAAAAAAAGGAAAGTACAGACATGGCATTTAATGGGGCAACACCGACAAGGACAAATGAGAGGGGGCACATGCCACAGTCACTGGGGCTGGACCCTCACCTCTGCCTGGCTGTGCTTTGGGCCCCCTTCCCATGGCCAGGGCTCTATTTTGGACAGGCATCAGGAATCCGAGTATGAACAGAGACAAACCAGGGCTTGCTGGGCATTTCATCATGAGCAGGTGTAAAATAGAGCTGGAATTAAAGACTGGCTGATGTAAATCCCACCCCAGCGCTTCATGCACCATTCCTGGTGTTCTGCAGGTGCCTGGTGCTCCATGGGTCCCTGTGCCTGCAGTCCTGAGCCATATCCAGCATCGTGCTTGCCAGGGCACAGACACCAAACTGCTCTCCAGAGGGGCATGGCTCACCCCAGCCACTCCACTGATGGGGAAACTGAGGCACGAGGAGGTTAAGGCCAACATTTCCAAGCATGAGACTCTCCAAGCCTTGTTTTCAGTGATACCAAGATGCTGCAGATCCTGGTGGTGTTCAGGAGGAATCAGGGGCCCTCAGTGCTTCCCAAAAGGGAGATTAGAAACATCCAAGCCAGGGTCCCAATCCATGGCCAGGGGGAACAAATGGGGCCAAAATGCTTTGCTCAGGGACACTCAGTGTGCCAAGAGCCCTGGCAGGGCTGACTCCTTGGGGAGAGACATCTGTGAGCACTGATGGAGCTCAAACCATGACAGGTCCTCCAAAAATTAAAAGCTTTCCAGGGGAAAAGTGTCAGAGGAAATGAGGTTTGCCTTTGCCTGGGAACTATGTTAAACGTGGCAGGGCCCATCATTCACCAGCAGAGGTGATTACAGCAGTGTCACATTCATTGGGAACATCGATTGGCACCAGGAGGGGACCAGTCTGGCAGATGAGCATTCAATAAGCTGCAGGCACTGCAAAAACCTACCCCAGAGAGTTGCATTTTGGCCACAGAGCAATAAGGAAAAGGAGGTTTCCATGGGAGTGAGTGAGGGACACCCTCCAGAAGCACCCCCACAAAATATGGGCATCCTCAGGGGCAGGAGCTGCAGAAGAGGCAGAAATATTGCACGTGGACATGAGGTCAGACTCCTTAGGGATGGGGAAAGGTGGTGTTTCATGGGCATCAAGAAGTACCACAAGCACAAAATCCCAAAACTGGGGTGTGGGGCTGCACAGTGAAGAACCAGCATCCTTTGGGTGGAAGGATTCAGGAAACACTGAGGCACCACCTGGTGTCCTGCATTGTGAGACACCTGTCAGGCTGTCCTCCACATCCAGATGTCACCTCCCCCTGCCATGGGGACAGTCCTCTGCTGGGCATAGCCACAGGAGTGGGGAGAAAGATGGATGGAAAGATGCTGCTACCATCAGCTGGACCAGAGATGGAAGGGGGAGGCCCCAGGGTGGCTTTAGGGGTCCCAAAGGCTTCTTGCACTCTGCTCCCGAGGGAATGCACATCTCTCCTTTCCCAGAGCAGGCACCAAGGCAGCTGAGGCATCACCCATGCAACGCTCATTCTCCAGCAGAGATGCCAACTGTGCCCCACTGAGGTGTGGGTGCTGGTGGGGCTGAGCTGGGGGCACATCCCAGAGGGGTGCTGGGTGTTGATGGAGTTTGGAGAGGCCATGCAGGCCCTGCTCACCATGGGGGGCTGCAGCCCAGTGTCCCCAGGTGTGCATTCCCAGCCTTTTGCCTCCCCCAAGGTGGGCACAAGTGGCTCACCCTGGGTTCACAGCAAAACCTCCCGTGTCCTGTGGGACTGAGGGGTAAGGAGACACCCTGAGCTGTGCACAGCCCAGCCTGGCACTGCCCTGTCCCCTTGTCCCACCTGGGATGGGGGCACGGAGCAAGACAGAGCAAGGCTCCCCCTGTGCCCCTCCAGCACAGAGGATGATTCACAGCCACCACCAAACACCTTCCCACCGTTTGCAAAGCAGAGCACAGCAAAGGAATCTGCTCGAAAGCCAAACCCAGCTCTGGGCTCCATTAATACTTTTTCATGCAGTGAGAAAATGAATAAAAGGAAGGAAATGGGGACGTTCTGGTGCCCAGCAGTTTCCTCACTCTGCCCGACTGAGAGATGGAGCTTGGTCTGCTCAGGGTCTGGGCTGAGTGAGCTCTCACCGAGCTCCCAAAGGGAAGGATGAAGAGAAAAATGCAGGGAACATGGGAATGGGAAGAGGAAAAGAAGCTACAGCATCCCCTCCAAACAGCAGCCAGCCCACGGAGCTTGGGATACAAGGGGTGGGAGGAGAGGGGGGAAGGCAGATTTTTGGCTTCATTGTTATTGCAGGCTCCCGGGTCCCCGCAATAGTGTACGAGCATGTAAACCTTACAAATCCTCACCTGGGTGGGTGGACACACACACGAGAGACGAAACACAGCAGCAACATTTACAACAAATAAATAAGGATTTTGATCATTGAGATGGGCATATATAAAAAAAAAGCCTCACTTTTTTCTCCACCGAAGGGGAAAATAAAAACCCAAAACCAAACCGAAAAGCACAATACTGTCTCACCAAAAAAACCCAACAAAACAAAACAAAAAAAACCCCAAAACAAAACAAAAAACCAATATAATATATATCCCTAGAGAGCCGAGCCAGGCTGCCAGCGGCACGGTGGGTGATGCCAGGACTCTGTTCCCAATCGCCGTCGGTGCCTCGGCTCCCCGGCCACCCCACACGGGCAGAGCCTGGGGGTGCAGCCCCCCGGTACCTTCGGGCTCCGTCTCTGGCCGGTTCCCAAGAGAGGATCCCGCCGGCGCATCCGCGGTCCCATCCGAAAACGTAGGAAAAAGGGAGCAAAGGGGGCCAGGAGGCCGGGAGGGGGCTCTGCCGGCGGCGATGCTCCAGCCATGCCCCCGGCACTGAAGTCTTGGGCGTTCGCTGCCGCTCAGACCGGGCGGGGTCTGGCGCGGGGTTGTTTGTTTATTTTTTTGGAAAAAGCAGAAGTTGGCGAATGGCAGCGGCTGGTTCAGAGTGCAGAGAGGGGAGCGAGCTCGCGCTTGGAGGGCATCCCCGGCTCGCGGAACGGGAAGGGAGGCCGGGAGGGACAGGCAAGCTTCGCACGGTCGGATGGCACGGAGAGCATCTTCCCCCAGGCATCTGCGGGATAGCGTGGGGAGAAGGGAAATAGGGTGAGAAGGATGGCCAGGAATCCCTGTGACCACCTCATGTGGAAGTCTGGGAATTACCTGGGACAGATCAGAGCTCAGCCCAGGTTCCCTACACGGAGGGAATAAACCTGAGACCTTGGGAAGGGGGACATTAGGAAGATGCTAATAGAGTAAGCCATTGGTTCAAGACCTTAGACTTATAAGGTCAAGCCCCAGCCCAGTAACCAAGTTTGGGCACCAGGTAAAACCCTATAAAATGCCAGGCTAACCACGGCCCTGGTCTTTGGATGCTGCCTTCGGTCAGAGGCATTAAATCCAATCTCTGAGCTATCCATTGTACCCATCTTGTCTATTAGCCACGTGCAACCCAGCCAGACCGGGAGTGGGGTCACAGGGATCCCCCCACCTCGTGACAATCTCATGTGACACCAGCACAGCTGGAAGGGCAAAGCTGGACACAGAATAGAGATTGAAAATCTCAAAACTCCAGTGGGGTTAAAAAATACCCCAGCCCCAGGACACTGCCTGGACTGTGATGACCAAAACCACTCCAAGGGACTCTGCACAGCTGCACAGGGCACAGCAAGGACCATGGGGTGCCCAGCCCAGCACCTGTATGATGCTGTGAACCAGTGCCCCCGACACTGCCGTGCCAAATCCAGCTCCAGGGCATAATATAGTAAGATAAAAGATAAATAAAACATTCAATAAAATCTGTCTCTGGAGCATCCCCATGCCCCCAGCACGCCAGCTGCCTCCCTGCCTCGTCTGCAGCCACATCTGCTGGTGAGGGACTGAGCTGTGCCGAAGGCAAACATTTCCATCTCCATGGGATGAGGTCTGAGGGAGCCCTGTGATACGGAGAGGACTGGGAGAAACCTATCAGAATGGGGGCAACACTCCTCCTGGCTGGATTTGGGGGGGATATCCATGCTCTGGTGCTTCAGCAGAGGACAATCAGCTGCCTGTGCCCGGGGGAGGTGGGAATGGCATGAGGCAGGTGGGAGATGGAGCCCCCCAGCCCCCAGCACTGCACTCACCGCCGCTCGGCCCCGGGACTATACGAGCCCATCGTAGAGGGAGAGCGCCTGCACAATGGAGGGGTCGGCCTTGGAGCCCTCCTGGAATTCCTGCAGCGTCAGCTTCCCGTCTGCATTCTGCAAAACACTCCTGTCACTGCCCTGCCCCACCCCGGCTGAGCAACCCGACACCGACACCTCCGCACCAGCCCACACATCCTCCCCACGGCCCTGCCTCAGCCTCGGCTTCCCCATGGAGCCACCCGTGCCTGCAGCCATGGAGGGGACAATGCCACCTTGGAGACCCTGAAATGGATACAGGGGTCCCAGAGGGATGTGGGGATCCCACAGTGACCTTGGCAGCAGCTGAGACCTCATGTTGGTGGGGCAAGGAGGCACCTGCAGGAACCAAGATGCAGCAAAGGAACCCACAGCACCTTCTAAATCCCTTGGCACAGGATAAAAAAAACCCAAAGCATCCTCACCTTGTCCATCATGGCAAAAATCCGATCCACCCTCTTCTCTGGTGTGTTCTCCTCCTCAGGAAGCTCCACTGTGTTTCCCTGCAGCAGCAGGACAGCACCAGGTCACACAGCCATCTGTGCCCTCCCTGGAGGATGTCCCCAGGTGAGGATTGTCCCCCCACATCAGGACAGGGCACAAGGGGCAGTGTTGGCAGTAGAACCACCCTCAGCAACCAGATCCAGACACTGCCCTGGCCATGACAGTCACGATAGCCACAACCCCTCACTGAAAAAGGCCAAAGAAGGCATTGGGGGTGTTTCAGCTTTCCTACAGAGCTGAGCTCCAGCCCAGCAGAGACCTCCATGGCCTGCTGACCCTGTGCCCCCCCTGCCCCTCTTACCACCATCTGATAAATGGCATCCACAATGTCCAGCATCTCGTTCCTCGTGATGTACCCGTCGTTGTCCAAGTCGTACAGCTTAAACGCCCCTGCAGGACAGAGCAACACCAAGGGGCTGAGGTGGTGCCCCCCACTCTGGACACACACCCCAGCACCCTCGTGGGGCTGAGCCCACCAGCATCCCATGGGGAGCACTTACACCTCAGCTTCTCGTCCAGCGTCCCTCGGGAGGTGACCGACAGTGCCTGGATGAACTCGGAGAACTCGATCCTCCCATCCTGGGGGAGGAAAGGAAGGGTCAGGAGGGGTCAGGGTGCTGCTGCCAGCAAAGCCCTCCCTGCCCATGTGTCTCTCCTCTAAGGGGGGCTGTCCTAGGGTGATATTATGATGTTTATATCCCCAGTCATCTGTTGGGTTTATTCTGGATATTACGCTCTGTACCTTTCATATTGAGTCTGAAGGGAAATGCAGAGTTTGTTTTCAGAAACTCTCCTCCTCCTCCTGGCCTTGAGATGGACGCAGAACAGAGAGGAATTTTTTTTTTTTGTTTTTTTTTTTTTTTTTTTTCCCTGAGCTGTAAGTGCTTAATGCTGCAAATGTTTAAAATTAAGCCATTGTTTTCAAAAATTTCCNGGGGGCTGTCCTAGGGTGATATTATGATGTTTATATCCCCAGTCATCTGTTGGGTTTATTCTGGATATTACGCTCTGTACCTTTCATATTGAGTCTGAAGGGAAATGCAGAGTTTGTTTTCAGAAACTCTCCTCCTCCTCCTGGCCTTGAGATGGACGCAGAACAGAGAGGAATTTTTTTGTTTTGTTTTTTTTTTTTTTTTTTTCCCTGAGCCTGGCTCTCTTTGCTTTTTGCTTTCTTACTAGTTAGTTAGCTAGAGAAGCTTCGCTTTTTTTTTCCTTTTTTCCCCCTTTTTTCCTTTTTTTCACTTTTTCAACTGTTCAAATCTCCCTAGACTGAGGACCCAGGGGAGTGCCAGGGGGCCTGGCCCATCAAGATCTACCCTGAGCAGCAACTTTGCCAAGTGCCGGAGGGACTGAGAATGGAGGAACCATCGACAGGAGAGACAGACTCCCTTCCTAAAGCTGGCATTTCTTCAGAGCGACACGGGTATTGTTCAACTTATTGTGTTTGGGTAGTGCTGTTAATAAACAGGTTTCTTTCCACTTCTCTCTGAGGGAGTCTTTCCCAAACCGGTTTGGGGGAGGGGAGGGAGAGCCCCTTAGGAAGTTTCCTCCCAAATTTGCCTTAAACCACTACAGGGCACATCCACAAAGGCGGCTGGGAGTGAGAAGTGATGCACATTTATCTCCAGCACTGTGATCCAGCTGCTGCTGCCCAGCCCAGCAGAAGGGTGGGAATGCAAGGGGCACTGCATGGATGAGCTTTTGTCAGCGGCACCACAACTCTACACTTCTCTTTTCCTGCTTTGCCACTTCATTGCCCTTCCCCACGTGACTCTCCTGCCTAAAATAAGCGTGGGGGCTCGCTCCAGCTGCGCCAATTCTATTTCACACCCCAGAAAACGCTGGAATATTTTGCTCCTCCGGTGCCAGGCAGACACATTCCAAACCCATCCCACCATCACCATGGGCCCAGCCCTGACCACACCTCTGCATCCCAGACTCACTTTGTTCTCATCGAAGACATTGAAGACAAAGGTGGCAAATTTGGTTGGGTCACCAAAGGGGAAGAACTGCTTGTAGATCTTCTGGAAGCCAGCAGCATCGAGCTGCCCGCTGGGACAGTCCTTGATAAAGCCCTTGTACCTGGGAATGGAGGGCACAGCGTGGGCCCAGGAGGGTCTCCCCACACAGATGGGAGGCTCTCTCCAGGCTGGAGCTGGGAAGGTCCCCAGGTGCTCCCTGTGTCCCTCCCATCACCCACCAACAGCATCCCAGCCCTGTGGATGAGGTCCTTGTGGGCAGCACAGTGAAGGTGGCAGTGGGGACAAGCAGTGAGTGGCACCAGTGACACTGAGCGGTGCCCACAGCACTGCTCTGACCTGCTGCCAGCTCCAGGGCCACAACCAGGCTTGTGTTGAACATTTCCTGGGAGATGGGAGATGACAGGGACCCACTGCCCAGCCAGGACTGACAGCCATGCCCTGGCAAAAAAACAATGGCACAGTGACCACTGAGTTCTGTGAGGGTGGCACTGGAACGGGCTCCCCAGGGAAGTGGTGATGGCACCAAGCCTGCCAGAGGTCAAGAAGTGTTTGGACAACACTTGCAGGCACATGGGATTCTCAGGATGTGCAGGGCTGGGAGCTCGACCTAGGATGATGCTTTCGGGTCCCTTCCAGCTCAGGATATTCCATGAAAAAATTTTTGCATGACCCCAAAAGCTGCTCAGACAAACTGTGGGGCACAGCGGGGTTCCTGTGTCCTCAGGTGGCACAGGCCAGGTCATCCCCAAAACCCATCAATGCTTAAACACCCCAAAAAGCCCTCGGTCCCAGCTGCAGGCTGGACCTGGGTGCTGTAAAGTGCAGCAGCACCGGAGGGAGCAGGGAAGGGGCTCAGTGGGTGTGGGCACCACGCAGGGAGCACGAAGGGAGCATGTGGGACCACCCGGGCATCACGTGGGGTCCGTGGATATTATGCAATGCCTCGCCCAGATCTGTCAGGCACCCGCTGCAGCGGGACAAGGGCTGGAGGAGGAGGGGAAGGGGGTGGCGAGGTGGGAAAC
This sequence comes from Pycnonotus jocosus, assembly GCA_013400435.1. Classification (NCBI taxonomy): domain Eukaryota; kingdom Metazoa; phylum Chordata; class Aves; order Passeriformes; family Pycnonotidae; genus Pycnonotus; species Pycnonotus jocosus. The sequence goes on from VWYP01015578.1 coordinate 383,472, forward strand.
CGAAGTGCCGCTGACATCTTTTTCACGTTGCTGCAGCTATGACTCATCGGGTGGGGGGGGAAGGATGAGAGAAAGAGATAAAGAAAGCAAACCTTGACTGGTGGGATAGGGAGATGAAAGGGAAGCGGTGGCTTTTCTAGGGCGCTGTGTTCGGTGGGGTGGAGGGGATGGAGTGAGAGCGTGCTGCTGGCAAGAAACCCTGGATGCTACCCCTGACAGCCCCTGCAGCCAAAGGGAACAGGCTGGGACAGCACCAGCCTGCTGCACCAGGTCACCAGCTGGACAGGCCTCATGTCCCCACACTCTTTGGCTGCTTGTATGGGGAGCGAAGAGCCACTGGAACCCAGCCCTTGCATGGGGTGTGCAAGAAAAACCCCACTATTTTCTGGTCCTCCCTGTGTAAGGCAGCACCTGCACCCCAGGATGGGTGCACCTGCCCACACCTCCTGCACACCCCTGCTCTGCCCAGCCAGTGCCACCAGCTCCTGTCCCCTGCCCACAGCCCCATGCCAATCCCCAGCCAGCTCAGCACCATGGCAGACACTCACCACTGCTGCACCTCCTTCTCCGTGACTGCAAGAGAAAACAGGAGAAAAGAGAAAAAAAAAGAGACAGAAATTTAGTGCTTTTGCAGTGACAGCTGTTCCTCTGCACTACCCATCATTCCCTGGGGAATGCTCTGGGGCTCCCAACAATGACTTTCCTGGGGGATGTCCCAGGGCTCACTCGCTCCATGAGCTGCCAAGTGTTCCCCACATGTTCCCCATGGGGCTTTTGAGGCACAGCCTGGGCCAGCCCAGGTAGTCCATGGAGCCAGGGCTGCAGCTGCTGAAGACCCCCAAAACCAGGGAGACTCCCAAGGTATTTTGTGTTGTGCTCAGGGAGTGCAGAACTGCAAATAGACCATGAAGGGGACAAGCTGATCATGCCTGGGGAGGATCTGGCCCTGCTATCTCATCTTCCCAGAGCTAAAACACCCCTGGAAACATCTGCTGAAACATCTGCCTGGAGGCGGCTCAGGGAAGGGACTTGCCTGGCCCTGACACACTGAAGGTGGGCACAGGCACAGCCCCAGGGCTGGCATCCCCCCAGGTATCAGCTGCCTCTGTAAAAACATCATCAAACCCTCACCAGGCTCTGGAAAAACCCCCAAAATACAACAAACTAGAAAACAGACAGCACTGGCAACCCCAGGTGTCCCCAGCCAAGGGACAGCTGCTGAGATGAAAAATGTCCTCAGCAGAGGAAAGGCTCTGATGGATGCAGGGGGCTGGGCAGGGGGCTGGCACTTGTCACTGCGTGTCCCACTGCAGGAGCTGTGTCTGTGCCTCCCCACAGCGGGGAGCCAGGTGCCAGCAGGTGGGCACAGGGGGGCACAGCCTCATTTGTCATTTCCTCTGCATCTGCATCTAAATAAGGATGGAAAAGCCACAGGTCTGAGAGGCGCGGGGATAATGAGGCGAGGGGAGATGTCAATGTGCAAAGGGCTGATAAAAATAGAGACCGAAGACACACCAACAGATGCCAATTACCTTGCATGGCAAGGGAAAAATAAAACAAGCAATTTTCCATCAGGAAGGTTTGTAACGTGCCTGGCAGAAGGTGCAGGGCTCAGAGGTGAAGGCTGGGGCAGCAGCAGTGGGGCAGCCAGGAGGGCACAGGACGGCCCCCACCTCATCACCAGCTGGATTCTGGCTCCAGCATCCCTGCTAGCAGGAATTTCTGTGCCCAAAGCTGCCCCCATCCACTGGAGGGTTCCTCCATCCCAGCACAGGGGGGACAGAGCCTTCGATTCCCCCACTTCCCCTGGGATTCAGCAAAAGCAACACCCACTGTAGCACCATGGGATGTGCAGGCAGCAGCTCCCCAGTAGAGGGGATGCAGGCACAGGGATGCTCAGGATTTGGGATGAAGAGCACTGAGGGCTTTGGCAGGATCACAGGAGGGATTTGGAGGGTTTGTTTGGGGCAGGCAGCGGTCTCTTGGCAGGAGGGAGCCAGGAAGGACACACTGCATCCAGCAGCTGAGTTGGGGTGGGTTAAAACACCAGTCATGGCAGTTCCAAGGGATTTCCCCATCCCCCTGCCCAAAAAAAGGGTTGCACAGAAGCATCCTTCCAAAAGAGAGATGCTGAGTGACATCTCCAAGGGGAACAGGCTTCCCTGCACACACCTGCATTGAGACACCAGCCGTGACCTCCACCCCAAGGATGCTCAGGGGATGCCCCAGGCACCAGCTCTGCAGGCCCAAGCACCCGTGAGCACCAAGGAGGGCAGATGGAAGGAGGAGGATGAGGATGAACCCTCGGGGCAGGCAAAAAGGGCCGCAGCAGCAGCCGGGGCTGCAGTCAGAGCTCGGCTCAGCCCCTCCAGGCAAATCGCCTTCTGCTCTCTCTTGTTCGACTGCTTTTCCCCCAACGCGCTATTTTGGGCCCGGGAGCTGCCTTTCAACTCCAGCAGGAAACAATTAAGAAATGTGTGCTTTTTTTAGTACGGGAGAAATGCTGGTAATGACACGCTCGGGCTGAGGCGGGAGGGAGGGAGGGACGGAGCCGGCTCCCCTCGTGCCGCAGGAGCGATGTGTGATGCTCCCGGGAGAGGCTTTTCCCACGGAGGGAACCATTCAGGTGCCAGGCTGGAAATCAGCGCAGGGCTCCCAGGGAGGGATTTGTTAATGTGCATCCTGGCATGGAGCCACACGGAGCCCCATCCCTCCTCCAGCACCGGTGCCTGTCCTCTAGCCTTGGGGGCTGGGGAATCTGTGGGGTTTGCCCTGAGGTGGGAGCACGGCCTCATCTCCAGCCCTTGGAAAACCACCCAGAGCTGGGTTCAGCTCTCCCCTGCCACCGAGTGTCCCTTGTGCCCAGGGGCAGAGTCCCCAGCCCCGATCCAGTGTGGGGACTGAGCAGTGCCTGCCGCTCTTTGCTCTCACGGATCCGGGACAGGTGATGACTTCATGGCTGCCACTTCCCAGCCGCTCCGACCCCGCTGGGTGTTGACACTCCGAGTGGCACCAATTAGGAATGTTAATGCCCGACCCGCAGCCACAGGAGCCTTGGGGACACGCTACTGAGTGCGTGGCTGAGCCACCTGTCCTGAGGCTGGGGACAGAGGACACACGGTGGGGACAGGGCTGTCGCTGTGCTCTGCATCTCCCCGGCAGGCAGAGCCCAGCAGGGCTCACAGGCAGAACCTGTGCAGCGGCAGCTGCTGCATTTCCCTCCCGCGGCAGCGATCACGGCGCGATGCTCAGCGACACACAGCGATATAAACCTCGGCCAGGCGCGCCCCCGACGCCCAAAAACAAGGGGATGACCCCACATCAGCCCCACAGAGCACCCCACAGGAGCAGGGCCGGGTCTCTGGCCGTGCTCCAGGGGGGAGCCGGGCTCAGCTGCCGTGCCGTGCTCCAGGGACCGCCGCTCCCGCAGCCGCGCTGGGGACGGCTATAAATAGTGCACGTAGCAGCTTGTTAGTAGCAGCGTGCCCCGGCTTCCTCGGGGATGAAAGGCGCTAAATAAAGGCAGAGTATTATCGTTTGTTATGAACCGCAAGGCTGGAAGAGGCATCGCCGAGCCGGGAGCCCCAGCGGCGCCCCGCAGGCGGCGGCCCGTGCGCTCAGCCCCGCACCGCGGCATCAGGAAAGAACGGGGAATGTGCAAAGAACGGGGGATAGTGCAAAGAACGGGACTCAGGGCAGGCAGTGGGGACAGGGACAAGCACCCAGAGCAGCTCAGGAGCTGCCCCACACGGCCAAACCCCATCCAAGGGGCCTCTCCCTTCGCTGGCCGGTCCCTTCCCGCTCCCACCTCAGCTGGGTGGAAGGTTTTGGTGTCTCGCGTCTCACACAGCGCAGAGGGGCAGAGCCTCCAAGCAGCCCCCAGCCCCCTCCTCGCAGCTGCCGGTCCCCAGCTACCCCCTCCCCCCCAGCCCTCTCCCCGCACCTCTCCATCAATCCCAGTGGCACAGGCGAGCACTGACAGCTCCATCACCACCCGCCCTTCGCGTGCCCCCTCTCCTCCCACCACCCAGCTGCCACTGCAGCAAGAATCAGCTCTGGTTAATCAGTGCTCAAGCCTGTTAATTTGTGTTTTCCAGGCGGAGAGGAGAGGAGGGACCCGGGGCTGCAAATCCCGATCCTCCGCCCTGCCGCAGGGAGCTCGCTGCTCGCTGGACCGCGGCGGGGACGGGGCGGCAGGAAGGGGGGCGGGAGGAACCCGAATGGTTCAGGGACCCCTGGGCACGGTGGGATGCATGAGCTGACGTTTGTTCAGCCCCACAGGGGCTTGTTTTGTGCTGACGTCCCTTCTGCTCTGTGCAAGGGCAGGGGTTTGGCCACAGCCGCAGGGCTGGACCCTGAGCAGGACTGTGCACATTCAGCTCAGCCCCTGTGTGCCAAAAGCAATGGCACGGCTCTGTCCTTACACAGGTTTGGGTTCTCACAGGTTCAGCAAGGAGTCTCCCCCGAGCCCCCACACGTCCCCCTTGCCCCACCTGCTGGGGCAGCACCTTGATCCCGTGGGGCCGTGGCACCGCAACCTTATCAGGGAAACCAGTTAATTATTCCCAGGCACAAAGTGGCTTCCCTCACCACCACAGAGCACTCCAGCTATGCCAGCTCATGGGCTGTGCCAGCCCACGGGCAACTGGTCCAGCACCACACACTGGGCCATGGCAGGGGCAGTCCTGTGGCATTTATTTCCCCCAGGGACCTGCTGTGGCTCCTTCACAGGGTCCCCGGGCATCCCAGCACCTCAAGAAGGGGCTCCCATCAGATTTGAGGCTGCCTAAACCTGCTGTGGGTGCTCAGAGCAGTGCCCAGGCCGGGGGAAATTAGGCACCCACAATGAGTGCTCCTGCATGAGTTGGGTGGGTGCTCAGGCGTGAAGGAATGGGGCATTTATGCATTCACTAACTGGGCACCCATGCCTGAGCCAGAGGGGCACTCATGCAAAAACACCCCGGGAGATCATGCGTGGACTAATTGGGCACTCGTGCATAAATTATGTGGGTGCGCCTAGGTGAACTAATTGGGTGCTCATGCATGAACTGCGCGGGTGCTGCGGCGAGAGTGAAAGGGCCGCTCATGCACGAACCAGCTGGGGGCTCCTGCACCCATTTTTGCGGGCATTCATGAATTCACGGGGCGCTCATGCACAGATTAATTGAGCAGTCACGCGTCCATTCGCTGGGCACTCCTGCGTGAGCTAATTGGGCACTCATGTGTAAATTAGTGTAATTAGGAGATAACACACTTGTGCACGTACTAATTGGGCACTCAGGTGTGAATGCATCAGGTGCTCATGCATGAATTAATTGGACACTCAGGCATGAGCTAATTGCAGGCACGTGCGCCGATTAATTGGGCACTCATGCATCAACCACCAGGGCGCTCATGCACGGAGCAGCAGCGCCCGATCCAGCGGGAATTCACTGGGCAGCCATGCATCCATCCAGCTGGGTGCTCACATGTAAATTAATTGTGCGCTCATGCGTGTGTTAATTGGGTGCTCATGCGTGAAGGAATCGGGCGGAGGAGCCTGGGGCGCTCATGCGTGCGCTGAAGGGCCCCTCCTGCCCAAAACACCCGGGAGCTGCGGGGTGATGCCCGCACACCCCGCGATTCATGCCCAGCACCCCCTCGACTCGGAGAAAGACATATTTAATAATTTTCTGAACGTAAATTTCATACGAACTCCACTCTCAACATCATCACAGTGTTAATATTGACCAATTAGGAGCTCCCCGCTCCCTCCCTCCTTCCCTGCTCGGCAGGGTGTGCGTGCGTTCCCTCCGGCTTCACTCCAGCCCCGGGGATCACAGCGGCAGCATCACGGTCTGAACATCCCCTGCAGAAATCGCCTCTGCTCCCTCAGAGCGGCCACTGGGCTCGGCAGAGCAGGTGCTCGGTGCAGACTTCACACCTGCAAACACCGACACAGCAAGGTCCCGTGGTTTGCACAGGGGGACCCAGTGCCAGCCCCTGGCTCTGCAGAGTTACCTGGGCTAAACACAACCTGAGTGGCCATTCCCAGTTCCAGGTCTCGTCCCCACAAAACGCTCAGCCAAGAGCACGGCAGCAGCTGCTGCAGGTGAGTGTGCAGCTGTGGGATTTCATCCAGGCCCCAAACAGGGGCTGGGCAGCATTTGTCTGGTGCAGAATGGGCACCTCTCTGCAGAGAGAGGAAGATGCCCTGTATGCCAGGGCTGCCTGGGGTCAGCTCTGGCAGCCTGGGCTGTCAGGTGGCTTTGTGCAGTTCGAGGGGAAGCACTCCAGGGACAGCTGGAGCATTGGCACGAGGTTCTTCCCAGTGCACTGCCCCAGTTCCAGCACCAACCCCCAGCACAGAGCCCAGAGCCCACAGGAGCTGCATAGTGGTGGAGGGAAGGGGTGAACTCTTGCAGGCTGCCATGGGCTCAGTCCTCCTCTGGGACTGTCCATCAGTCCATCATGGGGCACTCAGAGCTCACCCAGGTCCCTGCTTGATCATGGTAAATTTTAGGATGCAGCACACATCAGCACTTTGGAAATTTGGGTAGTTTGGTCCTGATGATGTGTCTCATTAAAATTCAGGTTGAACTCCTTAATGATGCCCTAGTCCCGTGCTCTCTGCCAGCTCTAGGGCCACCAGTCCACCCCTGGTTGGGCTCTTCTCCTTCTCCCAGGCAGCACAGGGACAGCTCTGGGGAAGAGGCTGTAAAACACGACTGTGGCACCAGGGTCACCCCCATGCAAACAGCTGTTTCTGCAATTTGACTGATGTCATTTTCTTTTGCCCCCAGCTTGCCCCAACTGCTGTTCCCCCAGCTCAGCCCTGTGCCCATCCCTGCTCCCAGCCACATCACCCATACACGGGGGTGTCTCTGTGTGGGAGCCCATCCCTGCAACATCCCCAAGGGATTTGGGACCAACCCCAACTGTGTGGGCACCAACACAGCCGGAGCTGCCTGTCACAGTGGGACACCCCCATCCCAGCCTCCTCAGTCTGGCTTCTCTCCCCATCAGACACAGCCATCACCAGCACCATGGCAGGGCTGGGAGCCTCTGAGACATTCAGAGCTCGAGCCTGACAGCGTTATTGGTGTCATTTGTTACTCTCAGACACGGAGCAATAGTCGAGCTGTGCTGGGGTGTTTGGCACTCTCCTTGCCGGCGGTTGCCATTAGTGGTCTGCCTCGCTCCCAGACTGGATAAACAGGTCCATGAGCAGTTCTCATCTCCCCCGGGGCTGGGACCAACAGGAAAGCCAATATGCAGCTGAAATCCTTTTTAGACTTTATTAAATATTTAAGGGCCCGGCATTAGGCTTTGGAAATTGGGTTTAGGGAAAAAGCAGCAGTTGTTCTTTGAAGTGAAGGAAGGAGAGGAAGGGCAAAGGACAGTGCCTTCATTTGGCAATTACTGAATCAGGCTGAAGCACCCTCACAGCAGGAGCTGGTGGCTGCAGCTGGTCTATCCCAGGATTGAATCCCAGCTTCCCCACGAGCCAACAGTAATGCCTGGAGGGGCAGAGGATTCCCAGAGCTGCTGGGAGCAGGGATGGAGCAGCCCCCCTACCCAGCCAGGGCAGGCAGCTGTGTCCTGCCACCTGCTTAAATCCATTCCTTGGCCACAGGGATTTCACTGTGATCTGGCACTCCAAGCTGCCATCCCCAACCCAAGGAGCAATTTCCTGCCCTGGGCAGAGGAGAAAACTCCCCTCTAGACCAGGAAAGGAAGTGCCTTTGGCTCAGCCATCACTCCCTGGAGCCATGGGAAGGTCAGGAGGGTGCTCAAGGCATTGCTGGCAGCAGGGCCACCTCTGCTGCCCTCCCTGTCTCTCTTGCAGGGGTCACTGTGCACTGAGGGGTGGCACAGAGACCCAGAGCAGCTCCACTGGCCCAGCCATTGATCAGAAGATGCTGGAGGAACATGTGGATGAAGCACAGGCAGCTCTCCTTCCAGCAGGAGGTGTGGGGAGGGAGCCCTGTGCTGGCACCAGGCTGGGGAACCCACGGCAATGATGGGGATGGAAGCGACACAGACCATGCCCAGGGCTGAGCACCCTAGGGTGCCCAGGGTATGAACCCTGCCTTCCCTTGGCATCCAGCTCCCTAGAAGATCCAGGAGAACAAGGAGGAGAAGGAGGAACAAAGTGACCCCACAAATGTCACCCCGATAACAGAGGGAGCGTGCCCGCAGGCTCCTCCCTGAAGCAGCCGCTTCCTTTGATGCCTTCAGAGCTTCTTGTTTCACAACCTTAATTATAGCGGCAGCAGCAAAGGTCAGGAGAGTGGTTAAGCAGATCCATTAACATGTCAGGGGATAAATGAAATGTGATTCTTGTGATGCTGGAGCAGCAGTGGTGTGAGCGTGGCCGGCGGGGATGGCTGCTGTGCTCTGCCACAGAGGGAACCCCCAGGGCATCGGCCACATCTCCCCCTTCCCACCCTGGCACTGCAAGAACCTCCCAGAGACTGCAGGGACTCCTCAAAACTTGCTTCTGAAACCCCAAAACTTGTTTTGCTTGCATCTACCTATGGAGCCCCAGGTCCATGTGTGTGGGATGTCCTGGGTTGGATTCACTGGGAGCAGGTTGAGTTTGCCTTGGAGAAGGAGCTGGAGATGCCTCCAGACCACCACAGCCCTCCAGAGGCAGCACAGCAGGTCCACACTGACCCTGCAGTGAACCTGCACCAGAGCAACCCTTCACAGCTCTGGCTTAGACCTGGCTGCAGCAAAATCAGGCCCCAAACAAACTGCAGCCCCTGGGCATCCCTCTGGCACCTCCTGCCCATTGTCCTGCCCCAGTGCCCCAAACCAACCTGGCCTTGCACACTTCCAGGGATGAGGAAGCCAAAGCTTCTCTGGGAAACCCGTGCCAGGGCCTCACTACCCTCAGAGAGAAGAATTTCTTCCTGATACCTAATCTAAACCCTGCCCTCTGTCAGTGTGAAGCCATTCCTGCTTGTCCTGTCACTCCAAGGCCTGTTAAAAGTCACCCACAGTGACAATTTCACCCAGCATTTGCCACTGAGGGATAACGGGTCCGTGGCCACCCGGCCAGCTCACCCCACTTTCTGCTGGATGAGCAACAGGAGGGATTTCAACACAAACCAACCTGGCAGAGAAACCCAGTGCCTGGGGCCAAACACTTCAGAGGCTAAAAATAAACCAGCAGCAGCAGGGGAGCTACCAAGGTCCCTCCTCTGCTCCTGCCCACTGCCCCAGCCAGCACATTTCGTCAGCACTGGGGTGGCACGATGGAGCAAAGCCCCAGCCTGGCTCAGCCAGCAAGGAACCAATCCATTTTCCTGGCTGAAAACTGCTGCAATCGTAGAATTTCCTTTCCTTTCCCACCGAATTCCACCCGCCACCACGTCCCCCCGTAGCTACAAATCAATGTGTTTATAGTTTGCTCTTAAACTAATGCCCATTAATTCCCTGCATTACTGTCGAGCAACGGAGCCAATTTTGCGGCTTATTGTGAGGGAGCAGAAAATGATGATGCCGGAGCGAGTTTGAAATCCACAAAATAGATCACAGTGGGTGGGATGCGGTTCTTGGGAAAAGAGCATCTTCCTCTCACCCACTCTGCAGCCTGGGTGTCATTTTGGCACCCTCACCGTGGCTCCCACACCTTCCCCTGAGCCCCACTGTGGCCTCAGGAGCACTGGGAACACCATCCCCAACCATCCTGACCCCAAGCCGGCCCCAGAGCAATGCTGCTGCACCGACAGAGCTCTGAGCATGCCTGATTGCTCAGCTATTGCAGCCTCAAAAATAACACAGTGCTAGTTCTGGACACGGGCAATAGCTGTGCAAAGGGAACCCTGAAAGCCAATCCTCCCCAAAATGACGGGAAAAAAAAAAAAAGAGCTAAAATGTGCTCTTCTGAAACAAGTGCACATTTTTAGAATTGCTTCATGATTTTAAGGGTGACTGGCCTGGGAGTGCTGCTGTGAGTAGGGACATTCAGAACTGTATTTCTCTCCCAGGAGTCCACACCAAGCCATTTCCACCCAGGACATCTATTGTGCACCCAGAACTGCACACATGCACGTCACACACTTCATTCAGGCCACAGTCACGCCTCAGGACCTTCATAAATCTCCAGCTGAGCAGAACCCTCCGACTGTGGCCGCACAAGGCTCTTAAACACAATCCCAAATCCCACTGTGGCCCTAAGCTGTGAGCACCTGGCCCAAGTTAAGCTCAGGTTTAAATCCCCATGGAAGAGGATGTGATCCAGGGAGGATGGTGGTTCCTTCAAGTCTCGGGAGTTGCCACCTCCTGAGACACAACACCAAACTGCATCTCTGAGCTACCCCAACGAGGCATCAGGAAGATTAATAAATTAATTATTATAAAGCACTTTGGGGACTTTTCAATGAAAGGATCTATGAAAGTACAAAGAATTACATAATTTTTTATTCAGTGTTATTATCACTCAGCATTGACTTCTCCTGCACCCTCCTGTGTGGCACCAGCCTGGTCTCCAAGGAGGGTTAAACTGCTCTGCAGCCTGGCTGTCCCCACCAGCACCATTCCAGCACCTGGCAGATGGTGGAGCTTGGCATTGCCAGGCATTCCTGGGCACTCAGGTGCCCGGAGACACAGAAAGGCTCACGGAGATGGGTCCAAACCAACAGGACTTGGGCAGCCGGAGCTTCAAAGGAGCCCTTCTGCGCCTTCAGGTGTCCAAGTGCCATTAAAATCTGGCCCCCAGCACTGTAAGTCAGGAGCAGAGTGGAGAGGGGAGCCAAGGAGAGGTTTCCAGGCTCCTGCCTTTCCATGTCCAGTTCCCAGCAGGGCCTGGGACCAACCTGCTCTGAATGCACGCAGGAAAATATTTCTCACAGCTCACGGAGGCCATTGATGGCAGCCCTGCAGCAGCCTCAGCTCAACCTCCCTGTCCACAACTGCCCTGGCACCTGAGCCTTCCTCTCCTGGCTGCTCCCATCTCCTGCTTGTCCCAGGATTGCTGCAACTGAGGCATGGCCAGAGAAACACCACAAATAGGAGATGGAGAGCTCAGAGAGGACGAGGGACACAGGAAGCCACCAGGCACTGAAGAGCACTGAAGGGAAACAGAGTGTCCCATGGATGAGAGAAATTAGCAGAAAAGCCATGTGGGGCAGGGAGAGGGATGACATTTCCCTCTGATCCTGCAGAACTGAGAGGGGCCTTTCTGGTATTCGCTTTGTTTTGTGTGGAAGTTCATACAAACAGAAAATGATGCAATGGAAGGAAATCCCAGCATGGGAGAAGCCCTTCACATGGCACAGCTACGGCTCACGCTGCCACAGGAACCTCCCTGAGACAAATGCAGGTTCCCATCAGTTTGGGCTGCTGGAGACATCTGCCCAGATGTGCTGTAGCAACAGCAGAAACAGCACCACACACAGGGCAGGGACAGCACTTGTTTGGTAACGTGGTGGCCAGGACATGGGATGAGCAGCACAGGCCAGGGATGTTCTTGTGTCTGCCAGAAACGTGCCTAAATATCAACATGCTGTGGAAAAAAAAACCCTTTTCCAAGCAGACCCCAGAAATTTTTGAGCAGGCCATGGATTTGTGTGTATGACTGTCCCCTGCTCCAGCTGTTCCAGGTGTTCCACCAGCCACAGCACAGGGGTCTGGATCAGTTCCTCCCACTGCACTCAGCGCAGCCCTGCCCTCCTATCTGCATCTCCTCTGCCTGCCTTCCCCAAAACACAGAAGGAAATTGGTATCTTTCCAATCTCCCATGGTCTGAAGATAAACCAGAGGCTCTCAGCCATGCCTGGGAGGGCCCTGTGAAGTGCTTCACCAGACAAGGGAATGCAAGCTCGCCTTGACAGCTGCAGAAAAGGGGCAGAAGCGCTCAGCAAAAGTAATTAATCCCAGAGACGAGAGGTGGAATGAGCAGAGCTCACCAAACAGAGCCTGGAATTAGCGACAGCTCTCCCTGACAGGCACCATACCACCAGCCACATGCTGCTGAGGCACGTTGGGATGCTGCACCAGACTCCAGCCATGCAAAGGGCCACGTGCTGCTGGGTGCTGCTGCCTCACTGCCTCACCTGCACAGGTACAGGGGTCTTTAAAAAGAGACAGAAAGAGGTCCAGGGCAGACAGACTGGAAAATCATTGAGGGAGGGATCAGAGGACCACAATCCTTGTTGGAAAGAGTGCAGTGAAAAGAGGAGGCCACGCAAAAGAGAGGACCAGAAAGTTGAGAATGAAGTGATTCAAAAAAGCAATGGCCTGCTGGCCTTATCCAGCAAAGAGATATCCCTGTGCCCAAAGACATTGGTTTCACCAGGGCTGTGTTTGGCTGGCTTCAGTAAGACATGGGGCATCACTGCCTGTGTGCCTCGTGTTGGCCCTGCTGGTGTTGGCACCTTCCTGGGCAGAGGAGCCACCCCAGTTGTGCAGAAAGTGCAGCACAGAGCAGATCACCAGCAGACAGGGCTGTGCTGGGGCTGGCTGTGCCCAGATTCCTCTCCCTCACGGATCAGGTTGTCACAGAGGCTGCAAACCGAGCAGGGGATTGCAGCACAGCACTGTCGGTACCTGGCCTGGCGGGGCTGCACTCGCNTCGCCGTGGGCGACAGCTGCAGTGAGGACACCAAAACCCAGCTCAGCCTCAGCCGGGGCTGTGCCCACCTGGCACTGCCACCTTCTCACTGCTTCCTCCCCCTGAGCACTTTGAGGAAGCCCTGCCGGGGTACCCCAGCCTCTCCTACCATCACAGCCGGCTCGGCTATGCAGACATGCCCCCAGCACCTGCCCTCCTCCCGCCTGCTGTGCCACGGCAGAGAGCAGCCCCGCGTGTAAGGTTGTGCAATGCACCAGTATTGCCTCTTCTCCATATGGGAGAACTTGCTGCATCCTAATCTATTGCCTTTTTGGGTAAGCGCTGCCGTGGGACTGCAGCAATGACAGAGGGGAGAGCTCGCAGGTCTGCTGCACGTTTGGGGAATATCTGCGACCTGCAAGCGGGGAGGCAAACTTGAGCCACCAAAGCCTTTGTTTCCTTTGTGCATCCTTCAGGAAAAAAAATGATTTTGCTAAACCTGGATGGCTGAGGCACCAGCCACGTTAATTAGATTACGGTGGAGGTCTAGACGGGAAAGCCACTCGCTCAGAAAATCAGGTTATTAAACTGATACTGAGATACTCAGAAAAATACCGAACTCGCCGGTGTCGGGCTCTTCTCTCCACTTCAGAGCGCAATAACAAAGGGAACCCCTCCAACTAACGCACCCAAACTTTGGAAGCCACCCAGACGCTCGGCACCCTGCTCCGGGAGCTGCTGCCGGGCTCCAGGGAGGCAGCGCGGGGAGGACAATCCCCGCGGCGGGCCCTGGGTACCCGGGCAGCCCGAGGGAAGGATGCGAGGGGCAGGGGCGGGGGGACGGCGAGGGAGAGCGCGATGCTCCGGTGGGCGCCGCGGGCGGGCAGGATGCGGCCCTGGCCCCGCCGTTCCCGGAGGCTCAGAAATAGGCCACGGAGGATGGTTTTTGTAAAAAACCAGCGCGTTCCCCAGGCTCGCTGCCGCTCTCCGTGTCTCTGCTGCCTTATGGGTTTTTTCCTCCTCCCAGGCCAATCCCTGAATTCTTCCAACAAAGCCCGGCCGAGCCTGCGCCCTCCCCGGGAGCGGCCCCGCCGGAGCCGCCGCTTGCCGCGGCAC
>VWYP01015578.1:397267-431580 GCA_013400435.1 Pycnonotus jocosus
AAAACCCCACAAGGCAGAGTTGGAAACACACAGCAACCCCGAGCCAGCATGGCAGGAGTGTCCCAGGGACAGGGACAGGGACAGGCAGCTGGGGATGGGGATGGGGATGGGGATGGGGATGGGGATGGGGATGGGGCTCCGGCACGGCCCCGCCGCTCCCAAGGGCGGGAGGAGCCGGCAGCGAGGGGGATTCCAGAGCGGCCCCCGCCGCTGGCACCCCCGAGCCGCTCGGAGGGAAATGTCGGGAATCAGAGTCCTGCTTGGGGTGGGGGGGTGCTGATGGGCAGCGGGGGGATGAGGAAAAGAGGAGCTGGCGGTGGTAACAGAGCCTGCAGCAAGGCTGAACTCGGAGTCCGCGGGTGACCCTGTGGGACACCAGCACCTCCAGCTGTAGAAGCATTTTCCAAGCCCTGGGCTCCTCAGATGAAGGGGGGGTCTTTTCCCCACGTGGAAAAGTCGGATCCATGTGGGTCCCTTTCAGGTCAGGATGTTCAGACTGAGAGAGCTGGGGTTGTTCAGCCTGGAGAAGAGAAGGCTCTGTGCATGCCTTACAGCCCCTTCCAGCGCCTAAAGAGGCTCCAGGAGAGCTGGAGAGGGACTTTGGACAAGGTCATGAAGGGACAGGATGAGGGGGAATGGCTTCACACTGACAGAGGGCAGGGTCTAGATTAGGTATCAGGAAGAAATTCTTCTCTCCGAGGGTGGTGAGGCCCTCACACAGGTTTCCCAGAGAATCTGTGGCTGCCCCATCCCTGGAAGGGTGCAAGGCCAGGATGGATGGGGCTCTGAGCAATCTGGTTTAGTGGAAGGTGTCCCTGCCTGGAAAGAGGGCTGGACTAAATGATCTTTAAGGTCCCTTCCAACCCAAACCCTTCTGTGATTCTACCATTCTCTCACACCAGGGCTCCATTGAGCCTTCACTCACTCTCTGCAATGTGTACATGGAGAGATGCTGAAGTTCAATCACTTCAAAAGCCCCACAGATTCAACCTACAGCAGGTTTGTGGTGCAGCCAGGAAACCACACAAGTGTTAAAAGCAGCAGCACCCAGCTTTTCCCCACCTCAAACCCATGCAGGGCTTTGTGCCTCCACAACAGCTCGGAGTCTGTGTGCAGTCATTAGCTGTACCGATGCACAGGATAAATACAGTTTTCTTCCTGCCTGTGTTGCAATGAGGGCACTGCTGGAGCTGCCCGGGCATGCCTGGACTCCCGTGGTAGCAGCCAAAGAGGGGGAAAAAATCTGTGCCTGGATACAGCAAAACCTGTCTGCGAGGCTGTGGAGAGCCCAACACAACACACACGGGGTGTTTGCAGAGGACACAGAGGAGCACGGCTGACACAGCGCTGCTCTTTGCACCTTTATTGTTTTTAACCAGCCAAACGTGTCCTGACACTCACTCCTCCAGGGATACATTCCCCAAGTGGATGTTTCTGAAATGCCTTGTCCTCCATTACCCAGCCTCACACAAATGAGCTCGTTAAGGCAGAAGAGGATAAAAACACCGTCACCGTGTCCCAGCAGCGGCACAGCCTGGGGGGTGAGCTGGAGGGATGGCACTGAGCGACAGGGGATTGGCAGCACGTGGCACTGAGAGCTCTGTGAGCTGTGTCTCCCCTCCAGCATCCCCCCCAGTCACTTCCAGCATTTGCATGGTTTTTAGGGACAAAGGCCTGCCTGTGACTCCAACATAGGCCTCGGCAGATTCCAGTCTTGTCCCCAAATGTGCTGCAAAAATGTCCTGTGTAGCCCCATCTTTGCTGCCCACCAGCAAACCTACAATTTTTGCAGTAGTTCACTTCATCTGTGGTCCCTGGGCTGTAACCACATTGCAGCAGGGGTGTCCTTTTGTGTGCAGAGCATGACCTGTCAGTGCCCAGCTGGGGGTCCAGAGAGGTCCCAAACCTTCCCTGCACAGCACAGGCATTCTAGCACAGGCTCTGCTGCTGCAAAACTGATGTTGAAAGGATTTAATCCTATTTAAAACTCCACCCTGCCTTCACCACGTGAAACACTGAGGAGAGAATTCAAATCACACAGACAAGAGGAGAAAAGTAATCAGAAACTATGCAAGTCACTTTCACTTCCCAATTATTAGCTTCAACCCTATTACTGTTTAAACAACCATCCTAGTGACATTTTCTAGGATGAAGTGACATTTCTACAGGCAGAGAAACACAGCCCGAGCCTGGAAAGACTCCTGGGGCCGACAGGATTGAAATCTGAACAGCGACTGGGACACAAAACAATCGTGCCCAGCCGAATGTGGTCAGTGCGCCCGGGGAGGAGCTGAGTTGTTTGCTCAGAGGAAAATCCACTGCAGGCCAGGCCTTGAGAGTAGTTTTGCTTTATAAATCCCCCTTGGCTCTCTCTTCCAAGACAGACCTCAGGCACTGCTCACATCTCCCACCACCAGCAACTGCAGAAGAAGCTCAGAGCCCGCCCAGCCCTGACCCGGGCTGGCTTTTTGATTAAGCAACGTGTGCTGCTTGCTTGCAGGGCTTCCGCTGTGTGATCCCACAGTGCAGCCATGGAAATGCTCATTCTCTGGGCGATATTTGCTGCTGCTGCCGCGGTCAGAGCGGGTTCCTGCTCAAAGGGAAGCTGTCACCCCTCCTGCCACGCCAGCACTGGAGTTTGGGATAGATCGGATGCTCCACGTTGACTGTAAAAGCTGGGAGCTATGTGGGCTGCACAGCCGAGTGTGTGTCTGCAGAAAGCTTTTCCTTGGAAGTGTTTAATAAAACTTCGGAGTTATTTTTCCCAGGACACAGCGAGTCTGTCAGGCTCAGCCACGCAGCCTTTTGTTCCACGTGGGCTCACCAGGCTGTGCACATTTAATCAGCATCCTCAGACGCCATCACGGGGGTTTTCCCCAACGCATCCCTCCTGATTTAATTGCCAGGATTGCAGCTGCCTCGTGGGAATAGCACTGCATGCAAGCAGCGAGGTGCAGTCTGCTCTGATCTCGTGTGTTCACTCTGCGCTTCATCAAAAATGGTCTTTTCTTTCCCCCTTCATCCTCCTCACTGATGTGCTCAGACCTAAAAAAATCAGTGGTGTCATACAGCTCAAGGACAGCACCCTCTGAATCCCACCTTGGGCCCGGCTGGAGCTGTTCGTGGGGCGGGAAATTGTGGTTGGGGTAGTAACCAATATCGCACAGTTGCACTCTTAGATGTGCTTTGACGCAGGATCTGCCCCAGGAAAGGGAGAAGAGAGGCAGGGGATGGACCCCGGTTAGCCCATCCCATCCCCTTCCTCGCTCCTCCCCTTCCCAGGGCTGGACGAGGCGCCACACGGGGTCCGCTCAGGCTCCAGGCTTCTCCAAACCGCTTTTTCCTGCTGGTTCAAGAAACCCACACAATCCATCCACCCACCCATCCATCCATCACAGTTGTCTTTGTGGCCAGTGTCACCTCCAGTTCTGTCAGCTCGTGAACATCCCCCCTCCACATCCACCCACCCAAAAGCAGATCGAGATGCTCCAAAACCAACAGAGACCACATGAGCGAGGAATGTGACTGGAGATACCAGTCCGGCAGTGAACTCACGGAGCAGAGCACACACAGCCTGTAGTTTGTGCCTTTTTTGTGGAAAAGCCAAGTTTTGCTCAGAGTTTTCTCGTGCCAAAGCAGGAGTGGGTCAGCAGGGGAGTGGTGAAGCATCAGAGCCTGGAATGGGGAAGGAACATACACACAGAGGAGATTAATTATATCAACTACAAAAATAGTTGCTATTCTAAGGTTAATGCTTGAGTGATCTGACTCAGTCAGAAAAAGAGCCAAAGGAATTATTGGCATCAGTGCTGGCTGCTCCCCCAGGCAAGACATGGTCACTGCTGGCACGGAGAGCCACCAAAATAGCTGCTTTTCCAGAGGATTTGAAAAAAATACCATTGGAGTGAGTTCAACATCCTGGTGCAACAACCGCAAGCACAGGAATGCATCAGCTCATCCTGGGGACACCCTCGGCTTCCCAGGCATCACCCGCATCTCAGATTACAACCATTTTACATTCGTATAATCTCCAGACCGTGAGCAGCGTTCAACGAGACTCCACAGCTCCCAGCTCACCAGCCAGAGTGTCCTGAAGCTCTTTTATGCTTGACAAGATGCGAGTGAGCTGCTCTTGCTTCGCCCCTGGTATCACTGGAGGTCACAGCAAGCACCCAATGCTGGCATTTACCAACTGCTTTGATAGCTGAGCTATATATGACTAAGTAAGAAAGCCCTCAAAAATCAAGATTTATAACCCAGAACACTCTAAGACTCAGACTCCAGCAGGTCTAATGGCTATCACGGCCATAAATTAATTTCTATCACACAGCATTTTAATGCCAATAGATCACACGGCTGCAGAGAAACGCAACAGACACAAAACACTTCATGTTTTTGGGGAAAGCGGCAGCAGGAATGGCGCCCTGCAGGCTCTTTCCCCAGGAAATGGAAGTATAGATATTGAAATGATGGCCAAATGCAGGGGAAGGTCTGGAAATCAAACTGTGCCAAGGCTGCACGTACAGCTGTCGCTTGAGACTGACACGCAGCCGGCGCGCTGAGCGTTACAATTTGCTACGCTATTAATTTCTCTGTTAAATTCTAGTTTATTTTTTAAAGCCTGTATTCTCTTTACAGCCTCTGGGGCTGTAATTGTTATGCTAATGTAGGAACCCGGGAAGGGTGGCTGTGGTGAACTCATCAGCTGTTCTCCCGTTGCCTGCAGTTTGCAGGCAGCCCTGGGCTGAGACAAAGCCAAGCAGGAGGAGGTTTTGTGGAGCTTCCTTCGATCTTCCTTCATGGCACATCACAAATCCCGGCTGGCAAGTGGGAAATCACCCTTGTTCTGCTCCTGCCATCCTCGTCCTGCAGAGCTCAGCCCAGACACCTTGAGCCAAGGCTTGATTCCAGACAGACTGAAAATAAAAGGCTCCTCGTAAGGACAACCAAGGAGCGCTGTGCACTTTGTCTGGGTGAGATAAGATCACAGTCACAGAGGCAGCAGCAACATTTTGCAGCAAAGACTCCCAGCAGCATCCACTGGCACCCTCAGGGCTGGAAAAGGGATTGGAGAAGCTGTTCCTCACATTGCTCTCCACCCACTGCAGGTGACTTCAGCACTGCTCACCAGGACTGCTGCCAAGCTTCAGCAGGAGGTTTAAATAATAAACTCCACATCTGTGAAAGAAGCGTCCTTAAATTTGAAAGACTGAGATTTGGAGCAGAACAGAGCTTTTAAAAAATATACATATTTATAAGAACCTTCAAAATAAAGGGAAGTCACGTGGCTTCTAGCTCTTCTGTGATCCTGCCCAAATGTTTGCTCCAAAGGCAGCTCGGTGACCCTTCTGTGCTGAGCTCTGAGCATGCAGAGGGCACAGGGGATGGGTGTGGTGGTGGGCTTCACACCACAAACCAGACAGAAATCAGCCTTTTGATTACTCATGAATCCTACATTGGCTAACCAGCCCCACTGCCTGGGGTCTGTCTGCTGAGGACATGTGGAGGCTGGGGCAGCTGGTGATGACCTGCTCTGGTTTAAGACAAGACACAAGTCTCCTGAGCAAGCTTTGTAAGCAAACTGTGCAGTCAGCAGTGACGTCTGCCCACCCAAATCCTACCCTGCAATCGTTTAAACCAAACAAAACCACAACAATCTCCAAAAACATTCAAACATACAAAATTGACCCGATCGACCTGTACCTATTCTTCAAATTTTGTTGCTGTTTAAGAGTTTGAATTGTTGCCTCCCACAAGGCTGCTGTGATTCATGGCAACACTCGGGCATTGTGTGCTTGGTAAATCCCAGCAGATATTTCTACTCAGATTTTGTAGCAACAGTTAAAACCCCGACTGGCTCAGAATACAGATTAGGGCACACACCAACCAGCTTCACTCCAACGTGTTCCTCCTATGGAGCAGCCAGGCTCACTCAAGGCATCTAGGAGATTTACCAGGAAAACCAAAATGACCCCCTCAAAGCAGGAATTATGCACGCAATATATTTCCCACTGAGATAAGCAAATGGAAAAGGGCTGAGCCAGGCATTTCATCCAGCTCTCAGCCAACAAGGGGTCATTCCCTGCAGTGTATTTAGCAATGATTTGTCCAGCCTAGTGTTGATTATCTAAAACAACACAGAACTGCCTCCATTTCTCCAGGGAGATTGTTTGCAGCCAAACTCATTGGCAAAAGGTTTCTCCTAACATCTTGTTTTCCTCTGCTTTCGTTACATCTCACCTCTCCACAGCTCAGTCTTTGTCCACAGTAATTCCAAACCCATTTCTGTGGGTTACCCCCATGCAGCCATTTTGTACTGAGCTACATCTTCTTGGCTTTCTTTAATCATCACTTAATCAGGCTTACAGCTTTAATTCTTGTAGTCTTCTGCCATTGCCCAATTCCTCCATCTCAGTCACTGCAGCTGTTCTTTGTAGCCCCTCCAATTTGGCTACGGCCTGCTGGTATGAGATCTGTTCCAAAATGAACAAGTTTGGCTTCTCCTGGGAGAGGCAGATCAATACCTTCACAGCTGTGCTGGGTGGAGGATTCCTTCCAGCTTCAGAGCTCCTGCAGAACAAAGATCCTGAGCAGTTCAGAGAAGAGGCAGCTGGAGCACTGACAGTGACTCTTCCACACCCACAGGAAGCAGTGGGTGCATTCTCAGGGAGAAGCTGGTGATGGGATATCGGGGGATATTGTGGCACCTTACCCCAATGAGTCAGGACTGAAGGCATACAGAAGATCTGCACCCCAGAACAATGGCCCCAGGGACTAAAACCCCCCAAAGTCATTACTACACTTGCAAGTGACTCATGTTTTAACTTATCCTTTCATCAAGGGTGCTCTTGACAAGCTCAGCACAATCATCCCAAGAGGGAGCAGTAAGAGGCAGCACCCTGCCTCTTCCATTTTAATCCTCATCTATTCCACCTGCCACCCCTGTAACAACCTCACGTGCCTGTTTATTTTTTTTTTTTTTCAGGAATACAAGAGCCATCTCATGTATTGTGTCTGAGCTACCCCACAGAAAATATTCCACAGGGGAGAAGAGCCACAACAAAGCAATGTCATCCCCAATTACCATTTTCCATGGATGAGAGGGGAGAAAAAGCAGTGGATGACAAGCAGTTTTTACTACTTAAGACAGAAGAAAGCCCTTGTCTCCTAACCAAGGGCCCCAATACCAGGATCAGCTGTGCCAGTAACAAGCTGTGTTATTACCTCTGCTGTATAAAGCAATTTGGTTTTTATTGACCACTCGCTATACAGGGCACTACAACACTCTCCCCTCATTAGAGCCTGTCAGTCAGAAGGCAAAGGAAGGCAAAAGCAGATTTAAGGAGAAGGCAGCTCTTTGCAGTCATGAAGATAACCTTGCTCGAGCAAAAGCATTGACAGCAAGCAGCCAGGACTGCAATAAGGAGCTGCAAATGATCAGACAGCTGGGAATTCCAGACACTGGAAGAAAAACCTTAGTGCAGGTAGAACAATTTACCTCCCCTGGGCAGGAAAACACCTACAAAATTACATCCAAACACAGAACACTCAGGAAAGTTTTGTTAGCTCTGGGTTTGTTTCTTCTGCTCCCTGTGTAAGTCTGCCAGATGACCTCTGCTTGCAACAGACTTCAAATACTGGGAGCTCTTCTTTGTGTCTCCTTGGAGAAAATGGTCAGGAATCATTTTTTCCACTGATAACTTCATTTGGTCTCCTTCTCAAGTGAGTGTTCCCACAGTTTAGTCCCATCTTACCCACTCCACCCTTACCATTTCACCTTTCCTTATGGCTGAGGGATGTTTGGCTCAGTGCAGGCAACTCAGGGGATGAGTCTCAGAGCTGCTGTGTAGGGAATGCAAAGGGGGAATGTTTTAAGGCCAAATACACAACAGCCAGAATATGCAGAGGATGTTCAGGTTGGAGAAACCTATATTAAAGAGATTTAGGCCACTCCAGTGCAACAAGCAGTGACCACCTGCATCAGGAAAGTTTGTTCTAACCTACAGTGAGGTATTAGGAAATCCAAATTCCGAGTACTTTTAATACTTTAGCTCCCTGGTAAAACACCACCCACCCAGAGGCTTGAGGTAACGCAGAACTGGCTGCCTGGGAGGTGCAGGGTGGAGAAGACAGGCTATTTCTGGCATTACCCCTCAGTGGTAGGATGAGAACCACAGGCTGAACCGTAAGAAACATCTTGAAGACTGGAATTTCATGTTGAAGGACATATGCTTTTGAGGGATAGGGGATTATCAAGAACACTTCACAGGAATGCTATGCCCTTCTCATCCCTACCAACCCAACCAGTTTGCAGAATTGAAATGCGAGGTTAGATCCCGACACCTCAGGAAGAGCACAACTACAGATGTCCCAAATCACCATCAGTCTATCCTAAAATAGGTCACTTGCTCCTCTGAGATAGTGTAGCCAAATCCACTGAAGATATTACTTTAAAAGGAAGTTTCTATCCTTAATTTGTATCTGGACACCAAGCTTCAGAGCATCAGCTCCTTGTCTGCCCTCACCTGGCAAGCTGACACCAAAGAACACACAGACCACAGGGCTGGAGAGCAGCAACAAGCCTGGATGCTCCTGCATTCCTGCCTGCCTGAGACTGCAGGAGACACAGGGCTGGGAGAAACATTTTTTTCCAAGACTCAGTCCACAAACTACTGCCTAAATTCAGCTTACAAACCTAAAAGAGCAGCTGGGCACATACAAGCACAGCTCCAGTACCTGGAGCTCAAGAAAAGGCACCTCAGTGAATCTCACTGGGACACTGACAGGAAAGCTTTTCCCTTCAAAAGAAGTTTTCCACACAAGTTTTGTGATTTGGCCCTGTATCCATGATGCAGATGTTGATGGCTGGAAGCAGAAGTTAAGCAGAGGAGAAGGCAGACTTTGGGATCAATGGGTCAGCTTGGCTGCTGGCAGTTCAGAAGGAGAAAATGAGATGCATTAAAAACTTCTTTCTGGTCAATCTTTATTTTACACATTTGCATCACAGCAGGGAAACCAAGTTACACAGACTGTCCTGACTTGTCTCTACCTTGCTTCTCTTCAAATACTGTTTGCTGTTCTTTTAATAAAGTTTAAAAAAATACTGAAAAAAATTCCATTTTTACATCTGAACAGGAACTGAGGAATAGGATATTTACAGGTCACCAAAACCCCAGGAACTGAACCTTGCAGTACACAGAAAAGTCTTTTTTAGTTCTTCTGGAGATCATTTACTAAATGAATTCAAAGCTACATTGTACAAGGTGCCCTAAAGCTGCTTAATGACACAAGAGGATCTACAATTAATTATTAATAGTTCCTAAAGGGCAAGGGAAGCTATTTAGACCCATACTCTATTTTAACAGAGCAGGTACCAGCTCCACTGGCTACAGGATGAAGTGCATCTGACAATGGGGAGGTCAGACTCTACTTTAGTACACAGAGAGCAGAACACTGAGTGAAATCCCACAGGGAAATATTTATTAAGAATTGTCCTTTCTAGAGGATTGCTGCAGTCAACACATAAATGGGTTCTTGAGCCAGTCAGCCTACAAAGGAGTGACTCTTTTCTCAGCCACTTTCTTCCTACACCACTTAATACCTGAGTATTGTTATTTTCCTACATCCTGTTCCAGCCACTCGGGAGCACAGATCATGTGCAGTTCTCACTGGATCATTGCTATATCCAGGCAAGCCAGTGCAAAGGAAAAAAATGCACAGCTTCCCAGTATTGCTAAGGAAAAGTGATGAATCAGCCCAAAAGTGTTGTATCCAGCAGCTACAAAAAAGAAGCCGAATTAATTAAATTTAGAACAACGTTTTACAGCATATCAACCCCAGGGAACACAAAGAAACATTGCTCAAGTTTTTCTGGGCAGCACCACACCTCAGCTTTCATGGAACATCGAGGCTACTGACACTACACACAAGGTCACAGTTTCAGTGTGAGTCCCACTATGTTCAAACCTCACTGCACCTCCCACTCCTGCAGACCACAGCTCCTCACTGTACACAGGTGAAAAATGGGGATGTGCTCTATGAGTGAAGCAGAGATCATAACACAGGAGCTGTAAAACATCTTTAAAGTGATAGCAATCTGTTAGCAGCATGACAGGTCAAATTGAAGGAGACAAACCAAATAGGCTAAATGAAGAAAGATTTCCTTCCCTCTCCTTAACAGCTAGGGAACTCCAGCCCTCAAAGCTCAATAGAGCCTACAATACCCAGTATTTGCTTCAAATTGGACAATTTTCAAATGAACAACAAAATCCCCTCCCTTCTCTTGATAGTCAGTGGCTCAACTGCTTTTCTCTAAGAGGAACACACAGTAAGGAAAACGACTTAACACTAAAAATCTTCTACAGGACTTGCACCAGATATGCACACTGGAGTGATGTGGACATGCCCTTTCATGGCCAGAAGGAATGTTACAGTGCTCAAGGATACACAGTGGATGCACACTTATGCTAGAGAGAGTCCACTTAGCTTAGAAAAAATACATCTTCCACACTACGAGCTCCAGACAAAATGCTGCAATGCAGCAAATTTTTACAACATGCTCTCCCAGGGTATGCCAGCACGGAAATCCAGGAACAGGGCACTCGGCTGGAGGGAAACACTGAACAATGCACTGCACACATCACAGCACGCTGAGTTAGACGACAACATGAAAGAGCATCTTAATAGGACAGCATGTGGCTTCTTCAGCTCAAACTGCTCCACTCCGAGCAGGCAGCAGCACTGCTCAGATGACCCCATTATGTCTTGCTTTCTTTTAGTACGTCTCTTGATGAGCCATCAAGGAAAACATTTCCCAGCCCGAAGAATGCAAGAGTCTGGCAGTTGCACTGCAAGGAGGCTTCCTCTGGAAGACAGCCTGTGGAGCAGCTCCAGCAGGAAGGAGGAGTGCAGCAGGGGCATGTGCATGTCAGCATCCACAGGGATTTATTGGGGCAGAACCTGCATTGCAAGCAAAGACTGAACCAATCTCATTTTTGTCTGCAGAGGGGACTGAGGGCTCCGCTGCTGCAGCAGCATATGGGAAAGCATTCAAACCATTTATTCCCACTGCACCAGACCTGCTGTTCCAGGACTCCTGTCACTCTGCTGCAGGGTAGTGTTGGTGATTGCTTCAGCTCCTCACTTCAGTAATAGCAGCACAGGGAAGTGAAGCTGCATATCCCTAAACGATCTGTAATCCACAACAGCTTCTCTCACTTCCCTCCCCGTGAGAGGCAGAGCTTCCTACCAGATAAGCAGCCATCATCATGTGAAAGGCAAGCACTGATTATCGTGCCTGGGAAGCTCCAAGCCGCTGCATTCCACCAGCCCTGGAGTCATGCACTGTCAGTCATGCAGCTGTGGTTTGCCTGGGAAGGAGGGGAGGGAGCAGTCCTGTCTTTGATGCTTTGCAGTGCAGCCCTCGATGTGCTGGAAAGAAGCACAACTGCAGCCATCCCCTCCACCCTCAACATCCCAGCTGCCTTCCCCTCCATCATATCCACCAAGATAGACTTTTTGTCCTGATCCAAGGAACTGCACCAGAAAAAAAATTATTTTGGAAATGGTCACAATAAGAAGCTTTCAGTTTTTGATTTGTCCATCACTTTGCCTTTTCTTCCTAATGCTCAGGTCTGACCATTTCCTGCTGCTTGGCATCCTGTGTAAAGCACCAGCTGAAGCTCAGGGCTAACCTTGGAAAAAGCTCTTGTAAAAAATTACTTCCAGAATACTGCTGTGGCGTTTCATGCCAAGACAAAAAGAAATGACCCATTTTTTTGGCCTTTGACTGGTGAGCCACGGACTTGGCAGATAAACCTAATCCATATGCAACTTTTGCAAAAAAAGTGCATACAAGAAAAAAAAAAAAAAAAGAAACCTGAGACTAAGGTAACAGCACTTGCCAAATTGTCAGCTCCACTGATGCTGAGGTATGGAACAAGCGGCTGTTTGGAACCAGCTCAGCACTCCCTGGGATCACAGCACAGCCCTCGTGGCTCTGGGTGAAATGCCACACTCATAACAATTTCACATCTCATTCACAAAAGGAATTAACAGGCTTTAGAATAGCATGGTGCAGATGCACTTTGATCCTGACAGCACATCCTTAGCCCTTACATACCTCGGTGCCAACACACTGCAAGTCTTCAGTGGGCTTCTCTGAACAAACTTTACAGCCTGTTTGAGCAGCCCTTTGGATGCAGAGGAGTGACACTTTCACAGGACAGAGTAACTGCTGAGGAAGAGGAGTTTTTCAGGTATTGCCATTAAATGTATGACCAGCTGGGACTGCCTGTGTTTATTCATGGTCCAGTTTCTCACACTTCAGCTAAATATGCAGATTTCTTCCTTCAGAAGGCCTAAAAGGCCCCATAGGTCACCAAACAGCTTTTCCAGTGGTACAAGATCTCTTCCCACTAAAACTGTCTCACTGTAAGGCAACAACAGCAAAGTCAAACTATCACTGCTGTGATTACTGTGAAGTACAGCTGAGGAGGAAAACAGAACAGGATTCTGTAGCCACAGAAAGATGTTCTTCTTGTGCTTTACCTGAAGAGAAAGCAGTTCCAGGTATCAAAGCAGGTAGATTTGTTTCTACCATCTCCATGGTGCATAGAACCAACCACTGGGAAAAGAAGTGGCAATGGGGAAAGCGATGCTGCTCCTAAAACAGCAAGTCTTGGTACAGACAGCTCACCAAGAGCTCCACAATCCCTGCTCAGGAGGGAGGAAGTGGTTCAGGATTCTGGAGGAAATCCTCCTTCTCAGCTTGAAGAGTAAAATAAACTAGTGGCTGATAGTCCTCTACAATCAGCTGTGCCCCAGAAATGTAGACCCTCCAAAAAATCAATTCCTGAACGAGTCTGTAAGCGATGCTGGCACAGCCAGAGCTCTGATGTCTCCCCCTGACAGAAGCACTTGGCTCCACAGCACCACATGTCAATGTCTCTGCATGTATATTAAGGCTTCAGTGGGTCAGTGACTTAGAGTTGATTTATTTTTGTTAAAGCTAATCCTCATTCCACCAGTGAGCCACTTCCATCCTCCCCCAAACAAGCACCCATTTTCACTACTACAGCTCTGGATACCAACTGCCCTACTGACAACCCCAGGGACTACAGAGAAAACACACATGGCACTTTGGAACGTGTCTGTAAAGACTCCACTGCAAGTCTGCAGCTAACAGTCAAGGAAGAGTTCCATATTCCCCTGCATCAAGGTTCTGGTCACAATCTTCTCCTCTCCTGACCAAAAAAAACCCCAAACATTTAGAACTGGGAGCTACAACTGCCTGGTTTTGGTGCCAATACCACTTTGATCAGTTCAGCTCATCTCAAACAGCAGTATCATTAATCCTACACAGCCAGAGAGGTACAAGTAGCCATCCAGAGAAGCTCAGTAACTCAGGGTAACTGTGAACCAGAGATTTATGCTGCAGTAAAATGGCTAGACAGATTTCCACTGGAGAGTCTGGTACTGTTTATACTGTGCCAGAAAAAAGTGACTTTTGAAATACCTTGAAAATATTTTATGAAGCAAACCAAAGTGCTCTGGGTCACAGCTTGGAAGTAAACTTTTAGGCAGACCCCTAAAAAGCAAGCACTAGTCTTACACCTCTTGTGTACTTCTTGTCAGGTGGGGGTGAGTCAAGAGCAACTCCATGGACAGCAGAGAATGTACATAAATGCTTATTGCACTATGGGCTTAGTGCTTTAATGGAGAACAGTCACTCATTTCCCGTATAGCAATACAACTGAAAACCTGAAACATTCGGGTGGACACCTGCAGGGATAAGACAAGAAGATACTTATCACCTTTCACACCTGCATGAGCAGCAGCAGAAGTCATCTGATCCAATACCCGTTCAGTCTCTCAAATAACTGCAGTTGTTCCTATTCATTTGTTTTGCAATGTTTCGTCCAAACCAAAAGGAGTGTTTATAAAAGGAAAAAAAAATACTTACATGTCTTTATCTTCTTTTCCCACCTTCTGACAGGCTTTGCAAGTCCCAGCATTCATGTTACATAGCAAGTGTGTGTGTGTGTGTGTATATATATGAGCATTATATAAAATATATTCTTTACATACACACTGAAGATCCTTCTTCACATTAGCATTACACATTCTGAGGAACGCAACAATTCAGAATAAAGAACCGATCCAGAAAAGGGGGGGAAGAAAAAAGCTACCCCAAAATCCCTAGGAAAGCTTCACGCTCCTTGCAGGTACCAGGAGATCCCATTTTCTTATGATCAAAGGAATAGTTATATTTCTGCACTGCTTTGCTCTCCCTAGACACACCCCATTCTGCAGTTTCAGTGGTGGGGAGTGCAAGTTGCTCCCTTTCCACTGAGAGTAATATTAATAAATTAAAAAAGTTTCTCTGAAAGTGCTGCCTTAGTCCAGTCCATCATGCCGTGCTTTCCCATTCGCCCTGAGGCTCTGCTGAACCATTCACCACTTTCTTGACTTTCTTCATGCCCTCCATTACTCCCGAAGTCGTCACCCTAGAAGAGAAGGGAGAAGCATTAGATGTCAGACCTTGAACTGTAAAATCCATTTCAGCAACAGCTCACATCCATCAAACACTTCTCACATCTCTTTACCCACCCTGAGCAGTTCCAATGTTTGATCTCTTGTATCACCCTGACACAGCACAGATGGGTGTTGGAAGCACAGCCATTGTCCTTGAGCACCTCAAGGCCCTTCCCATCTATCATTAAACTAAAGCAGCGGGTAATAATATTGGCTCATACTTCAAAAAAGGTAACAGGGGTGGTAAAACAGTTAAACCAGGTGTTTATTTGCTACATTTGAGCAGTTCACTTAAAAATCCCCTTTCACTATGCAGCTGACCAACTCTCATTTCTGACTTTCTTCTGCATTTTAATAAGTACAACATATTACACAAATACACACAGTGGACAGTGCCCCAGATGAACCTTATTAGCTTAATGCACACCAGCTCCTCTTAATAGCAAAATGAGCAGCAACAAAATAGAAGCAAGATGCTATCCTTTTTATACCATCCAAGTCTGGATTTGTCATGGCAATCTGACCATTGAACTACAAAGCTTTACAATACCATTCAACATTGGGTAGACTGAAGTGTTTATCCAGGCAGAACAGCACCATTCCTCTTGGAACTGCCTTGGCTCTCCAACAGCTCTTCAGCTCAGCAGCTTTTCTTTGCTGCTACACCAAACAGGCAATTTGGATGCACAACACATTTCCTTTATTCTTTTGCACAGTGTGATTCTCATTCCATACAGGTTGGGTTTTTTTCCCCCACAAACATGCTACAAAGGTTATTGTGGATGCTGAAGGTAAGAGTGCCAATAGCTCGATGCACTCCCAAGGGATGCCTGGAAGCACACACAGACCTGTCCTGTTCAAAGCTGCCCCTGTTGGTCTGAGAGTGCTTTCACCTGCTGTTTACTATGTCAGTGTGCTTTATTTGATCAGAGCTGCTAACAACATCTCCACAGCATCACCCCAAGAGAAGTCATCTTCAGATAACACTCTTCTTCCCTTAGTTCCATGTTAGATCCCAGCTTCTCTTCGTGTACTGTAAAAATAATTTACTCAGCCTGCTGTGTTCAGTGACATTCCAGCAGTGGCCATACTGGGATCATCACTGGCTCTCACTTTAGAGTGTGCCTAGATGAGCTTGGGCTTAATAGGAAAGGGTCACAAGAGTACAGATCAAATAACTTTTTTCCCTACTAAAATAAAAAAAAAAGAAAAGTACAGAGAAAAGTAAGCAGGTTGCTTAAGGGAGAAAGATGAAATTAGTAAACGAACATTTCCTAGAAGAGATCAAGCTAATCAGTACAGAGAAATGTAGATCTTTTAAGTTCTCCCTGTTGACAAAGGTTTCCCACAGTCAGATAGGAAAAAATCTGGGCAAACATAAGCTAGACAAAATCAAAGTAGATGGATAACTAATTGGAAAAGTATGCATTGAGATGTACTTAATGGTTTCCTGTCAAAAATGTAAGAACACTGAGTGTGGTTCCAGAGAGGCCTGTCCTGGGTTCACTTCTACTCAGTATTTTCAGTAATTGCCTAGGTAATGGAATAGAGAACTTGCTTATTAAATCTGCACAAGACACTAAGAGCTACATACTGGAGAACAAGACTAGAATGCAGAAAGACTCTGGAAAATTGAAGTAATAGTCTGAAAAGTATAGGAGGATGCAGCAAGACAGCTACCAAGTTTACTCTTCAGAAATAATCAACTTCGTAATTACAGAATGAGGAGCGAAGTATCCATTCCTCAGGGAGGAGCTGAAGATTGCCATGAACTAAAAACCAGAAATGAGCATCTCACACAGCAATGCAGCAGCAGATACTCTGGGATATATAAAGAGGTGTTTCACACATGCATGACAGCAAAGTAGTCCCCAACACTTGACTCAGAGCTGGGAAGATCCCCCCAGGCACACAGCCTAGATTCCAGCACTGCACTGAATGCCACTAGAGAACCACTGCACACCAAGGTGGTGACAGAACTATGGCTAGGAGGGAATGATCCACTTCCCATGTTTACAGGACAGCTACACACTGAAGTGCAGGAAGATCAAACCATCATCTGCTACCAGAGATGCTATTTACTGTGTCCCCCCTCAGTAACAGCAAATAACTGGGAGAGATTTCTGTGTGGATTCTCCAACAGAGAAGGTTAAAGCCCATCTGAAGAGTTGAAAAGACTGTTCTTGTCTCCTGACAAGTGCCTGAAGTAGCTCTCAAGTCCCTCCTTTTCTCGGATTGTTCAGCTACAACAGGCAATTCCTTTTGCTCTCAAAATCAGTCCAATCATCACATTTTAGTGCCCAATAAAATAAAGGTTGCAGCACTAAGACCAAGCACACTGAAATCCTCATTGTCCTCAGAATAGCCTCAGCACTTCAGCTCTGACCTGCAATACAGCAGGGAAATGTTCCTCACCTGCAGTCTGCTGAACTGCATTTCCAGCCCACAAATCAGCAGCAGTTAAAATGCAACAAATCCTTCTCACTAAACCATCCCTCTCCAGAGAGCATTTCTGTGCCTGCCAGAGGGAAATCCATCACAAATGAGGTAGAGAAGGAGTTCCCCAAGCACTCCATCAAACAGTGGTATGTGCTGCAGAGATTTCATGGGGTTTATTTTTCTCCTGCATTGTATCCAAGGTATCAAGGAATGGCTAAACATTCAGAAGTATCTCCAACTCTCCACATGGTGGATCTCAGCTGTCTTTTCTCCTGTTTATTTTTTACAGTCCAACAAGAAACATTGCAATACTGGCAGCAGCCAGCCCCTACAAGCTATTGCAAACTGAGTGAAAACTGATCAGCCATAGAGCAAAAAAGCTGATCTCTGCAAGCAAAAGATGTGTTAGCTGAAGAAAATCACTGCTAATGGAGAGCACCATGAATCAGCCTCCCATGAAGCACAGCCTGAGAGAAAGCAGAGAAAAGCAACCAAGCAGGATGTCAAATCTCAGCACAGAATAAGCTGCCTCATGACACAGAGAGAATCTCCAGATCCCAAGGCATAAGCAAAGATCAGTGTTACCACAACAGTTCCCTGTGTTGAGGCTGTTTTGGCTGTTAAGGAGAAGCAAAGTCTCCACACACTGAGTAAAATGGATTTACCAACTTGAGAACAAAAGCATTCATGATTTCTTCTCCTGCAATTCCTCCTTCAGTGGAAATATCTTAACCTCCCATGCATGCATGAACATCATTCTCAACTAAGACCTGTTGAAGAGCACTTTGGTCTCGAGCATCTAAAGCCAGCTTACCAAGTTAATGACATTAAATTAAAAAAAAAATTCCTGTCCCCTTCCTCACCCCCACTTCATCTACTGTGCTGTTCATATTTTTGTGTTCATGCCCCAGAAATGGCATTAGGACTGGAAGCCTGACAGCTCTTTCTGCCAAGTGTGGCTGCACCTTTTCAAGCAGGGAACTTTAATCTAACAAACTGTCAGCGACGAGCCCACGTACTGACAGAACTCAAGAGGCTGCCCGGCACAGAATACACAGAAAGCCACTTTGCTGATGATGAATGGCTATTGAACCTGCTTAAAAAAGGACAGACAGGTCCTTAGCTTAGCTTTAGTCACACTCTCCTCCCTGCCAGGACAACTTCTGTGGAGCCTGGAATAACTGAAGAGATTCCTGCAAAGTCTGTGGAACCTTTCTCCAAGCCAGAGTTACCTTTGCTATTCTTGATTTGTGTTTTATTCCTGAGAGTTACAAGGACTTACAAAGAGAGGATTTGTGCCTTGTGTTGCTTCTGTACAGACATCTAATTTGCAGATTTTTCTTGAAACTTTCCAAATTTCCAGTGTCCTTAACAATATTTGCATTACTGCCAGACCGAGATTTGTATCATTTGCAATGCACGAAAACAGACCTGAACTAGAGAGCTGCACTTAAAAAGTCCTATTTTTTTTCATGGAAGGCAAGCAAGCCTGGAAAAGATGTTTGATAACCCCACAGTTTTCCCCTCAGTTGGCTCATAAAAATGTTGAGTCTAAAGGAACTGAATGCTTCTGTTTTAGAGAATCCGATTTTAAACAAAAACGGTCTGGAAGAGGAAAATAACAATAAAACTGACATAACAGAACATCATGAAGTTTGCAGGTTTTTAGTTTCTGCCATAGCCTGTGAAGACAAGTGGGTATTTATCACATGAAAGACAAAACACTCACGCAGTGGTTAGTCAGGACACTGTCAGACACTTAGTCACCTGCTCAAATAAACCCAGATATTTTTCCCCCCAAAGAAACAACATTTAATATTTATGAAGACAAAAATAGGACCAGCAAGACTAAATCAATGAGAAATTTAATACACTTCCATTGCAGTGCTTCACCTGTCTCAGAATGTGTATAAAGTCTGTTTTTCAAATATCTACAAACGTAACTTTCCTGATGGAGCTGGGGAAGGGAGAACCAGACACAGATTATACCCTGCCAAATGCCCAAATGGAATAAAACTTCTGGTGAATCAGATCAGAAGAATTCAAGCCAGGCTAAGGGGAACAACCCACAAAGCACAACAATGGAAACTCCCAAAGCAAAGAGCAAAATGCCTTACTAGGAAAAGGCTCACAAGGAATTCTAACCCTTGAGTTTTTAGCAACGTCTATCTCATGATGAGATGTAAATCACTGAATTACTTCATTAAACTTTCTCCAGCTCATTTCTGGCAGATTCTCCTAAATTTAGCAACTTCTCAATTGACTAAAATCACTGTGTTTGAAAGGTGTCCTATTATTAGTCCTAGTCAAACCCCCACAAGCAAAAAATTCATTAAGCACGTAATGCAAAGTTGAAATTCATTCTAACAGGCAAAGTGAAAAAAACTTGTTTTGGTACAATCACAAATCCTGCCAGTTCAGACAGTGACTTCCTGATGTGAATGCTTTTTTACCAAACAGTTTCCAAACTGAGACCAGTTTCTTACATAAACCATTTAAACACATGTAAGTGATAGTGTTTTTAAGGTCACTACCCACTAGTTGGATTCCACTTGCAAAAATGACAGATTTTCTAGACCCAAAGCAAAAATAGCTAAGCATTTAAAAAGATCTTTGTTACTAGCCATATTCCTGAGAAGTTAAACTCCTTACATGACATTTCAATCTGGATTCTATGATTCAAACTGCCTTGTAGCAGAGTTCTTGAATAAGATTCATTGCTTTCTGAGCTAGCTATGACAGCAAACACATTTGGACTTTTTTGCCTCTGTAATAAAAACAGTACTGATTTATTTCACCCAGGTAAAGGAGATTTGCCAAAATGGAAAAAACTCTTAGGAAAAGGCTTCTGAGCCTGTACATGAATTGCAATTATGCATCAAATCTGTAACTACCAAAGGATTAGGTTAGCTGTGCTCCCATTAAAGCAGCAGACTCTGGGGCCCCTAAAGCTGTATCCAACACTCCCGGCAGGCTAAATTTCTTAGGGCATTTTTAATTACACATTCAAAAATGCCACTCATTTTTAAGCCTTTAGAAAACCACTGCAAAGAAAATGACAGGGACTTAGCCTGAGCCCTGCTATATAATTTTTCCAGACTAGCTGAGGTCCTGAAGCATTTGTGATGCCTCGTGGTTTCACAGCAGGGAATAAACCAGGGAAGAGTATTGATAAAAATCCATCTCCTTGGCTTAAAATAAATTTTTGCAAAGCTATATGCTGAACACCAAGGCAGAAGGGACTTTACACCCTTTATTTGTTATTACATTATTTTTATACATTTATTATTATTTATGTTCTGCAGGTTGGTGGGTCATTTTTGCTGTTCACTTGAGTTTTTTTAAAATATGAAGCATTAACGATGAACTGTAAAACTCATCCTTGTTCCATGATCTAAATTAAAATTAGAATTTTTACTTGACATTTTCATGGGCATCTTTTTGCCCCATGAAAAGCTTTACCAGCTTATTCCACACTACTGCAACATCCAGCTCAAAAGCTCCTATGCACAGCACAAATCTTTACACACACCAAAAGACACCTTTAAACGTGGGCAGATCCTCATCTTTGTCACAGAAGGATTTAGAGAGATTAAAGTAAACTGGCTTTAAACACTACTTTTCTCCAATCAAGTGAAGAGGCAAATAAAAGGGGAGAGGGGTTCTTACACAGCTTCCATCTCCAAGTCATCCTCATCATCCTGGGAGAGCTGTAGGTAAGGGTTGTCTGATGCTGGACGGAACTTGTACCCAGTCAGGACAAAGAACACGAGTGTGGCCATTTCATCCAGCAGCTGCAAGTGAAAACACCAGATTGAACTTCAGTCCTGCTATGCTCTGTGGTCATGAAACATTGCTCCTCATTCAAAAAGTTCAAGGTTTAACAGCCAAGAGGCCTGGGCCACAGCAGAAATAAAATAATTCCTGTCTGGTTGTCATTAATCCCAGGCTAAAGGCTGTCAAATCCTTTGTTCTTTCAGTTTTCCCTGTCACTTTAAATACAGTTACAGTTCTATCCATCTCTCCAGAGCTTGCAAAGAACTATGGCAAGACTTGGCTTTTAAATGGGGCAGGGGGGAGGAATTATCTCTATGCTGCTTGGTATTTTCAACAGCTAATGTATTCCAAGGGCTCCCTGCACAGTTACCTGGATTATGTGTTAAGAAACCAAGTATTTAGAAGTCCATAGGCAAAAGAAGCCTGTAGATGGAAGAGCAAAAGCCTATCTTCCCTGGCTCCCTCAGGCTTCAATTACATAGAGCAAACCTAACTAATTTTTTTTTCCTTCGTATGTTCTTGATTAATTTCCTTCAGACATTTTTAAATTGAAAGACTGAAAATCAATAATGCAATTACTTTCAGACACCACATGTATAATCCAGCAGCCTTGCTCGACAAACATAAAACTAAGAATATATTCTTTCACCTTAAGCACTTGAGTGATAAAATCAAGAAGAGGCAGGGTGCAGCACTGTGCTTTGAGATGTTTTACTATAACATGAAGAACACTTTATGGAATTTTGTTGCATAGTTATATTTAAACAATAATAGAGCAAAAAAATCAAGGAATGGATGTATTTTCTTTTGCTGGCAAATACCTGGTACAGCCATTTCCACTGGAATGGAACAGCAATCTTTATGAGAATTGCAATGATCCGTGTGAAGTAAATGTAACACACAATCTGGGAAGGAAAAGGAGAAAGCATGAGAACAATAGCACCGTCCTTACAGAACCTTCTTACCCCAGAGAAATAGCTCAAGCAATTCCCAGACAACTCATTATGTCGGACAAGCCTTATTATGCTCCTCAATAAACATGGAAGATATAGGCTGAGGGTTCTACTGCTTGATGAACATCCAATAACTCAAGCTATTGGTAACATACTCAAGTTACAGCAGGAAATTCTTTAAGTATTACGATTTCATAGAATTTCAAGAATCACAATTGTAATTTATTACTCTTGCCACTTAGAAGAGCCTGAAATGAGGCTGTTGGAAATCATTAAGAAGCCTGTGTTCTCCTGGGAAACGTACTCGTGGCTCCCACTGACTTAATCAGGAACTGCACACATGCATCTCCAGGCACCATTTGGTCCCAAGTTTAATTTTTAGCAAGTTTACAGTATGTTATTCAAGCCCATCAATTCAACTGGCAGCTCAAGCTGTCTCCAGAGGAAATCAGGAAGCATTACAAATAGCTGGAATTTAAAGAGAGACAGAAGGATAGAACCATTAGGAGAAAAAAGGAAGTTGCTTTCAGGATTGTAAGCCAGTTGACCAAGATGCCAAAGCACAGCAGTGCCAAGAGCCTCTACCACAACCACCAGCTGCAGTAGTTTCCAACAAGTATTCCACCAAAAGCTTTGAACAGCTTCTAAGTCCCCCACATGCATGTGTGCAGGTGTTTCACTTACCATGACATAGTAATGTCTGAAGAGCTTCAGCTTTGCTAGGTTAATGGCAGCTATCAAGAGAACACAAAAGTCCATTAGAAAATTGTTAACATGAGACAATTTCTTTTGATGCCTGTCTGCAAGTTAGGCAAGTGGTCAAAACCAAGATTTGGGTAATACTAGTCTAGAAGGATTTGTACTGAGGAGTGCCAGCCTGGCATGTCCACATACAGGATAACTCCCAGGCTGGGGTGAATTCACTCTTAAAAAGGGAACTGAGATTGCTTTTGCACTAGGTTTTATATGCACATACTCTGCATTACAGAATCTTTCTCTAGGTGTATACAGCCCACTACATACTGTCACCTCTCTCCTGCCAGAAGGGCCATGCCACCTGACATTGCCTCCTAGAAAATTCCTGTCTTTTCTAGAGCCCTCCACGCCTTTAGCTGAGCTGAGCAACTTGCAGATAATCACAGCTCTGGGAACCACTGCACCTTGCTGAGCAGCAGCCCAAGCACTTGAATACCTCAGCAAGGTCCTCTATCATTCATGGCTCAGTCACAACTCACAAGTGAAACAGGAAATCATCCCCAACACATGTCTGAGAGGCCCCGGGCAAACCTGCGTGTATTGCACAGATCACATCAGCTGGAGCAGCACAGAACATTCATCTGAACCAGCTGAGGTCAACAACACATGGAGCAGCTGTCAGCTCTGGTCTGAGAGCCAGCTTTTAGATGTGCAGCAGGATTACAAACACAGGCCACCGATGCTTTTGTGACAACATGAGAGGCAAAGAGTCCAAGATATGTTGACAGCATACAGAGATGCAGTTCAGAGCCAATGAACACAAGCTGCCAGTTAAAAAATACTGCCACATATTTACTGGTATTCCCTCCAAGTCCTCATAATGTGTTTATCAGATGTGGACGTGCAATACATAAAGCTGAAGTTCACCTGCACCTCCTCACAGAACTCACTCACTGCAATGATTTATAAAAGCCTGCATATATTTGCATGTAAGGTCTTCCAGGTTCACAAGACAGCAAAATACAGTATTTCAGATGAGGGAGAGGAGAGCTAATAGCTCCCAAAGAAATGCTTCACCTCCTCTGACAAAAACAAAGCAGCTTTTCTTATGCAAAGGAAATGTCAAATGCACCACTGCAAATAAATTCCTGTAGGTTCCCATTATAGAAACTACAGTGAAGACAGACAGCATTCTGTTACAAAACTACTTTTATAATCTACAGATCAAGAGTCCCTTTCTAGTTTACCTTTAGTGTTCCTGGGGTACTACCGAAAGCTACAGACACCTCAAGCCAGATACAAACCCTCCAGCAGACACCCTAAGAGCTGCAACCTGACCAACACAAGGCATGAACTGACTGATGATCTAAATTAAAAGCTTTTCCTAATAGAGTTGGTGAAAGATTGAAGCATGTAAATACCCATGGTAAGTGCACTGAATTGTGAAACAGAGAAGCAATATTGTCCTATTTAAAGAAGAGCTGCACTAAGTGTGACCATGAAGATCTTGTGATTTCCCACACACCGGTTTGCACACAGAAGGATCTATTTTGAACTCAACCCATCCAACTTCAAGAACTGCCACCAGTTGGTGCACTGACAGGCCAGGAGAATTACCAGAATTTGTAGCTGAAGGAACACCAACTCAACAGCTGTGATTCAAACTGCCAGTCTATCAGTGCTTTACAGTCAACACCAGTGAGCTGGGGAGTCATTTCTGGTGGACTCATGCACTGTACAGGATGAAAGGTCAGCAAAGCCAAAGATCTGACAGCCAAATGAAGGGTCATAATTCCACCTCTCCCAGCTGATGGAGCACAGCTCAACATCTCAGCAATAGCAAAGAGTCATAATTTGGTATATTCACACATCCAGAATGTCTGAGCATGGGAAAAAAGGGCAAGGAGAGGAAAAAAAGAAAACCACCACCAAGGAGAAAGGCTAAGGAGTCACCTCCTTAGTGGATGCTGACTTGCTCTCCCCAACTGCAGCAATATTTCTCTCCACTATCAGATACGTAAGTCAGCATTAATGCATGTCTACAAAATTCTGCCAGGTTTTTTTTTTAACAACTCAAAGTTACAGGACGCACTGTTCTGGAGAAAAATCTAAAATCATCATTGCTTGGCATCAGCAGCTTGTGAATTGCTTCCTCGCAGGCTGAATGTGCTCCAAGGAGTATTATTTGTGTCTTGCTATCGTGGACACTCAAAGATTTCTCTTCACCTCAGCCTGGCAGCCCAGACAGCAACAGCAGCATTTACAAGGAGCGAGGCTCAACCAGCAGCTGTCACTTACAACTTGAATCACTTGCAACCTGAACCTGTAAGGCTGTGATAACACAGCAGCAATCACAGCATGCAGTAAAGGTTGGGTAAATTTATATTTTTAGTATGATAACCATTCTGCAAAGGACAGTACTTAACCGCAGAGAAGGAAAAAAAATTAAAAAGACCTTCCACCAAAGGTTTTAGAAATTAATTCATGCTCTTTCAGACAGTAATTAAAAAGACAAAAGCCATCCTCCAAGAAAGATTTATAACATCCATACCTTGCTCCTCAGTTTTCCCTATCACCATTTACTTTAACAGCTTGTGCCTGCAATAGCCTGATCTGCATTGATCAAAACAGAGCACACCCCAGTATTTTGATAAGCAGTCTCTGTTTGAGATCGCTCCCATGCTAATTTCCGACGCTGAGGCTGTCAATAAGATGGAAAAAGAAGCCGGACCATCCATTTGCACACCACACAGTAGCCTTTTGATGAATAAATCCGACCTTTTCAGTATATGTACATAATAATAATCACAGGATTGCAGCTGAGGCTGCAGGGAGCTTGAGCCCAGACAATAAAATCCATAAAGAAAAACCATAATGCAGCCAGTGAACGTGCTCAAGGTACAGCTGAGAGTATTTCTGCAATGCTTTGCTTGCCCTACTCACGCTGGTGCATATGAGATGTGATCTGTGCCATTATCAAACCGTAAATGGAAGCTTTCTGCTCTCCCCAATGATGCAGCACATGTAGATCTAACCCTGGAAAAAACAGCTCTGACAAGCCTGAGCTCTCTGCTTAAAAGCATTCCTGTACTAGAAAGAAGAGGTCAGACAGATACAGCAAGGCTCAGTGTCATACAGAAGAAGGTGGCACAAACTCCTTAATCTTCAATGTCCTGAACCATATCACCTGCTTGGGACAAAAGTGCTCCACCAGAGTCAGATGGAAGTCCAAAGTACAGGATAAGTACTCCAGCTCCAACACATCTGCCACATCAACCCTGGACAGCTCTCTGGGGCACCTGGAACTGGTGCTGAGCCCAGTCAAGCACCACACAGGACCAGGCTCTTTGTTCACAGCATTTTCATGGCAGAGCAGCAGGAAGACACTGAATACTGCAAATGGTTTTTCCTGACATGGGGGCAAGCACAAAAGCATTAATCATCATTTGCCCACTGCACAGAACACAGGCAATGAATG
Source organism: Pycnonotus jocosus (assembly GCA_013400435.1). Taxonomy (NCBI): domain Eukaryota; kingdom Metazoa; phylum Chordata; class Aves; order Passeriformes; family Pycnonotidae; genus Pycnonotus; species Pycnonotus jocosus. The sequence continues at coordinate 423,146 of VWYP01015578.1, forward strand.
AATGATGCCTGGGAGAGACAGGCTGCAATGTATTTCCCCTAATTCTGCTGCCAACTGTAATGTGCTGCAGTCTCCAGGAAAACAGCAACCCATGATCCAGCTGTGCTGTGCCACATCTCTCATCACACACAGGTACCACCAGAACAAACTGCAGCAATGATTTCCAACCCCACTCCTCCCTCAAACAATAGAGGATGTGATCACAAGGGTGTGTCCCATGAGATTTGAGAGTGACCAAAAACTTGGAGTTTCAAACAAAAATGATGTATAAATAATATATATACTCCCTCTCTTTTCTCAAGATGCCTATAAACAAGGTGGTGGCAGTTAAGCAGCTTTGCAGGGTGAACAATTCTAGGTCAGTTTGCAAGGCTGATTTCCTTAAATCTGCAAGACATTTGCAATGCAGATCTACAAATGGACAGAGAGCAAAGGCTTCCACCTGAAGGAAGATATAGTGACAGATCAAAGAGGTGTAGCTAAGCACTTGCTTAAATCTGAAGGTGGCGATTTTAAAAGGGGAGGAAAAAAGATTCTAAAAATGGTATGTTTACGCCCACTGCCGTGCAAGATAAGAAGCCTGTGTAGGTCAGATATACTGCTTTAAAGATCACCTTCAGGGGAAAAAGCAAACAACCAGGCAGCTCAAACTCAGCCATAGCACTGTGCCCTGCCTACTCTTCACTAGCAATCCACAACATCTGGGTATGTAAGGTCTCCCTGGATAATTATGGCTTTAGACTCATTTCTCCAGCTTTCCCATTTTGCTTTTCTTTTAAAATATCTACTTTAGTTTAAATGACTACTAGCTAGTGACTCCAAATTAGTACCACTTAAAACAGGCTTTTTTATTAATTGTACATTGCTAAAACAAAGGCTTATGGACAAGTCCAGACTAAAGGTCTGGTAAATCCAAATCTGCTTCATTCCTAGTCCAGTCACACTCCAGTCATGGCTGTCACTTGACCCAGGAGACTGCTACCTAATAAACAGGTGGAGAAGCAGCTGGAAGAGAGCACAAAAACAGTCAGGAAACACTATCAGGATACTGAGCCATAAAGTCCTGGAGTTATTAGTCCTAACAGATGCAAGGAAGCAAGAATAATTTTCTTTAGGTCTTTCTCACCAGCAAGGACGTCAGCAGAAGACTCAGTGCCAGGAAAAATAGCTATTGAATGTGTAGTATGTAATTCCCCAATACATCCTATAAGTGAATGAAGTCTGTGTGAGAGAAGAGGGAAAGCAGCCTTTGACTAGACAATAAATCCCAGCAGGCCAGAGGCAGCCCAGCTAGCAGTGTCTGCACACAATCCAGCCAGCTCTAACCACAGCACAGTTAAACTGCATAATCAGAAGATCCAGTAACTTTGCTACAGGAGAAAACTACCTTTAACTGCAGGAGAAAAAAACGCTCATGATTTAACAGTAAGCACTGGCTCTATTTTTTATTCTCATGAGAAGCTGAGACATCGAGCAGCACCTCTGAAGAAAAAGCCTCCAAGGGAACCTTGCAGAGCATGTGGTTCTAGTAAAGAGAAGTCATTGATAAGCCTAATATGAATGATTTCCCATTTTTACAGTGCAACCAAATCACTTTTGGTTTTCTCAAGCAGACACACTAGCAGCATGACAGCACTAGGTAACATTCTGCTTCCAGCACCACATTGCCATTTCCTTGCTCCCCGTGGGCTCCTATCAACAGCCTCTAAATAGTCCAAGCAGATTGTGTTTCACAAGTGAGTCCCAGCACTGCAGCCACAATCTGCTCTCAGCCTGTGCAATGTTTTCCCTGAAAATCTATTCCTTTGCTATTCTTTTATTATCAGTGTAGCATAACACAGTTGCTAAGTCCCCCTGAATACAGTTACTGAACTTGCAGGATCTGCACAACCAGATGGCAACACCAGAGGGTAAAGCTGGGAACAGCAGTAGGTGATTAACAAGCAACAATCAAGATAAAGAGCATCATCACCCATGGAGAAAAACACGAAACAGAGGACTAAACCAGACCTTAAGCACTACTGTACATAGCACTGACTAGCTGTAAAGACACAGCCAGTTCCTCTCAAATTACCATTTTTTTCCCTCCACATTTTTTATGCATCCTATAGAACTGCCTGGTTTTCCTTAGATCTGGATTCCATCTGGTATGAGGGACAGTGGATAGAATGAGCCTATACACTGAACATCCCTGTTGTTGGCCACCTCACTCCTCTCCTTCTCAGAATGTCTGAGGTTTATCAAACTCCACAGCACCATCTTGTGATAAGAACCAGAGTAGGTACAGCAGGATCACCTGGGGCCACACGGATCTGAAGGGTTTGTGTCTTAATTATGTGCATTGACTGCTGTGTGCTCACTACCAGGACAGTCAGATCCATTGCCACCCAGCTAAAAACCAGGCCTGATGTGTGTGAAGTCCTTGGTTCAGAAGAAAGACTGCTTCAAGGAAATCTGAAACTTATCAGACTTTTTAAAGGTAAGAGCATAAATATTCCAGAACAGATGTTCAGTGGACAAGGTAAAACAAATCCATCAGTAAAGGTCACTGAACCCAAGTCAATGCACTGATAAGAAAGCTACCAAGAACATTTATATTACACTTTGATAATTGACCTTTTTAACATTTGTTTCTATTAGAAATTAGTAATTTTCCACCATTAGGTTTGGGGTTTTTTCTTTTAGCTTGTAGGGTTGTTGTTTGGTGGCTTGTTTAACAGCTTGGAACACCAAAGAAGCATGCTAGGCTATTCATAAATAGTGTTTAAATTTAGCAGATGGCAAAAAATGAACTCATCTGTGGTCTGCACAGAGCTAAGTTCAGTACTCAACCTTACATTTCACCTACATCCAGCAGTGAAATGCAGAAGTGCCTGTGAAAGCCAATGAAATGGCTGGAAGAAGTATCCAGACCTGGCTACAGAATTCCAGAAAGGAGAGACAAGAGTTGAAGGATGGGACTGAAGTTAAAAGGCTGTTGCTAACAAATGACCTTCTACAAATAAAGCTTTGAATAGTAAATCACCAAATGACAGAAGATGGAAAAGGCTGCCTGCTTCCAAGGAAGCCAGTGCTGTGCTCCACATCTTGTATCCAAGGAACTAATCCAGGAGAAATGAGCAGATAAGGCAGGAAAAGCACACTCTACAGCAGCCACGTTTGGCCTTTCCATCCATCAGCTCCTTTTCAGTGCTACAATAAACATAACTCCACTTTCCACAGACAGCCCTTGGAGCTGCTGCACAAACATGGACAAGTCAGGAACTGTGCTATATTAAATGCCAAGTTATGTTTTGTTTCATAATTTCCCTCTATTCTGTTGGGAATACATTTCTGCAGAAACTGAAATAAGTAGGTCTATTTGGGCTAATAGTCAGCAATTCCGGAATTCATTTCTAGTTCTGTTTCTGAACACTCAAGTGAGGAAAAAATGGCAAATCTGTCAAGATGATTTGCTCTAGATGTCATGTAGAGCTCGAGCACTGAGAGCTGTGCAAGCAGCAGAGAATGGGTTACACACTGCAGTTCTGATAATTAAAGCAATACAAGAAAAAGGTCATTTTCCAAAAGCTATTCCCATGAGTCCACTGAGGAAAAGCAGAGTGGCACTAATAAAGTGTAGATGTATAGTCTTAGTTCGGTTTTTACATCAGCATCACATGCTTGAAATTCTGGCATTATAATATGTAGCACAGAAGAGAAAGAATACAAATTACTTGCCTTTCCCATCTGTTGCTGAAGCCTCTTGCAAATGTCTTATCGACCTGAAAAATAAAAATAAAGAACAGATTAATGATAAGTTTTACACTCCCTTTTAACAGCAGTCCTCTAGATTACTGACAAGTTTTGTTAGCTCTTTATGGCTGGAGTATGCTCATAATTAACAGTGCTTAGCATTGCACACGCTTCAGCCTCGTGCCCCCAGCTCAGGCAGTCAGCTCAAGTATCTCTATTTTCTTGGGATTAAGAAAGCAGTTTGCTAAAACCTACTTCAGCCTACAGAAAGCTTTGTGGGAGGGAGGGAGCAGAGTGAGAAACTGGGGCATTTTCCAGCATAATGCTTTCCACTTGTACAATTAAGCTGAGCTACTCTTCAAAGTACTGCCAAGCATTTGGCATCTTACTGCTCTTTTAAGCTCTTTTCATTTAAATAGTTGATTACAGCTTACATGTCTACATAGGCAACTTATGTAACAGAAACTACCCTGCAGGAATGTAAATTCAGGGGCCAAGTCTTAGTCACCTTGCTCACATGAGTCATCCCACCAGCTGCAGTGACACTACCCAGAGGAAAAAAGGGCAGGATTTTATGTCAGGGGCTTCACTGCCACTTTATGTTGGCACCATGGCAATGGAGGAACACTGCATGCACACCATAAACAGTCACAAGACAGCTCACATTTGTTCTTCAGATACAATTCCTTTATGGAAAGTTTGGTACCAACAAATCACTAGATTGGACATACAGATGCCAGCATTAGGTAGCAAGAACTGTGACTGCAGAAGTCACCTTTACCATAGCAGATCAAGACCCTCTGCAATTAAAGTTAACATCCCTCAACTTTTATTTACCATTGCCAAATGCTCTCAACCTCAGAGCTGAAGCATTTTGACTGGAGCAAGAGGAAGGACAAGTGGCTAGTGCAAATTTCTTGGAAGACATCTCCCAGCCTTAGCAGAAAGCCACCAGGAGTGTGAAGGGGAAGAGGACAGTGGAAACCCACCCTCACAAGTCAAGCTGAAGCTTATTTCCATCTACTGAGTGACACCTTTTTCTGAAACACTCAAAGAGTTACTCTCTAGAGTGATGACATGCTACCAGACATTTATATAATCTGCATTTCAGAAAAAAATAACGGAGATACTGGAGATAAAGAAGAAAATCTCGTGTTTACTAACCAAGGAGCCAGAAGCTCCTTGATATCCTCCTTTAAACCCAGCTGTTTATCCAATTAGGACAAAATGCATTTAGGAGACAAATGTTCTGGCTAACTGGCAAGTAGCAACAATAGTGTTTATCTGAATTATCTGTGTTTTGGTTGAGTTTTATATAACCAACATTATTCCCTGCCAAGTAGAGTGGAAGGAAGGGCGGGGAAATGATCCCTGTGGGATTATTTCTTATAAACAGTCAAATAAACATGCAGCTACTCTGCTTGAAGGCAGCCCTGATCTTAGACAAGACTACTGTTTTGAAATTTAGCAGTCAAGTATCTAATCTCAGTCAGTGAAGCTGAATTCCATTTTTCAATTTAGTGAGTCAACACTTCTGCAAAATTTCAAGCTTCAAAAGCACCTACAGTCTGTACAGTGTTGGCCACACTTAAACTGCCACCCACCTTCCCTTATCCCCACTCTAACACCCCCAAAACAAGCACCTTCCACAGCACTAGACTGAAATGTTAAGGCTGATGAGGTCTATAAAAGTTAACAGAATGCTTGACTCCACAGGACCACAGAGTTCTTCTGCTTTGGCAGAGCTGTTGATGCCCATTAGCTCACACATTTTTCACATACAGCAACTCACCATACCACTGGGAACAGGATGGCTCCACAGCACAGCAAGTCCACCAGGAACAGGATTTCTTTCCACAGTCCATACTCAGTTGTCCCCTCTTCTGTTGACTCTATGATAATGTAGGCCACGTTTGCCAGTACCTACACACCAGGACATGGTTATGGTTTAGAAACTGCCCAAGGAGCCACTACAGGTGAGCTGCCAACTCAGCAAAAGCCCAGCCAGGAACATCAGTAATTCTTCTGCAGTTCTACATCAAAAAGTTGCATGTTCAGCAGCATCTTCGTAAGATTTACAGAAATAAAACTGATGGGAACTTATTCCTGCTGACATTCAGAAAGTAGTTCTTTTGTTATATACTGTGTTGAATCTACTGTATCAGTTGAGATAAAAAGCAAAATTTCCTTACTGAAACAGACACAGGACTGCATGGTACATACAGCCAATAGTGAAAACATGTAATTCTAAATTAAGCCAGCAATTCAGACTGGTAATGACCATCTTTTGTACTCAACACCTGAGCTCTGTAAGAGCCTCAAACACTAATTATATGTACTTTTGGTAAGGGCTTGCATCTGGAAAGGCAGAAAATGTCTTCTACATACAGCAACAAACAAAAGTGCTGTTCTCCTACGTATGTCAGTTCTTCAAGTAGGAGACCAGCATTGACCACTCTGAACCACTGGGAATGTTGCCCTCAGACCCAACAGACCTGTAAGTCTTGTTTTTTCGTTTTTTTTTTTTTTTTTTTAATTTCATTAAGGCGTTCAGCAAGCATTTCAGCAGTGACAACTTTAATTCAATTACTCTGCTTAGTAGTTTAGCACTGTTTTCCAGCCCAAGTTTTATCCTACTCCTTATAGCCAGTTTTCATTTGCTGAAAATATTTGATCACTATTACCTCATGCTCAATACAAGAGAAAAATTGGGAGAACTACAGTAGCTTCTGGATTAGGAAATAGCCAATAGGCTGATATAAGCAAGAGCTACATGGCACTGTGTGAAGCTGTCACAGCCTTTTCCAGTTTGCACAAACAGCTCTCCTACAAGACACGAAGAATCAGCACAGCTCAGTCCTCACCTGAAGTGGGATGACAATCATGAAAATTTTTTTGTCTTTATCTGACAGGATGTGTTTAATGAAAGCCCAGCCTGTGCCAATGAGGGCAATAGTGATGAACAGAAGAGCTCCCTTCAGTCTGGAAGAGAAACAGGCACTGCAGTGAGCAACTTTATTTTATTTTATCACACTTCCTCTTCTGCCCAGGTTTCTCCCATTGCCAATAAAGCCACAAACCCAAACAAATGCTTCCCTATCCCTAATTTTGGCAAGCACTTATCCATCCCACAATAGTGAAGCAGATGTACTTGCTACAACTGTGTATCACAGAGCAATATTAGGCTTCATTCACAATATATGCAATCTTTTCCTGGGGGAGTCATCCATTCACCATTGTGAACAGCAAAAAATACTGGCAGCTGTACCCACTTACCATTCACACCAGGAGCAAATTAGACACTTGAATATTAGTGTGAACAAAGAAAAGCAAAGCATTTGTTATCTTTTTCCTCCTCTACCCACAGAAGTGCCAATTCTCTGCAGCTGCCCTCTGTAAGTGGAGCTTTCCCCTTCACACAGGGCTGATTGCTGAGTGTTTGGTACTGTGGTCTGCATGACAACACAATGATTTCCCACTTTGTTCAGGAGGGAGACAGCCCCAGTGGCAATTTGAATCTATCAGATCAATCTTCTGACATACTTACAGGTGAGTGATGTAATAAACAACAGCCCAGCCCTCAATGGGGAATCCCTGAGAAGAGATGTAGTGATAGTCGATCTGGAAGCAGAAAATACAGCACTTAACAAGCTGCTCTTTGACACCCTACCCTTTAAAACCAGGTCTGCTCTACATCCACTGCCAGTTTCACTTTCCAGTCAGTGTGTACAAACCCAGCTCTGCCACATTTAGAGAGCACTTCCTCCCAACACATTCTACTTTTGTTTAGCAACAATGAGATCATTTCCATTTGCTCTATTTCCTAAGTGCTAGTGGATGTATCTTATACAATCTACATCCTTCCCACACAACTCCCCTGCCTAACTACAATGAAACAACTGCAGCTGGAACCTATTTATTCATTCATTTTTCAGGTTCAGTTGCATTAGGTGACAAGAGGCTTGCTAGTTTCATTTTCACTGGAAGCCAGATTCATTTCACAAGACTCCAAGAATATTTATAGCAGGTATAACACCATGGGCATGAAGGTGAAGATCATGGCTGGCACAAACACTGAAGGATTAAATGCTTGCCATTACCTTTGTTCATATTTCCATTGGAAAGGGAAAGTCAATACAATTCAATAGAGACATTATCTATGGAAAGTCTCAGAGTTGATAAGGTGAGGTCTGTTGCCATACACCATAATACTTCCTTGCCCTTGAATTTTACAAACATTCATCAAGGTTTTAATTTATTAATATTTACTGCAAGCCCTGGAGCTGAAGCAGCAGCACAGCCCAAGCTTTCAGGCCCTCTGCAGATGGCCAAAACATTAAAATTTGTGGAACTCGTTCAATCCCCAACCCTTTCTGCTTCAACACTTCAGGCCATGATCCTACTTGTATTTAAAGTCAGAATTTGCTGAGGAAAACAAACATTTCCACCAAAGAGCTGCAGTTCAGTTCTAATGCTTCAGTGTTAAGACCAGTTCTCCTTCCCATTGTCCTCTCTCCAGAGCAGATTTCCCTAACAGCATGTCCTGGATTCCCTGTTTCTGCTTCCTAACTGAACAACTTCATGCAGAGCTGTCGTACGCACCGCGTGGAAGACTAAGGACAAGGATTTGGTGAAAGGAAGGGCTGCCATGAGCCAGTGGATCTTAAAAACATCATTTCTGGGAAGGGAAAAAAAAAAAA
>VWYP01015578.1:431594-450133 GCA_013400435.1 Pycnonotus jocosus
AAAAAAAAAAAAGGAAGAGCATTAGTTAAAAGCCAGCAGTAAAAGTTTCAGTTTCTAAGGGTATTTCTCTCTAAAACCTCCAAGTGTCAAGCAGTCGCTTCCAGGCTGAGCTGACCATCAGTGTAAAAAGATTCCCCTTAATGCTGCAGTCCAAGTTTCTGCAACATCCTCAGCAGTATTTCAACTTCATGTCCTAAACCCCCTGATTTTTACTGCTTGGGATAACTGAAATTATTAACTAATAAGAATACCCCATATGTATCTATAGATATAGATATCTTAACTGTTAGAAAATTTGCTAAACATAATTCAAACCACAATGGAGGTATTTATGACTCTCAACTGCCGTAAGTTGCCATTTCCCAAATGAAGAAAGTGATCAATTTTTTCTTGTTATTTATTTTCAAAGTTATCTCCTTTTGACATCAACTGCAGGAATTTCCTGTTTATTTTTTGCTACAATATGTACACTACCTGAAGAACTTTCAACCTAAGATTTGGTAACTTCAGAATGACAGTCTCCAACAATAATACTGACTGAAGCAGTTTTCAAACACAAACTGTGTGTATTAAGCCTACAAATCTGAGCCAGATTTGTAGTTTTAAATGATCAAATCTAACTGTGAATTGGGCATTACAAGAAGAGGGATGAAAAATAAAAACCAAACAAGGCAGGCCCCTACTTGTCACAGACACTGAACTCACCTGCGTTTACGAAGGATGTGGATCCACACAGTCCCAGACAGGAAAAAGAAGAGAGCCATGGAAACGTAAAGTTTCGGCAGTGGGATTTCACCTGCTGAGAGGTAGCTTTCAGGATTCTTTTCCGTAATATCTATCTGAATATTAAAGGTGTGTTATGTGTACAGTTGGAAAAAGCCATTTTGTTTAAGCATTGAGTTAACAATTATATTTTCCAATCAAATTCACTCATTTAACATGAGCTTTTCTGAAGTGGTGACTTGAGTCTCAGACAAAAAAACCAAAACCTACCCTTCATCCTCAAGAATCTCAAAACATTTTGCAAAACTATTCCCACAAGAATATTCCCCTTGGAAAACAAAGCTTCAGCTATGCAACATAATTCAGGAAGGCAAAGTAATTTTCCCAAAGAATAGTTGCTCTCTCTACCAAATGTCACAATTTGCCCACCTTTGATTCAGAAACATATCTATAATGGGCTGCCAGCCTATTTTCCTGTGACTGAGAAAACAGAAGCATTATTTAGCATTCTATTTATACCCTGAAGTGGCTTAGTCATATGTGCTAGGACTTCAACAATATAATGCATCAAGTCTGGTTTGAAGCCTGAAGTTGTCCTGCATCTCTAAGTACACCCCAGCAGATCAATCATCTGGGTTTTCTTTTCTTTCTGATTTCTTCAATGGGTCAAAGTGACACATAGCAATTCAGGAAAGCTGGTCTTCTACACACACAACTTCAGAAACAGATCTGAAGTACTCTGAGTCAAGTTAGGGCTGCTAAGTTTTAACACCTCCATGTTCCCTTGTAGTAGCATTAACACAAACATGTAAAAAGCAGCTCAGGGGCTGATGTGGCTGAGGTATTTTGGTCAGTGAGAGGATTCAATCAGCTCATTATACACCAGCATCAGCACAGGAAAGGGAAAAAAGGGAAAACCCAAGCTCTGATAACAACCAAAACCACCCAAGACCAAACTCTTGTACATCAAAAGAGATGAGACATTTGCTAGAACATATTGCCTTTAGGATGTGTATCTAACACCATAAAAACATATCTTTAATTAAGCTAGAAAAACCAAAAACACTGAATTCAAATACCAACAATTTACATTGCAGCAACAGCCTTATTATCTGCCATCATCTAAAGAAAAAAGTGACTTTTGAGTGCAGCAAAACACAAGCAGCTGTTGTAGCTCCCATCTCATTACAGCATCAGGTCACAACTGTGTGGACTGAACCCAGCCCACATTCAGCCTCCAGATTTTCAGGCATTTCTGCAAAACCAGTATTTTAATTATTTTTACAGTAGTCACTCCTTTCAGAAATGCCACTGCAGGGACTGGCACACAACTCTGAATCACTTCCCACCCCATATGTGCACTCATGTGGAGTGTGTGCTTGGTTACAAGCTGGAGCTGGAAGCTGGGTGTTGCAGTCTAAGCTAATGAGTTAATTATCCTTTAGAAGCCATACTCACATCAAGACTAAACGGCAGCTGATCATTAGCTGGCCCTTTCTCGCCAACACACTTATGGAAATACAGGCTGTAGAGACCTTCTTGTTTTTCTGAGCTGATGTTAAAAAAGAACTGAAAATGAGGAATAGAAAAGTCAGCATTCTTCTCATTCACAACACGGTTGCCCTGGTAGGAAGCCATCTCTACTGAAGCATGAAAGAAGTCAGCCATTTGAGGTCAGTTAGTTCCCCTCAGCAAACAGACTGTTCTGAGGGTAGCAGCACATCTGGAAGTGTCAACAGAATTCCAGATGCAAAATCATTGCAACTATCTAGGATTATGCACTCTGGTAATCCAAGCCTGTGAAGTATCAGTGCTTAGCTCGGTTCACCACAGAGAAAAGATAATCATAAGTATCATGTATTTGACATAGCAAAGCATAAAATTTTTATTATACTTGCCCTGCAGCTTTTCTGTTCCTCCCCCAACTATGCAAACTGTGATAGCTCTGGAAATGAGATCTGTGGCAGATAACAGAATTTAAAATGTGTTTGTTTTATAGCAACCAACTGTCACAATGGAACCAGGGTGTCCAAACAAAACATTAATCTGGTTTCACACAGAGGATCTTCCCCTTGAGTCATCAGTCAGGTCACAGCTATTTGTTATCAGTGATTGCACTACTGGCATCACAGTAAACTTTAATATGCTGAGCCTCATAGACTATGATAGTTAGAACAGCATCACAACAGAGCAAATTTAAAAGCAGCTCCCACAACTTATAAAGGAAGACTTTCACCATTGCTGCTTAGCTCAGTAAATTTTCAGGCAAACTCCTGCTATCAGAGAGACAGCTATATCCCAGACTTTTACTTTTCCAAAGTAGGACAGTGAAGAAATTGTGTTTAGACAGTGACAGACACCCTACCTCAAATGAAAAAGTTCCTCCGTCATTGCGAACAGGATGTTCTTGTTCTACCACGACCTGGGAAAAGTAAAAGAGACCTTTAGATTTTATTAAGTAGGTAACTAAAACATCTGGCTACATCAACCAGACAACTGAATTTGCATTCTGTATATTTACAGTGGAGGCTGAGAGCAACAGCAAATACTCTTCACTTTTCTGCTATGATTATACTGGAATATCCCCCCAGGTTCTTTCTGAAAGAGAACTCCAGATCATTTCTTACCTTGGAGGATGCTGTACTTTGTTTGGACTTCTTACCTAGAGATAAAAGTATTAATGTTAGTTAATGTTAATTAGTGTTTGCATTTAGACATCCTCAGAAACCACCACGTTGTCAATACCTTACTCACATCTTCCTACACTTGTCTGCGTGGCAGTTTCCCAGCTAATCATTAACAGAGATTTTTTTTCCCCAGTCTCTCCTTACTCTCAGAGGACTCTTCCCACAGCCAGCATTCATTCTGAATTCATCCTCAAATGCCAGGATTTGATTCTCTACTCTTACACCTCCTACAAAAGCCTACTCCAGAAATCTTTTCCTCTGGTGAGAGCAACCAGAGGCAGGTGACCTAAACCAGATGCAAGCTACAGCTCTGATTTTTATGTTATGACTGAGTATTGTTAATCTCACTGACAAATCTCAATCTGAGCATTAATACGTGGTCTGACAAACATATGGAAATCCTAATTAACCACGAGGAAGGAATAAATTCACAGCTTTCCACTGAGCTCCCAGTAAAAATACAAACAAACAAAACACAAAAGCATAGGTGACCTGCCAGGCCAGCATGTCCTCTGAACTTGAGGTGACAGGAGCCTTCAGCCAAGCTCACAGTTTGACTCTACTCCTATAAGAAGCTTTTCAAACATAAGGTCATCCCTTTCTACCAGGACACAAAAGTTCAAGACTCGAGCTTTGCTTTTGGCTCCCACACCTCAGTGCAATGCCCACACTCATGCTACGCTTTTTACACCAGAGAAAGCCAAACTACAGCTGTCAGAACCATTATCTCCAGTGCCATCCATACTTGGTTCTTGACTTGTTGCAACAGCTGTCCAAGCTTTTGAATGGTATCAAAGCTTGTGAATGTGACAGGCCAAGACAGACTCAGACTACTCCAGATCAGACTGCTCAACAGTCTGATCTGGAGTCTAAACTCTGCCAGGAAGGGATAACATGAGCTAATCCTATTAGAGCTGAGACTATAAAATTGTTTTGTCTGCTGGTCTGGAAGCCAGACAAAGGTTTGTGCCTCCTAGAAAGATTACTGGTACAGTTACTCCTCCCTCCCCACAGTTTCTAAGTGATAGGAGTTCAACTCTTTAGACAGACAGACTCACACAAATGTTGGCTGGAAAGGACTTGTAAAGACAAATCCACCTTCTGACTCAAAGCACATCTGGTGTCAACTGTATCATGTTGGCCCTGATTTTACTTGACCGAGCATTAAAACTTCAAAATATGGAGATTGGATTGCACAAATTATCTACTACATTACTGGAATATCTATTTAGGAAAGTTATCTTATTTATTTTACTTATTTTCTGTCCTAATATCCCATCTGAGACATCCAAGACTTAATAAAGGGAAACAGACATGGTGTGCCACCACTAAAAATTGCTTGAAATCATTGGCCTTCCTTCAACTAGTTGCTGGTGGCCATAAAATTGCCCCTTTAGCCTTCTTTTTGCCAGACAAAAGACAACCAAGTTGATGACCCCTCCTCAGAGGCACTGAAGGTCTCCAACACTCATTGTCTCTGATGGATCAACAGGACTGGTGGACATAAATCACTGAGCAGGAGAGTCCAGCCCCAAAGGCAGCTCTGTGCACAGGTTTACAGAGGACGTACATTCAATTCTGGCCCAAAGGACCCCAGAACATAATCACAACTTGGTGATGGATGCACAGCAATGAGGAATCAGCAGTGAGAGCACACACAGATCAGGTTTAGCTGGCTTACCTTTGTCATCTGTATTTTCATTGGTCTTTGGAGGATTTTTACCAGAATCACTGCTTGGTTCAGAAGTTTTTAGCAGCTTGGTATTTAAGGCAGTACTATTTTCCTCTGATACAAATATAATTTTAGGTAACAAAGAAGCAGCTTCTGAAGAGAACAGTACTTTCACACTAAAGAAACAAAGAGGTTTTATTACAAAATGAAAGCAAACCAACATTTTTGAAGAGGCTGTCATAGCCATACACCCAATAAAGGAAAATCAACTTGTCTTGATTTGGTTTTTGTACCACAAAGAACAAGCAAGAACCAGATCATGATTTACGGCAGAACTGATCATTGTGTTACATTCTACATGAAATACAAGAGCGGATGAAGAAAATTAAGTTTCTTCAGCTTTGGTAAGCAGAGTCTCACTAGAAACTTTGTTACCACACATGAGCTCTTGCAAAAGAAAGCAAGGCAGAGTTGAAAGTACTTCTATTTAAAAAAAAAAAAAAATCAAGACAAACAAAATTGCATATTGAGTGCAAAAATGACCCAAGACACCAAAGCTCATTAAGCACAATTAGTGTAGGTTGCTTTTGCCTGCTGTCCCTTTACCCCTACAATATACAGGAAGAATTCTTGGACCATTTTATACTGCAGATGTTTTACACTTACCTCCCCTCAACTCTCATGTAACCCCATAAAATAAGCAACCTGCATGCACAGCAGCTTTCCAAACCCTTAAAAAACCCCTCAAGTGTTACATTATGTTCAACTAAAGAAGTAATTTTAAAGCATCTCGTATGCTCTTTACTCACACTTGATTTCGGATCTCCAGAAGCAAGATCACAACAGACACATCTGGCTCTGGTGTCTTGTTCAAGATACAATAATCCACCTCTTCATCCTGGTAACATGAACAAAACATCTCTAAAGTGCCCTCTGGACACGTTCCCCTCCAGGCAGATGTTAGCATTATTAGTCCAGCAAGTTGTAAACCCAAATTATCCTTTGCATCCTCCCATGTTTAAAGACACCCCTCCCCCACCTTTTTTTTATTTCTTCCAACCATTTCCAGAGTCAGGTATGAGACATCCCAGCTTAGAAAACCAAGTTCACTTCTCTTACCAGGTAAGTGGAGAAACCATCATTCTTTGTTCGATCCAAACTGAATCCCACCTATGAGACAATCGAGAAGAATCTGTCAAACTGAAGCCAAACCAATACTGAAAGAGTCAAAGACATTGCTTTTTAAACAAGTTAACCTACATTTAAGGCAGAATCCAGGTATTTTTCTCATCAAGTAATTTGGCAGAAAAATACATTCAAATGTAACAAACTCATCCATATCCACCAGGAAAAAAAATAGGATTCAAACTAAATCTGGAGTACCTTCTGTCTCTGAACACTTTAACTTACTCCAGTATTATTTCACATTTTTGCTTGACAAAAACATTCAGTACTTTTATAACAATGAAGAGGTGAAACTGTGCAGCAGAATAAGAACTCAGGTCTGTTATCTAATGTAGTATTTCAGTCTATTAAAATCCCTAATATAATGTGCTATATAACAAGTAATACTAGAGTTCTGTTAAAAATAACATTGTCACTGTTCTGGAAACCTACTGACACAATGAGCACAAGCTGAACTGCCATGCAACACAGTGTGAAAAAACTTCACATCAGAGGAGTGTTGGTAAATTGATGTTCAATGTAAGTTACAGATGTGTGCATCGAGTTCAGCACAGGACCAGTAAAGGCTCTTCCTTAATGCACACTGGAGAGTGCTCAGGGATAAATCTCAATACACAGATCCTCATAATTGGCTCATGCTGGGGAGCAAAGCCAACAGCATCATGAGTTTGGATCTGACACCTCAGACAAGGTGCACAAGGCCACTAGTGCAAGGGCAATTCCACAGGAGGCTTCATAGGAAGGAACTCACTGATAAACTGTCCATGTCAGAGCTCTTTGCTGTCCTCAGGGAAAGGTTGCTGACATTGACTCTCATGAAACCATCCTTGAAGAAGCCAAAGGTATTCAGGTGCACTTTCTGCCTCACATCATCCTGTTAGAAAGGAAAGCAATTTTATGAACACATGCAGAATCATCTGCTGCAGCAAAGGGGAAGCAGGGTGAGTGATTGACACTTGAATATTCATGCAAAATATCTAATAATGCAAACAGCAAATTTCTTTAGGATAACTTCAGATGTAACCAACTATTTCACTGGAATGGACCAACTTTTCCAATAACCTGAACAGCAAGAACTTTAAACAGACATGTTTCTGCTAACTGCCTGGCTATGCTGCTGGGAAATACATAAGCAAAATTCTGTAAGAATCTAAATCAAACAATATATAGCAAAATCCCCCAAAGTGACTGTAAACACATCAAGACAGTGATTGTTTGCACGCTGGCTACTGCCATTGCCACAGACTGAAGAGCAAATAGGTGACTTTGGGGATCTTACCTAACTAAGAGTTGGGGTTTGGCCAAGTGTTTAGCAAATGCATTGTCATCCCCTCAGATCATCTGTGTTAGGCAGGGTCACTGTTTGGACAGGCAAACACTAATACACTGAAAAACTACATGTGAAAATAAAGTTTTCTATGTAGTCTCATACCTCCAAATGATTTTTGGCATAAAATTAATAAAAAAAATTAAAAACATAATAAATACCAAAACCAGAATTACTTGTCTTGGTTTCTCTAGTAGGAAGATGCTAATTCCCTCCCCTACTCCTAGTTCAGCTGCAGAATAATTTCCTTCCTCTCAGTCTGGCAAGGAAACCATAGCAATTGATCTCTTCTCATGCCCTGCACAGCTGATAAAGGTTCATTTATAGTGAGCTTTAATTTTTTTAAAATAAGGAGGCTATGAAGGACCTCACATGGAAAGTAGTTGACGTCACACACAACTGCCACATCAGATGACAAAAGGTCACATCCAATGTCTGCAGTTGGTTCCCTAAACCTACTGGGTCATTAAACAGAAGAAAAGCAGAAACAAGGCAACAGAAATCAAAAAGCAAATTTACAACGGAATTTAAAACATTTGCCAAGTTGGCACTAAAAAAAAAAAAAGTTTCTTCCTCCTGCTTCTTCTAGGAAAAGATAATCAGATTGTAGAACACTCGATAAAGAGAAGTCAGCTGCTAAGGGCAAAGTGTTCTGGAGACAGTCCTGGAAAACTCAGCTACAAATTGTACAAGTACAAAAAGTTCTTTCTCTCCCTCTACCCCAGTATTGATTTTGACGTCTCTGCACGAAATGTTCCTGACTCATAAATATCACTCACTGCAACAGCAGGACACCAATCCTGACACAGCTAACCTGTAATCCAGCTGTAATAAGATCACCCTAATAGAATCAAGTTAACCTGGCAAATAACCAGATGGTTCCCTTAATGCTCAGAGGAGAAAAAAAGTTTAGTGACACAGGGCTTCCAGCAGATGCTTTGTTTAACAGAGTGTCAGAGCTCTGCTGTCTTTAGGTTCTAGGTTGTGGAACGTGCTTGAAACAAGAGCCCATCTGGTTCCTCTAACACTGCACTCCATGTAACTTCCCTGCCAGTACAGAAAATTCATCCTGGCTCTTTATGGGGGCACAGCAAACGTGTTTAACCCCATCTGGATTGAGCAGAATTTTGGTGAATCTGAGGGGGACACGGTGTCATCCAGCCACAAGGGTTTGTACCTTGCAGATGTGACCAGAGGCAGCTGCTCAACTCAGAGCACTTGCAAGAGCTCTCCAGTTCAACTGCAGTGATTTACTCTGCTAATTTACTGATATGCTCCCCACCACCAGCAGATAATTAATATACAACACACACCACTTTCCTCCCTGGTTTTATCTCAGCTTTGAGTGCTTAGAGTTTACAG
Source organism: Pycnonotus jocosus (assembly GCA_013400435.1). NCBI lineage: Eukaryota > Metazoa > Chordata > Aves > Passeriformes > Pycnonotidae > Pycnonotus > Pycnonotus jocosus. Next base: position 440,551 of record VWYP01015578.1, read on the forward strand.
ATTTAGTTCACAAATCCTTCAGCTTTACATGATCCCACACACACACTGTCACCAGTTGCCACCAAGCAACAGCAAGAGCATCTACTGCTCCCCATATTGACAGCCTAAAGACATTGGCTTACTAATGGGGTTGAAAGAACCCTGCTTTTATTTATAATCACTCTGCTACTGACTCCAGAAATATTTAAGTTTACAACAAAGGTGTGAACCCATACAAGTGAATGGCTCAGCATCTAAGTTGCTAACACAAGCATTAATTAAATTTACACACGATGCATTTAAAATTAGGCCTGCCCTACTGAGAAGAAATTATCTGGAACTCATCACTAACAGCTTACATTCAAATCAATACCCAAAGTTCTCAAGCTTGTTTCCATAAAAATTCCCCAGTTCCTCCACTCCTGTAGGATAGGAGTGATCCTGCAATACTTGAATAAGGTTACAGGAAAGTGGAATCCATGATCCTGTACCTCATAATGGGCAGAAGAATATTCTCTACTGTTTTACCCTAAACCTAACTGGGATGCCACCGTCAGTGCAGAGAAAGTTCCACTAGAGAGTGCTTACCCTCACCTGGAAAGAATCTTATTGTTTGTGTGAGACCAATAATGAGGCTTATAATTTGTGTAAGACTAAGTGAATTATTGTGAAAGGTATTTTCAGCCTGAGCTGTTGCAGTCTGAAGCCCATCAACATTAAAAGGCCACAGGTATTTACAAGCAACCAATGAAAATCAGCATCTTCTCTCTAATTCCATGTCTGACAAAGGCCTTCTTTATGGCAAAGAGAAACATAGAGCTACTTCTGGAATCTTCTGAAAATTGTTTCTGTTGGTCTTCCATAACTCCCAATTTTTGTAGGGTGGGTTGTGTTGGTTTTTGTTTGGTTTTTTTTGTAGAGGGTAGGTTTTGTTAGTTGAGGTGTTTTGGGGTTTTTGACATATCTCATTAAACTAATGAAGATGATAACAACTGCTACTAAGGAGGAGCTTCTCTGGCAAGGCTAGTCTAACAGCAAAATTCAAGAAAATAATTTCTCTACTGCAAAAAATAATGAACTATTCTGTTCACTTTTTAAAGATGAAACGTTATTTTTAGAATGCTGGAAACTGCCAGACTGTGGCTTGTTTTTCTGACAACAAAAAAGCTTCCCATTAGCTCAGTAATTATGAAGATACAAGAATGAAGCTATTCTGAATTAAGCAGTAACAGCTTGTTTGAGGAAATTTAATATCAAACACTCCCACGAAACTGTGGCCTTTAGCTTGGCTCAGTGTCAAGGCACACTTGCAAGCAAAGCAGGAGCGACTGGCAAGAACACCAGAAAGGAGCTTTCATTGTGAAAGGACTCAGTTGTAGGAGCCTGATGTTTACATAAAGGCTGTAAAGCAGGGGATGAAGGAGGAAGAGAGAGAGGCTCTAACAATAAAGCTCCTGTTCATAAAGCAGGTGGGCAGGGGCATTAACTCACTGATACTTCTCACAGCCCTTGGTCAGTTAGTGCTGCAACTTCCACAAAACACCCGCAAAACCAAACTCACACCCCTCTCTGACCGGGAAAAAACAGCAAACAGGAATTAGTAATTGAGCCAGGCAGTCCCTAATAGGGACTAAAAGCCACAATATTTGCTGTTCAGAACATTTGCTTGAAGCAAATTGCAAAGTTCTCTACTTATGGGTAAAGAATCACCCCAGGAGAAATTCTTCAGCGCTCAACTGTTTGTCACAAATTCCTCAAAACAGTAATGTAACCAGCACAAGCCTCCAAATTTACTGCTTCAGGAAAAAGTTTACTTCTCCTGAACTACAACAATATTCATGTGGTTGCACTTCAAACAACTACATAGTCTGGAGATTTTCTTACAAGTAAGACGTGAACACCTCCAGCAGTTACTGTATCCCAAATGAGGTGGAATTCCTACAAAGCCCTGGATTCTCCCTAAACTGCTCCAAGAGCACAGCAATGCAGGTCCCACTCATTTACCACTTTATGACCTCTTCCAATGTTTCTACTGGCAGAATATTGCCCGTTGTTGACAACCAAAACAAAATTTGAATTCTGAAGATTTACAGAGCTTTCCATAAGCTACAAAGAAGCTGTTAAAAGGCATCACCCCGAGGGCAGAGTTCCTCTGCCCCACAACAACTGGGCACAACAGGCAGCAGCACATCTTCACCCTGACCTCCAGCACTTCCCATCAACAACCCTGAACAACGAGTTTTTCTCAAATATAGTCATAAGATGACACACCACTCCTTCAAAGCACACCCAACAGCCTAAGGAACCAAAACAGAAAGCTGCCAGCATCAGTTCCCCCAACCTCCACTAATTGCTTGGTTAGTGCAAAGCAGCTGCAGCCAAACCTTCGGAGTGACCAAGAGGAGGGCACTGCAGAACACAGCTAAAAGGAAACTCAACCAAATTCCACTTACAGAAACCTCTCCCTCAGCTCACGTCCAGCCCTCTCTTATCACATCGCTCTCAACGGAACGTGAAGCAGTTACACTCTCGAACTCCTGCAATTCTGAGGCCCCTCCACTCGCTTTACCCACGACTAAGAAACAGGCGGCCAGAAAAAGCGGGATAGGACTTTGGGGATGCGGTCAGAGGGAGCGGGAGGATAACGGCAAAAGCACAACACGGCGGGGCCCGGGCGGGCTGAGGCGCAGGGGGAGAGCTCAGAGAGAAGCGAAGAGAAAGAAGGGTCGGGGCACGGAACACAACGAAGATAGAGACATGGGGAGACCAATCCCGGCCCGCGGAAGGTGCGCAGGGCCGGGCCGGCCTCACCGCTCCCCTCAGGGCACCCGGGGGCCGAGCCAGCGGGGCCGGGGGCGGCGCAGACCTTACTTTGAGAGTGAGGTGATGGACGCGGGCGCGGGCCGGGCCCGCGCGGAGCAGCAGCAGGAGCAGCCCCAGCACGGCCCCAGCGCCGCGGGCCGCCATCTTTGTTCCAGCGTCAGCGTCCCCCGCGCGCCACTTCCGGGTCAGGCGAGTCACGTGTCGGGCGGGGGTGCGTCACGTGACCGCGGTGGGCGGGGCCGGGTCCTGTCAGGGAATCATGGCGGGGTTGGGGATGGGGGGGAGCTCAGGGGTCTCCAATGCCACCCCCTGCCCGGGCAGGGACACCTCCCGCTGCACCAGGGTCCCCCAAAACATGTCCAGCCCGGCACTGAACACTTCCCGGGGAGCAGCCACACTTTCTCTGAGCGATCTGTGCCAGAGCCACACTGCCTTCCCGGGGAAGAATTTCCTCCCAATATTCAGCCTGAATTTTTCGTCTTTTAGTTTGAACCCACTTCCCCTTGTCCTGTCACTGCAATTCCTGCCGGAGAGTCGCTCTTCGGCTTCTGTAGCCCCTTCAGATCCTGGAAGGTGCCATGAGGTCTCCACACAACCTTCTCCAGGCTGAACAGCCCCAGCTCCCTCAGCCTTTCCCCATGGAGAAGGCGCTTCCCGCCCTTTCCTCTCCCCCTGAGGCCCTTCTGGGCTCTGCTGGGTTTCCCCTGCCCACAGGCTGCTCCCCACGATGCCCCCCAGGTTGGATCAGGCCCCTCAATGAGGGCCATGGCAGCAGCCAGGCCCTGTGGTGGGTCCCTCCTCAGCCCTGGGACCCCTTTGGCAGTGGGGTTCCCCTTGGGTGGTGGGTCCCCCCCATGGCCATGGGGCTCAGAGGGGGGCATTGGCCAAAAGGAACCCCATGAGCCTCCCCCAGACCAGCCTCTGTGGGGTGACACCAAAAAAAAAAACCCAAGAAAAAATAGACTGAAGCTCTTCCTACCTCAGCCCTGCAGCATCGTCCACAGGGAGATGCGGGATGGTTGTTTACAGGGAGGGGTGAAGTGGTTGTTTCCAGCTCAGCCGTGGATCTACCAGCAAGTTCCAGCTTCTTCCTGGGAGCTATGGCAACAGCAGACGTCTGAACATCAGGTAGTCCAAACAACAGGAAAATTGCTTTTCTATTTAAAGCCAGGGTTAAAGTATTGATTTTGAATATCGCCAGGAAAATATGTGACAAACAAAGGGATTTCTGCTTCTTTACAGGATTAGTTTTGCACATATTTAAACTATTTTGCGCCTATTTAAACCAGTAGTTCTAGTCACATTTACAAGTAAAACAAAAAGCAGATTGGGCCTGGTTTCCATGACTTGTTGCTCAAAATGAGAGCAACACAAGAAGCAAAGTGAACGTGAATAGGGGCAATTAAAATGGCTCTTTGGTTGACACATGGCTAAAACCCATAAATTTGAGAGACTGTGCAATGGGAATCCATCAATGTCAATAAATTTAATTTTTCAGTGAGGAGCCTTCTGCTTTCAGCTCTCAAAACTCAGACATTCTGATTTTCCCTTTCTGTGTGTGGGGTAACAGGTTTGTAAGTTCTGTTGTCTAGAGATTGATAAGCAACTGGACCAGGCAACTGAGGGTGAAAAGGGAGAGAAAAATCAATGGCCTTGACCTTTATTTTATCAAGATTGTGGACTATGTCCCATCTTTATTTAGACAGATGATTCAGATGTTCCTGTAGATTCTTTCTCACAATTTCATTTCCCCCTTGTATATACTTAGGCAAAAAAACCAACAAAACAAAACAAAACAAAAAAAAAACCAAAAAACCCCCAAACAAACCAAAAAACCCAACAAAACCAGAAAAATCTCACCAACAGCCAAAGAAACCTGGACTGGTACCAGGAAATATCTGGAAGCATGAAAAAAAAAATCTGTTTATCTGGTAATGTTCTTTCTCTGGGCAGTACGTACGTGCGCCACTAGATGTCCTGGCAGCATCAGCACGGAGCTGCAACACGGGTTGCAAAAAACCCACGGACCTCCAAATATTGGATGATTTATTCTAAAAAACTCCGGTTAGATATTTTATTGAAATTAGGCGGGGGTGGGGGGTTGCCTCGGAGTTTTGGGGGGGTTTTTTACGATTGTAATTGTTGTAATCCCTGTGCACTGACCACCTGGGAAACCTGGGGAGTTTTGGCTCCTGAGAAACAGCTGCTTGCAACCACAGCTGCAGCACAGGCTGTCGTGCCTTGCTCCACTAACAAATATCAGGCACACTTTGACTGCTTGAGTGGTCAAGAAATTCCCCTGTAATTCTGGGGTTTGGTTCAGCTGCAGAGTGTTTTTTTATTCTGAGGGTGCCTGCTTTGGGAGTTCCCTTCAGAATCTTCCTTAAGAAGAAGGATCATCCTTAGCCTGAGGATGATTCTTAGCAATCAGGGATTTTTATGCAACAGAATGGAAATTTTCTGAAGATCTTTATTTTTTTTCAATGTTTTTTCACCAACTATTAGGATATTGTAGTAACTGTAAGTTCCCCAGTTGCCTGTAAAAAATGAAAAAATATTAGAATTTGTAACATTTTTTTTCCTTCGGTTATGCATTTTTCTAAGAATTCGTGTGTTAAAATATGTCTGTACTTAAATTTACATCTCTATCAAGATACAAAGCATCTTCTGACTGTCATTAGTAAGCGGTAACAATAACTTTCATTGTGACATCGATTTGTTTCATTGTAGCTTCCACACAAGATCACTTTGCTGTGAGTCTGCTGTTCCCAGTACAAGCAGTTATTCTTAGCCCAGATATATTTTTTCTTTACTCCTTAATCATAATTAAACATATAATTAGAACTCTTCACAGACTGATTTTTTTTTTTTTAAGTGTATCATGGATAACTATCGAGGTTGGATGGAAGGCATCAGCAGTGTAAGAAAATCATGATGGAGGAGCAGTCTGCAGGTACAGCTCAGCACAGAATGAAGCAAGTTGACATTTTGTTAATGTATTTTGTGAGCCAGGGTACAGGTGTGGGCTGAGGAGGTGAGCAAGATAACACAGAGCCAGGGCAGGAGCCACTCAATATCCAGTCCCACAGCCCCTGGGGAAAGAGAGAAGAGCAGGCCCGGGGGTCAGAGCTGGAAGTAGCCAAACTCGAGGTGATCTGCTGAGTTCACAGCAGTGAGACAGGGGCAAGGCTGAGTTGGGAATCCATCTGCAGTTTGGGTGATGAGAACCAAGGTCAGTCATGGTCTGATGATGCTGGACAGGTCCACAGGGACAAGGCAGGTCTAATATAAGATCAGATGTGAGCTAGGCTCCATATCAACAGGATCTACAGCCAGGCACAGCCCCCTAAAACACGGAGCGAAGTAACTGGGCTTTCAGGCCGGAGCTTAAATGAAGTCCCTGCATCGTGGGCAGAGGGTGTGGACAGAGGCAGAGGTGAGGCTGGTCAGGGCCATTAGGCTTTATCAGGTGTTTATCAGGTTTTGATCAGGCCCTGATGAGGCATTAAAGAGCACCGAGGGCCCCTGTTGTGTGTCTGAGTGATCTGTGTAGTGTTGTAACAGCAGAGAGGAAACAGCTGTGATGATGATGATGGCCTCTAGGAAAGGTGTGTCCTCTTCCGTTCCTGGTGCTGTTTCAGTCGCAGTGTATGAGAGGTTTCAAGCAACATCCAGGTTCCTTATCTTGGACGTGGGTAATTCGGGTAGAATTGTAAAATCAAAGGGAAGCAGCTGTAAGGGTGATAACTCTGGGGGGGACAGAACGTCCTCTTTCTGCTATATCTGGGCAGTGCTTGTCCATGCTCTCAGAGCTGTGATTTTTCTTGCTTTGCATAAGTAAACAAACACAGAGTAAAAAGGTTTAGATTGAATTGTAGTCTAGGGGTTTATTTTATCTACTTCATATGGTTTCTCAATCGCTTAGCAATGCATCTGGCTGTTTTCAAGGGGCATTGGGGTTTCTTAAACAAAGTCCTGGCTTTCTAAAAATGGAATTGCTTCTAATTGGGTTTTGGAGTTCAACCTGGGAGTGTTCTGAATCACAACAACGGGGGATATAAACAGAGAATTTACAGGAATAGCCCCATATCTGGATAACAGATCTGCATGGTCTTGTTCTCAGCCTGGCTGAGGGAAAATTCCTACCCAGCTTCTGTTGCTCAGATATGGATTGTGCTGAGTGGAGACGTGCTAGATACTGTAACTTCTAAGTGTAATTTTGAGGCCTTTTTTGAGACTGGAATCTACTGAGCTTTCCAGCATCAACTGTGGCATAAAGGGCTCTTAATGCTCCTGTCATTGCTAATTACATTAGTAATTAGGGACAAGCCAAGCTGCAGGCCCTGTTGTTTTGGGCACTGCACGACTGAAAGTAATAATGTAAGTGGCAGTCCCAGCCTTGGAGAGTCTCAGGCTAAACAATAAAGGCAGTCAAAAATAGGGGCAAATCCTGTTCTTGAAACTTCTAAAATATTTTTTTTTCGTTTTTTCTTGAAGTCTCTGTCCACAGAAATTTTGATAACTTGTAATAGTTTTTTTGGCATGGTTTATTCTAATGTACCATCATAATACAAAACTTGTATTTCTGGCCTTTATCTCCCTGGAACTGGTGGAACTTTTCTATCTCTGTGTGGACAGGTTTCCCTGCCCATGCTGGTGTAACAGGTTTGCCCTGTTCCCCTCCCAGCTCTTTGTGCAAAAGGAAATTCCACACAAACTTAGCTCAGATGATACCAGTGCTGCTTTCTGTTTCTGCACATTCTTTTTCTGCCAGTATTTATGGGTTAAGCTCTCAAAAAGTCATGATGTAACTGTGTTTGTCTGGTTTTGCAATGTGTCCTGAGTGGATGTAGGGCTAAAGATGGTGGTCTGGGAGCCTGTGGAAGTACAGGCCTTTGGAAGACTGTGGTTGTGCTTCAGGCAGCAGGGCAAGCTTGGATATTCAAATATGTTGGCAGTAGAAAGAAGAACTATTCTAAAATGAGCTGAACAGGGTGTCTCTTAGTTGTTATGAAGTCAGCCCTTTAAAGTAATAACTTTTAATGTTGAACCAAAGCACTGCCTGTCGTGTCTCTCTTCAAAGACAGCTGTGTGAGGAGCAGCACTCTCCTCTCATGTTCAAATCAATGGAACTTGGATAAAAATAAATGCAATTCTGTTATTAACATAACATTTGTCTTCATTGTTGTTCAAAATGTTGGAATTGCTTAATGTGTTTTTCTTCCTCATGCAGGGTGACAGCCAAGCACCAGTGGAAGAAGTGCATTAATCTAGGGGAGATAATGCTTGTTGTAGCAGCTGGTCAATTTTTATCTTCTCACATCAAAAGCATCCCCACCCTTTATGAGCCGAAGCTTTTTACTCAGGTGAATTAATATGCTTCCTTTTTTTACTCCCCCCACAAAAATATCTCATTAATAGATACAGCAATAAATATATCAGTTTAAAGCTCTTTTTACATTTGTTGTAGCTGAAAAGCAGAAATGCAAAATGAGATTAAGTGACACAGCTCAAAGAAATGACACAGAGGAAGAGGATCACAAAATAAATATTTTTCTGGCAAGGAACTGAGCCATTTTCTGCAAGGCCCCTGTAATTGCTACAATAACCCACATTTATGCAAAGGCAGATAATTTGGTTATTTTCCTACTTGCTTGTTGAGCATTTTGGTGACAGATGGTGGATTTAATATTCTTGGATTTGGGTTATTTTGGGGGTGAGGGATGTATATACTGCTTAGCTGCGTTAGAAGTCAGTCCTTGCAGTGAGTTCAGAGAATTAATTCAGTTGGAAAAGACCTCTGAGGTCAAAGAGTCCAACCTGTGACCAATCCCCACCCTGTCAGCCAGATCATGGCATTGAGTGCCACGTCCAATTTTTTTCTTGAACACCTCCAGGGGTGGTGACTCCACCACCTCCCTGAGCAGCCCATGACAATATTTAATCACCCTTTCTATGAAGAAATTCCTCCCGATGTCCAACCCAAACCACACATGACACAGCTTCAAGGGTTCTAAGTTACAAGGCTGTGAGTTCTCTTAATTTCTAGAACCCTCTTCTCCTTTACAAATGACCAAAACAGGCACATTTGCTTCAAAACCAGCCTCACCTGGCTCAGGGGGAGGGTGGTAAGAGGCACCACCTGAGCATGCGTGGGGCTGGGATCATCACCTCTGTACTCAGCGCAGGTGAGACACCTCAAATACTGCATTCAGTTTTGAGTCCCTCACTCAAAAAAGGACATTGAGGTCCTGGAGTGTATTCAGTGAAGGGATGTCTAAAACTTGTGTAAGTTTTAGAAAACACAGAATCATAGCATAGTTAGGGTTGGAAGGGACCTCTGAAGGCCATCCAATCCAACCCCCTGCAATGAGAAGGGACCTCTTCAACCAAACCAAATTGCTCAGAGCCCTGTCCAATCTGGCCTTGAATGTTTCCAGGGATGAAGCATCCACTTCTCTGGGCAACCTATGCCAGTGTTGATGATTCTGTGACCAGGATGGGGAAAGCCTCCTCCCCCATTCCTTAGCGACCTTTCAATTGACCCCTGTTCCACCATTGATGCCCATTCCCCATTAACCTCTGCTCCTCCACTGCTGCCCATTCCCCACAGCCCCGCGTTCTTCATTGACCCCACTCCCCAGCGACCACCGCTCCCCGTTGATCCCTGTTCCTCATTGACCCCCTTCTACCGCACTGATCCCCGTTCCCTATTGACCCTCGTTCCCCTTCACTGATCCCCGTTCCCCACTGACCCCTCTCGATCCCCTTTTTCCTGCGG
>VWYP01015578.1:450159-517659 GCA_013400435.1 Pycnonotus jocosus
CCCCCTCAGCGCCGGCGGAGCCATGAGCTGGGGCACGGAGCTGTGGGTGAGTGTGGGCGCGGGGGGAGCGGGGCTGCGGGAGCCGCACCGGGGCATAACGGTCCGTGCCCGGGGCCGGTGCGGGGAGCCGGCTCCGCTCCGTGCCGCCACCTCGGCGCAGCTCAGCCCGGGGGTCCCTCCCGCTCCGGAAAGTTTCATGTGCAGCCTCTGCAGGGAAATCCCAGCGGAGGTTCGGGAGTTTGATTTAATTTTGCTGAAGGAATTAAATGTAAATAAAAAAGCTCCATAGCACACACACAAAAAAAGCGGCGGCGGCTGGGGAGCGGAGGGAGGCTCGCAGCGGAGCGTGGGGTGGGTTTTGTGTGTGGCTGCTGCGGGAGGCTCCGAGGTGGATCTATGAACAGGGGGTCCGGTTTCAGGAGAGGGAGCTGCAGGGAAGAAAAGCAGATGATAAAATTTCGCGTTGCTGCTGTTAAGGAGCTTCTCTTTCGCGCTGGATCTGAAGGACGGAGATTTTTACGAGGAGAGTTTTGTATTGTGTGTAAATAAAGCAGGTTTTAATGGTGCAGAGGGTTTCGATGTATAAAGCTCCTTGATGCTTTGAGGAGAACCTGGAAAGTATAAATGCATTCGGTTTACGATGGAACGTTAATGGAAAATATCGGACTGTTCAAAGGAATGAGAAGTGGGCAATAGCGATATGAAATGGTCCTTTGCTAATGAGAAGAAATAAGGGAAGGGAGATAAAAGAAGTCTGGGAAGGCAGAAGAGCTGCTCCAGATATTCAATCACAAAGAGGACATGGTGCAGCCATGTTTGATGGTGGAGCATGGAGCAAACCTGCTGGGTCTGGGCAGGCTGGTACCCGCGGACAGGAGGCTGTGCAGCGGCTCTTCCCGGAGTGCTGGGACGTGACACATCTTGGGACAAATCTGTGCTCGGGAAGAAGGGGGAGATGGAAACGGAAACGGTGTTTTGAATGAAGAAGTCAAGAATAAGTGGCAGAGGGTCATCTGGATTGTAAAGCACTCCAGGATTCTCCTGTAGTCATGTGTTTGTGGCCGGTAACCGGTGTGAGTTGAGATGAAAATACATCTGAGCTTTTGAGCTGCCTCTTGTAGAAATGGCTATTTTAGATGTGCTAATTGCTGTCCTTTCTGGGTGCATTCCTGGCCCGCTCTGGCAGGCAGTTCAGCATCTCGTTTGCTGTGACATTGGAGTCATGGTTTAGCTAGATCTGGTTAGAACTATGCAGTAAATAAAGGAGCTGTCTGGGAGAGGTTATTTTGGTGTGTTTTTATGTGCCATAGAAGGAAAGGTGATAAATGCTGGTGAAATAATGTAGTGATGCTATATTGATTCATCAGTATATAAATAGCTCTGCTCCATGGGAATGTTTCTGGGAGAGCCTGCAGTTGCCTCCTTTTTCTGCATCTTGGATGCTTTGGGAGGAGACTGAATAGTTAGTATGGAGGCAGTACACTTTGACAATTTTGACACTGCAAATTAAATTCTGAATTCTCAAAAGGAACTTTTTTTTTTCTCCTTCTTTTTAAAGTCCTAAAACTGCAAGCAATACTGAGGTGTTCCTGAACCAGAATGGAAGTAGAGAGTAGTGACTATAAATAGTTCTTGGTTTATGAAGTGTTTGTAGGGGTGTGTGCAGCCATATGTGTCTTTTGCAACAGTTACAAATTGCTTTTGTAACATTTTTTTATCAGAAAATTTTGTTTCTGAAACTGTCTTCAGCAGCATCAAAGTATCATTTTTTCATGTCCTCAATGTAGCACTCTGAGAAATACAGCAGATTACTGAGGAAAAGGGTTGGATCAAGAGAATAAATGATTCTAGATATAAATTTTGCAGGAGTTGTTAATTTTAATTTGGACATAGCTCTGAAAACACGATGGTTTCCAGTGCTCTGGGTATTTAGGCCAAAACTGATTTCTCACTCTGTATTCTCCCTTTCACTGGAAAGGAAACCACACAAACAGCCTGTGTTTATTATATGCCACTTTCTTTCGTTGGTCATGGCATTTCTTTTTTAAACAAAATTAAATTTCCATTTACCTTAGAACTTAGTTGTCTTTTTTTTTTTTTTAATGAGTTTTCAGGAGCAGGTGTGGTAAGTTGCAAATGCCCGTTCTACATGTGACTCATATGTGGTTTGGAGGGCTGAAAGCTGAAGCAAAGCAAATTTTTTAAGTGTAGTTCAGAAACTTGCTAGAAAAATCAGCAAAGATTGATCAGGCTTGAATTTCATCCTGTATCTCTGGTCTACCAGGCTGCATGAGTGTTCATGATTCACCCCCTTAAATATAGCAAAGGAGTAAAATTGAGCTTGCTTTTTAGAGCTCATAGAATGTTAATGTGCTTGGAGTTATGTAGAATTTCTGTTCATTCCTTAGGGGAGAAAAAGGCTGGTTGCAGAAAGCCTCATACTTCAGAAGCAATAAAATCCCTTTGGCAACGTGTGAGTTATTCCCAAAGCAGGCTTTTAGCCTTGTGCTGTGATGTGAGTGTATCCTGTGCCTTTGGGTTTCAAATCCTATTCCAAAGTTCCTACTGATATTTCACTTGATTCTGGACTTGGAGTAACATCTCCAGATTGTCCCTGTGAGTGTAAATGGACCCATAATGAGCGGAATTATTCGATGTCCTAATGCAGCATTTATATCTTGTATGAGTGCTGGGGATAATGAGATCGTCTGGGGCCTCCCAGCAATCCGGTGAATAAAACCTGGAGGTCTCATGTAACCCTGCTTGTAGCCTCTGTCCACCCCAACCCTGCAGAATTCTTTCTGCCTGTTATACTCCAAACATTCAGGAGCTGAGGAGGAGGCAGCGAGTTAAGGATAAAGTGCAGGCACAGCACCAAAACATTTGTTTTTCACCCGAGTTCAAGTGTGCATTAAGGGCTGACAGGTAGGAGGGTGTAGTACATATTTATTTCGTGTCTAATTCTTGAAACCGGCAGTGTTTTCTAAATACTTAACGAGTGGAAGTGATAAGTAAAGGTTATGTAGGGGCGCACAGACCCGACTTCTACCTCAGTGCTACGCTTTGGGGACAGCGGGCTGTAAAAGCGCACTTGGATCTCCTTCACCTTTTCCCTCCCTTGGCTAATGGGAAAGAACATGGAGCATGGCACCCACAGCTCTTTTGAAGGGTACTTTAGTGGGTAAAATCAGAAGTGTGTGCCACACTTCCCACCAGTGTCCTTTTGTGTGGTATGAAGCCCTTGAAACAAGTGGGATTACATTGCAAACTAAGCTGAATCCGATCTCTACTTCAGTGCTTGTCTTTAGAGTAGAAAAGGCTGTGGCTGCATGGCTGGTGTATTGAGTGGAATGAACTTTCTTGATTGTGACATTTGGTACAGGATGTAGTTTGGGGGAGTTACACGTAAATTTGTGGTTAGGTGGTGCAGGAAAAATTCTGGTTTTCAGAACACAGTCACGGCAAGTCAGGTACAGCTGGCCAAGTGATTGAATGTGGAAAGTTTAATCTTTTTGTTGTGAATGTTAGAGGTGTGCAGACACTGGGTTTTTTGCTGTTGGGTTGGGTTTTGTTTTTTTTTAAACAATCAATGTAAAAATAAAAAAAAAAAAAAAGTGGGGAGGGAGGTGATTTAATCAAGTTTTTCCTTGACCTTTGTGAAAGCTGGGTAGCTGCTAACAGCTGTCACTGTCCTTTCAGCCTGTGAGAAGGTGGATATTCAGTATTTGCACGGGTCTTAATTTGCCCGGATGAGAGGGGCTCTGTTGGCCAACACCTGACGGAAGCAATACTTTGAGGACCACACCTTTTGTTTTAGGGTGTTCCAGTATGCTTTACCATGAAAACACGTGGATTGTGGATGTGAGGCTTTTTTGCCTTTTAAAAGTCATTCCACATAGGTGCAACCCTGAGAACCTGAAGGCCCCCTTGCTATTTGTAACTGCTAAATCGTTTCCTCTTTCAGTACTCGCGCCTCTATTTCATCAGCAGAATTTGTGTTTAAACAGCTGTAATCTTGCATTTCTGCAATTTGCTTGAATGCAGCATTGTTCTTCAATAGTATTTGCAATGTATGGGTGTTGCATGTGGTGGTGACTCACATTTGGAAACCATCTGGAGTACCTGGGTGATTTTGACCTTGGTGGCGTAATGGGCACAGTAGTCAAATGTGATCCAAATGAAAACCTTGTTTTCCTCTGCTTGTAAGAGCATCTGCAGAGCTGGATCTGGCTTTGATGTATTGATCCTTGAGCCAACATCCAGGTTCATTGTATGCAGCACTGTGGCTGATTGCAGACAATAGAAATTGTGTGTCATCCCACCCATCCCATTCTCACACCTCCTACAGCCCGCCGAGATCTTTAAAGTTGGGTGTTAAGTGTTGCTTTCCAAGACTTAAAAGAAAAGGAGATGGTGTCTGATGGGAAAAGGACACAAGTAATTAGTCTTGCATGACAAGTCATGGGTTAACTCTGATGAGCTGAGAGTTTCCATTATGGGCCTAACCTTCACAGGTGGGTGGGTGAATTGTTGGCAGCTTAGACAATCTTCTCCTGTGGTGATGGCAAATGCTCTTCTGAAACGTGAAACGTGTATTTTATTCTAAATTGGCTGTCAAACTCACTTGATGCCATTCGGGCAACTCCCAGAGGCAGAGCTGGGTATCCCTGATCCTTTTGTGTGTGTCTGTTTCATAGAAACTTGGTCCCTGTTTAGTAACATGTTAAAACTTTCGTATATTTCAAGGAGTCTGGATTTTCACCCACAAAAATATACTATAAAAGCACCCTAAAAGCAAATAATACAGTTAATGGTTGAGGTCAGTAATGAATGCATCTTATTTATAATTTTTGCTTGGTTATTCTAAAGCTCTTAGTAAAAGTTGTACACAGAGTGCTGGAGATGGGCACTTCAAAGCAAAAACACCCTTTTTATTCGTTAAGTAGTATTAGTTTAGTATTCTGCATAGTTATTTGGACAGTTTTGAGGTAGCAAAATTGTCTGACATTAATATGCCCTTATTTCTCAGTGGGTGTTTTAAGTGGTCAGCCTGTGCATGCAGATTAGTGAGTGAGAAATAGTTTATAGAAGCTGAGTCATTACAGAGTATCTGCGTTCTGCAGCTCACCTTCGTGTGCGTGCTCAGCTCAGGGTGAGATTTGGGGCTGCTGCAGCCTCTGTGCACATGCATTGTAAAGTTAGTGAGCTTTCCGTGAGCTTAAAAAGAGATTTTTATCAACTTCAGGATGATGTGTTGCGTAGGGGCTGCTCTGCTGCTCGCAGGAGGTGGTTGGGAGGAGAATGGGGTTATGTGAGAGATCCTTGGTACCTGCAGGCACCCGGAGTAGAAAAGTTCCCTTTTGGGAACCTGAAGAGCTGCTGGGACTTTCATGTTTGAATGTCTGACTAATTTTGTTTACAATTCTGATTTGCTTTAAGAAATGTGATTTCTATAATATCGTCAAACGACCTATTCTCGTATTTCCTACCTATTCATTCAAGAATGGGGGATTTACGGTCTTTCAGCGTGAGTCAAGACTTGCAGAATTCAGCGTTTTCCCTTCCAGCCGTATTGTGGCTGCTCAAGATCCCCCGCTTCCTTGAACCATATGGGGAAGGCGGTCAAACACGAGCCGATGTTTTTCTGGACTCTTTGCAGCTCATTAGTGTTACTCATGTTTTGAAACAGTCTTTTACGGCAGAATTTCAAAAGCTGTAAAACACTCTTTTAAAGCAGAATTTCAAAAGCCGGGTTCCACATAAAGAGTAGGAGCCACTGTTGCACTGTGACACTGTAACTTAATAACCTGCTTTACATTATTGCCTTTGATTGCTGGACAGGTAACCTGCTAATGAATTTCTGGAAATTCACTTTCATCTTGTTTGAAATACTGCTGCTGAGATTGGTTATACATTGAATCCAGTCCAGCTCTCAAAATCCAATGGTTTGTTGAGTTTCCTTAGTGTTCATGTAAATATTTTAAAATAACTTCCCCTTTTAGTATAATTGTACGCTTCAGACGAAGCTTCTCTTTTTCCTTTTACCTCTAGAAACTCTGCTTTTCTATTTTTTATTTTTTCTGAAAACAATAAGCTGGTTAAATTGGTAAAACACTGGTGTCTCTTGGCATATTGCAGTCTTTGCCATTCTTTTCAATTGCTTTGGCTCTAAAATACAAAACAGTGAAAATATAGTGTATATATATATATCGTATGTACATACAGGATGTGATGCTTTTAGTCTTTCTTCTCAAGCAGGTGTGGTGGGGTGGTTTGGATCCCTTTGGAATTTAACACGATCACTCTGTTTCTGTGTTGTTTGGAGACAAACTTATTAATCTGGTCAATATTTTGGCTCCGTTCATTAAGAATGGCTTGTTGGCATAATTAAACAAAATGTTTCTTTTTGCATGTAAAAATGGAAAAAAACCTAGAGGGGCTTTTAGATTAACTCTTCTGTAAGTAAAGTTCAAGAATGAAATATTGTTTGTCTGGTGTTCGGTGCTGATCACTGAAGCAGATCATGTTGTAAACCATGTAAAGAAGCAGTTCTGCTGCAATGTTGTCCTTAATTTATTTGAGGAAGAGTCAGCCTAATTGGCAAAGCAATCAAAAGAACAACAGTAATCCCCCAGATACCCTCAGAAATGCTGTAAAGCAATAAATCTTGAAAATAAGTCACTTGGGAATAAATGTCTGGTTTAGAAGGATGGTCCCAAATGAGCTACCAAGTCACCCAGATAGTCCTTAATCCTGAGGAAATCCCAGAGTGGATTCTCCTTCTTGTTGTAGCTGAAATAACACAGATTTCTTCCATTAAATGTGCCAATTGACCGTCTCTTGTTCAGTCTTTTTCAAGTGCTTTTATTTGGTACCTAAAGTGTTTTTATAAAGCAAAGGCTTGAGTTCTGCCCTTGCAGTGGGGCCTGGTGTAAGTGCTGCCAGTACCATTCATTCCCTGAAGAGGAAGGGTAGTTTGTACTGTTTAGATTTACTCTTCTGGGAATAGCAGGTACAATTTCTCTCATAAATTATTCATTTTATAGTTGAAAAATTTAATTTCATTGCTCTGAGTCTGTGGATGTGCAGATAAATAAGTGCTAATAAATGTGCAGATAAATAAGGATCATCTTGCAAGGATTCTGAGCATATTCCTTATTCCTACCTGCATTCCTGGAGATTTTGCTCCAATTAACACCAAGAATTTGCTTATTTGGTGCCTTGGACAGTTTTCTCTGTCTCAGACTATTCTAGATGAAGTTGGCAGCCCTTATTGAGAATGTATTTAACGTTTTTTGTTCAAATAATCTGTTTTCTGCTGCTTAATTTTTTTTCCATGTTAGGGTGCTCAGACTGCAGTTTTCCTCTTTCTGTGCCTGCCTCTTGCTTTTTGTGTTTCAGAGCAGTCAGGATCATCAGGTTGTTACCAGGGCCACTGTATTGCACATGCTGAACACGGTGCCTCTTTGGTTTTGGAAAGCTGTAGCGCTCCCATTCATTGGAGCAAGGTTTGGAAATTTGGCAGACAGAAGCTGTTGAACAGGGATATGCCTGCTGCTATTGTTGAGAAAATATTCCTCAATTAGGCAAACCTGTAAGTCCTTGGAAAAATACCACTTTGCCTGTTCTCAGTGTAGAGGTTATTGACCAAGTCTTCCTGGGTGCTGGCTACGTTTTGGCCTTGGAGGGATTTTTGTGGGGCAAGATGAGCTCACCCACAGCATAATTGAAGATGGCTCAGTCTGGTCCTTGCAGGAGAGCAGCCAGACGTTCCATGCCATGGCTGCTCAAGGCCAGGGTGGAGCTGGGCAGCCTCCTCTGCTCTCAGGCTCCTTTGTTGGCACCCAGTGGCACAGAGGGAGAAGCTGGCTGGAGCACAGCTCTGGAGGAGTGAGTGGGATCTGGGCTGTGTTATGGAAGAGCAGCGTGGGTCAGTGAGCAGGGGGAGAGGGGAATGGAAAGCATGGCTGCACCAAGTTCATGTAAAGATCCCTCTGACCACTTTTATTCTTAATAGCAGCAAACTGGTTCTTCTGTTTTCATGGACTGGTTCTTGTTACACTCACCTGAGGGTGAGTGAGGTGTGTGCTCAGAGAGGAAACCACCTGGTTCAAGAGACTGAATGTGGAGAAGGAGGACTAGGGATCATACCAGGATCTAGTTACAGACAGTTGGGTCTGCTTGTCTAGGAGCTGTTCCTGTGATGGAAGTGCCAGGAATGATGGAGAGGGTCATTTGAGGAGAGATAATTCTAATTGGCAGTTTTGACAGTGAGTGAAGAAGGACTAGTAGGGCGAAGGAAACAGCAGAAATGAGCTCAGGAGGAGAAAATTAATTTAAACAAAGAAAACAAGGAACCAGTCAGTAACAAGGAAACACAGCTTGGAAAAAAGCACATAGAGAGAGCAGGGCTGGGCTCTGGGCAGGACGGGTGGGATTGTAACTCGCTGTCAGACTGGATGTGCAATGAGATTACTGCATTAGGAATGGCAAGTCAAGAGTTTGATGAGATCAGGAGAAAGTGTGGTGGGTGCACAAGGGGAAGGAACAAGCATGGAGCAAAGGATGAAGATTGGATAAGAAGTAAAGCAGAAAAGTAGTGCAGAGACCTAGCAGTCCTCTTTCAGCTTTGTAGTATTGCTGTTTTATGTGGCTTTTTCCATGTCATGTTTAAGTGGAGTTGACGTACTGGTTACAATGTATATACATTGATTTCTGTGGTTGGGCTTTGCATCTTTACTCACTGTAGAAGAATATTTGACAACATCCCCAAATAAAAGCTTTATCCAGAATTGTGTGCACTGCTGTTTTTCATTCACTCAATCTGTGTGGAAAGCCTGAAGGAGTTTTTTAGCAAATAAGTTCAAAATGTGTTTAGATAACATTTTTCACTTTGCATTATACTCTCTTAGAGAGAAATGCTTTAACACTTTTATCTTGTATTTACAAAAAGAAAAAAAATTATTGGCGTGGAGCAGGGAGTGAATGGAAGTGTGTTTTCTCAAACAAAAGTTAAATGGGGAAGAGAAATATTTCTTGCCCTCTTGAGGGCTGTTGATCTGTCAAATGTGGGTCTTACAGGAGTGGCATTCATTAAGAGTGTGTAACTCAGGTTTTGCTGTAGTAAAAGAAAAAGCTGGCAGTGGATGAACAGGGAGAGCTGTGATAGAGCACTACATAAATATTTTTTCACCCATCCTGGCTCTCTCTCCCAAGTATAACAGTCTGAGATCCTTTTGCTTGTATGTAGTCACTGGAAAAGCCTAAAAATAAAGGGTGAGAGGAAGGTTCTATGTGCTGGTCAAGAGCCTTTATTTCCTTACAAGTCTTTGGAGTTGTGAAACATCTGGGTTTCGCACAGGATGCTTTTGGCACGTGTTTGTAAGTTAACATGCAAAAGCTGAAAAACTGCACAGCTTTACTTTGTTTTTTGGTGTGCAAAACAACTCCCAAGCAAATGTTTCAGTGATGGAAATATTGGTTAGGGATTCTTTTGCTGCTTGGCTCAAGGACACCATCATCAGCTGATCTTAGGCTCCATCCTCCCGAAGTACTGCCAGCCTGACCACCCATCACAGATTAGGGTTGCATGCTTTACTTGAAACACAAAATTGCACCAGCCAACCCTTTAGGTAGTGAGAATGCATCTCACATGACATGTGTGACTTGGTGCCTGTTTAAATCAGTGCCCTGGAGATTTACAGCCTTATTTTTGGAAGGAGGGGCTAGCTAGGTTCCAGCTCTATTTAAAGATAAAATCAAGTGTCTCTGGCTGTGTGGCTGCATGTGTCCTTCTGAGATACATGGGAGTAGCCCAGGAGACCACCCTGGAAGGGGGTGGGAGCTTGCATCCATTCCTGGTATGTGTGAGCATCTCCCCACCATCTCCTCCTCCAGATAACTGTGGGCTGGTTTTATTTTTGCATTGTGGTTCCTATTCTGATTCTTGTCTGCGTCATTCTTATACCTGTATAATGTTTGAAATTGCTGAAAGCTCCTTTTCCAGATGTTCAGTATGATTGACACAAAACCTATCTTGAAATAGGAAAGCTGTAATTGTTGGAAAACGACAATTTTTGTGAGAAAATGTACTGTTATGAAACACATGCACCTAATTTAGGCATCATTGGAGGCTGGGTCTCTGCATAGTTGTCACTCTTGGAAAATATTTAGTCTTGAACAGAAAGGTATCACAGTGCCAGCATTTAATGCTTGAGGGAGTGTGTTGAATTGTTCCACTAACAAAAACCTTTGCTGAGCTAAACAATACAAATATAAATATTTCACTTGGCTGTTAACAGTTGAGTTGAAGTACTTGATGGCTGGGAACAGCATGACAGAATGGTGTGCTCCATTCACAGAGAGGTCAAAAGACATTTTACATGATGTTTAGGGGTTTCATGCACACAATTATAGACATTTGTATTGATTTGCATCTGCTGTTGGCTTGGTGTAGTCTTCTGTGGTTTGCTTGTGGGTTAATCTCTGGGAACAAAAATGGAATAGTGACAAAGGAATCAAAAGCCAGAATCCACACCAGGAGAGTTGAACAAGTGAAAAATGTGAAAATAATGGAAATCCAGACCCCCTTTTTGCAGTTAGAATGTAAGAATGAAGTTTTTGGGGTTTTTATTTGTGATAGATGGACACACATGGTGTTTGGGAGTTGCTGGTCAGTGGAGCAGTGTTGATTCCCCTCTGGGGGCAAGGCATCCATCCAACCTTCCTGGCAGGGGGTGGGATTGATTCTTTAATCGGAACAGCAACAATCCATCCTGAAGCTTCCTCAAGGTATTAGGGCTAAATTAAACAGTCTGGGACTAGTGTGTAAGCCCTAATGCACTTCAAGAAGCTTTTGTGGATAGGAGAATTTTGAAAATAATCAGAAGACGAACCCAAAAGTAAAAGAAAAAAGCCACAGGCACAAATCATCCTTAAGAAGGGGTGCATAATACATTTTCTTTGTGTGGTGCAATGCTTAATGCTCAGATTCTTTTAGGAAAGAAAAGATGCATGAACTATACAGCTCTATTCATGGCACTGCATTTAGAACTTGTTTTCTCTCCTTTGTGTATGTGTTCCATAGCTGTTCCAAAAATAGGTATGGTCTGAAATACCAAATTAGTAGAATTAGGCATCTTAAAGCCAGGAAATACACCATTTTTAAAACAACAATCACTACAGAGGAAATGTGGGATTTTATGCATATTGTGTTATATCTTTATTTTACAAAATGCTAAGATTGTGCTTGTGTGCATTTGCAGAGTCCACAATCAGTGTGAATTTCAAAAGGATAGAAATGTCATGGTTGATTTGGAGTTTTACTTTTCTTAAACTTGGAGGAGGAATGAAACACGTTCACTGAGTTTTTGTCTGTATAGTAAGTGCTCATGAGCAAGAATTAACTACAAAGTGTCAGTAGCCTTGTTAGATGTGCTTACTGATCATTATGGATGTCATTCATATACAAAAATACTCAAAAAATAAAAGTGAGGAGCCCACATGACAGCTTTGGTCTTGGTCCATCTCACTCTGCAGACCAAGCCAGGTAGTAATTTTATTTTTCCAGAATGTTGGAATCCTTTACAAGTATATCCATAAGGCCCGAGGATTCATGGAAGATGGAATGTTTTAGGGTGGGTTGTTGTCAGGGCTGTGAATTCTGAATGTCCTTGATGGAAACTGGCAGGTGCTGTCATCTTGAGCCTCTGGTTCAGAGATGCTCTGCTCAAGTCTTCTCCCATAAGATAAATTTCACTGGTCCTAGTGGTTCTTGGCCCACCAGTTTGGGCCATGAATTAGGAGCCAAAAATTTGAGGAGATGAATTTGAACTTCAGTGTTTGTGAAAAACAAACCCTTTATTTTCCTTTCTTTGGCTGGGAGCAGTTTTGACTCAACCTTTGGACCAGAGTTGTAGCTTCCAAAAACTATTTTAAGTGGAAGCTATTGTCGTTGGAACAACTGTAGAGCACTGAGTGACCTCGTTGTCCTTAGTGTGGGAGGGGATGTTCTTGTCAATTTTTGAGAAATTTTCTTTCTTTCCCTGCCTTCTTTGTAGGTAGGTAAACACACATTTGTTTTCCTCTTCCGCTCTGAATCAGTCTGGTTCAGAGGCCAAACTTGCTTTCCCTGCTTGGCAGATAAAGCATCTCCTATGTTCAAGTCAGTATCCTCTTTCATATTTTTTAGATGATTCAACTGCTCATCAAGCAACTGGTCTATCCCTGTGTTATAAAATAGTTGGGGAGTCATGGGACATTCAGGGAACTGAGCCCAGAAGCTCCAGTTGCTGTGTGAAGATCAGTAGCTCAGACCTGTTGAAGTCAAAGGTTGGACAGGAGGTTCCTGTTTGTTCTTCAAACAAAAGCGTTTCTTATGTGTTTGAGAGCTCTTTAATCCAACAGGCAGAGCTGCAGCCTTATAATGGATGAAATCTGAAGTAAGCAAGATGTAGATATGAGGAAGAGACAAAGGGGAAGAAGAGGAAGGTTGACATATTGTTGTGCAGATGCCTTACACCTTAGTTTTGACCTCTGCTAAAGAGAAAATTTACTTTTCTAATGTTCTGCGGCAGGGCAGGTTCTTTTTTTAACTATCCCATTATTTTCCCATGTCCCCCCCACGCATCTCATTCCCATGAGCAGATTATTTATTCTCAAAACCAGTTTGTTTTGCCTTTCTTGCATTACTCATAAGATTTGTCTTATCACCGTGTACTTTAGAATTTGCAACATTTGTTTCCAAAGATGTTGCCTAAAGCGCAGTGTGATAACCTCGCACAGACCTGAGCCCCATGTCAGAAATGTCACGTCCAGCAAGGGTCCTGTAGGTCAGCTGAATATACCAAGTGTCATAGGAACAGCAAAGAAATTATTCTGGGAGACCCAGAGCACTGGAGAGAGACTTGCTGATAGTGACTTGGCAACGTAATAAAACAGCAAGGTATTTGAAAATTTAAGAAGTGATGAGTTTTCATTTGCTCCAATGAACTGTAATATCCAAAGCTAGGCGTCTCTTCCACAAAAATAAGAACTTGCTCTTTAATATCCTCCACTTTTGAGTAAATGGCTAGTACCATCTCATTTCAGTAATAAATTATTTGAAAGTCCATTTAGCAAGACTTTTGAGGAATGCCTCAGTGTCCTTTTTAGGATCCCCTTGTGCTGGGTAGGCACTGTGCAATCCAGGCACTGATTGTCCCAGTCTTGCAAATTATATGACATGAATTAAAGACAAGAAAGATTGGAAGGATGGGGAGCACAAGACACTCAAGAATGTGGAAATCCTCAACCTCTCCCATTGCATGACTCTTCTGCTCTGGGGTAAAATATGGCGATTTCTGTTGTGCCCACGTTTGTTATGAAAGTTCTTCTATGCTGTGAAATTTTAACTACTGAATAGTTACAAACCTAAAAGTCAAATAGAGGGTATCTATTTTATTGTCTCTTCTGATATTGAAAAGGAATATAGCAGCTATTTAGTACCATTTATTTTAGGTATTGCAGTGTTCGTTGGATGTTATAAAAAGAGTGTGTGTCTGACAGCCACATTTTAAAGAGTTTTTTTCAATGTACTAATTAATTCTCTTCAAGTAAATAGTCATGCAAAGCATGAAACACAACATCAATATTTAATGGCATCTGTTTAAAACCCTCCCAATCTTGACTTCTGAAGTTGTGTGGGGGTGATAGTCACACATGCCTGATAAAGGGAGGATGGAATGTGTGTGTTTTCTTTTCATTTGAGGAATGAATTACTCCTTAAAGATGTGATTGTGAGGTGCCCTACATGGCCCTGTGGAAAATTAATATAGGAAACAGCTTCTCTCTTTGGAGACTGTTGCACTGTGAATCCTGTGGATGTTACCAGAAAGGAAGATTCTGTTTCCTGAATGGAATGACCCACTCTCCACCTTGCAGGCTTGTCCAGTTGCAAGAAGTTTGCAGAAGTTGCACTGAAAGTGGACTGCAATTTTTCTCTTGCTGTAGGAAACAGTGAGCCCAAGTGTCCAGCATCTTACTCTGCACATCACGTTGTTTCATGTTTCTCTATTGAACAGCACAGCAATGAGCTGACCTAAATTTTCGGTTCTCTTGCAAGATGTCAGTACTGCTCTACTCTTTGCAATACTTTCATCTGTGAACTGGCTGTGGTTGATGTTAGTGCTCTGTTATCAGCTGCTGATGTTAAATAGAGAATCATTCTCCGTGTGAAGAAGTGAATTTGTGACAGATTTGTGTGCAATTTGGAGCACTGTTTATGCCAGAGTTGGGGAATCCATTACTTTCTGGAAATGATAGCATTTGTTAGACTTCCTCCCACAATAGTGATAGAAAAGAGCAGCACTGTGCTTGCCATCTTCTTTTGATGCTTCATGGTTTGTTATTGCTGTGATAGGAAAACACAAGGAGCAGGTTGTAATGTAAGCATTCCCTGTGTTTATTTGTTGGTGGTATTGTGGTAGCCTTCCACATGATCTTCCAGGAATGTGAGAAGAGTGGGAATCAGGATGACACATCTATAGTTTTAGTCACAAAAGTCCACCCCATGTGCTCTTTGAGCAGCATACTTTGCTATTACAGAGTCCTAATAAACAAATTAATTAAGAAATATTCCTGTAGCACACACTGTGCTGTCACACTGACCCAAACTTTACCAGCAGATTTCCATGATGAAGATTTTAATAACATTTAACCATGGTTAGTGTTACTCCTTTGACTAAGCACATCATGATGTATGTGGCGTGGTGGTCTTGGTTTTGTTTGCCCTCAAGACACAAGAATGCTTTTTATTGCTGTCCCAGTAACCAGTCCAAAGTACAGCAAGCAGCTTTACACTTGAAAAAACTGTAGCACCCTTTCAGGAAATATCTGCGGCGCCTCAGATTTTTTCAGCCTGCTCACACATTCAGAACCCCGGACAAGCAGCTTAAGATCTGAATGAGATTGTTCACCAAATGAGTTGGTGCAGCATATTAATTTGCTGGTGCTTCTAAATGCCTGCAGTGTTACAAGAGCCTGCAATGGCACTAAAATGCCAGGAGCTCTGTTGGCTCTAAACTCCTTAAAGGAGAGTTTTAAATTCTTGTCTGCTTGCCGTAGCCTTACCAGCTTTTATAAAGAATTTAGAGATCTGCATTTCAGAAAGGTTGTGTGTCTTGGGCTTAGGAAAGTTCATAAGGGCTTTTCCTGGTAGTATTAATTGTCTTGGAGCTCAATTATGCTCTAGATTTTACTGTACAGCTGATTATATGAGCCTCCTATTAATGCCTTTATCTAGATGCTAATGGATATATTTATTGCATGGTTTTATGCATAGGATTTATGTTGAAAAAATATTTGCCTTTGCAGTTAGGTAAACTAACATAATGTGGTTTTAATGAGGCTGGATGCAGCCTCAGCCTGATTTTATGTGTATTTTCAGTTTCATTTTAAGTTAATATTTAAATGCCAGAGCAGAACTGATATGACAGTAAACCATTTTTTTTTTTTTTTGTCTTTGTCTGATGAGCCAATACCCTCCTCCCTCAAAAGCAATTTTCTGCCTGGCAGCTGGAGAGGGATATGAATTGTTGTCAAAACCTACAAAAAGTTTAAAACTTTAGAAGTTAATTTTCATGGTCTTTAAGTAGATGATTTTGTTTAGAGGATGAACCCAAATATTCTAGTGAAAGCTAAAAAATCCAGTGTTCCATACTGTCCCTTGTTTCACTGTTCCTGGATTTAGGTAAATATGTCATTCTAGAAGATGGGGTGAGCAGAGGTAAATGGTCAAACTGGTGTGACCCAAGTGTGGTTTTTAATCTTGGCTCCAATAAGCACTGCTTTAAACTGGGTTGTGATTTTCTTCACAACTTTGTCTGAAAACTGTATTAATAGGAGGCTGTTTACTGATATAATTTCCATTAGTATTGTAAAGATATTTCTTCAAGTGCAGTGAAAGCTTAAAATCTATATCATGGTATCATCACTGTTCTAGCATGAGTTATAAAATATTCACACGTGTTTTTGAAAACTTAAGGAAATGAGATTGTTGTCACAAGAAAACTGGATTACCCCTTTTGCTCAGCTAGACTTGCCTATCCAGCTTAGGAGCAGAATATCCTTGCTGAGGAAAGCAGTCCTTACTTAAAGGATCAAAGGATGTTGCTCTTCTAGCTCAGGGTGGCAAAATGTCATTTATTCCTAATGCTTAGGTTTCCAAACCATATTGGTCAAAAGAAACTGTAATTGTTGATTTATTTCCATAAAATGTTCTGACTGTTTTCCTTTGAGTGGCCGGAGGCTGTGTAGGGAGCCAGACCAAAAGGTTTGGACAGTCTGTAGCTGCCCTACTTTCTAGAAACTGTAATTTTAGGTTGTCTTGGCTGGCACAGTATGGTCAGCACAGTGAACTTGAGCTTTGTGTGCTGAGGCTGGAAGTGTGGCTGTCCTGCAGCATCCTTGTGGCACAGCCAGCAAACAACCGAGCCTCACTCGCCACGCTGTGGTTCCCCACGTGTCTCTGATTTCTGTGAGCTGGGCCCAGTTCTGGATCTGTTGGAGAAAAAGCAGCACTTAGCACAACGAGTGTGCTGTTAGACTGGGGAGTCTTTACTGCTGCTCCAACTTGCTTTAAATGTTCCCTGATCAGGTGCTCAGGCACTTAAAATTGATGGGTGGGAGAGACAATTGTGCTATAAACTCTAGTTCTGCATGTTTCGAGTTATTGATGGTGTAGGGAACTCTGATTTCTTGTATTTTACAAGTCTGGGTGACACGTGATCTCTTTATTCTTCTTGTGTGAATGTATGTTTAGTGTGATATGGTTAAATTTACCTCTTTCTCTTTAGATTCTTGCAGTTGTCATATGTCCCTTGGAGAATGTCAAGTATCCCTGAGGGAGGGATGACTCCGTCACAATCCAGGGTGCATTGTGCTGCTCTATTGACTCTGCAAACCTGAAATGTGTGTGGGAGAACTTTCTCTTGTAGTCTACCGTGTAATTTAATTGATGTTTGTTTGGTAATTTGCCTCAGATTAAATTATTCATTGTCACCACTGAACAAATGCTTTGTATGCTTCTGGTGGGTCAGCATTTTGCACAATGTTTCCCCCTTCTTATTCCACCTACTTTGATGCATTCATTTAGTGTTGCTGCAGTCTTAGTACTGAGAGCTGAGAGAGGCTTCTCAGAGAAGGGGGAGACCCAGTGGAATTTGAGAGGCTTTGTACAGTGATTATTCAGTTAAGGGAAATGCGATTACTTTTCCTCAGATTTAAACTTTGATGTAACACGAGTTCACATTATTGTTAATGGGAATTGTTACCTGAGAATAAACTTCATAGAAGTGTCACAGAAGTGGGCATGTGAGAATAGGAAGATATGCTCTCTTCCTCCAAAGGATAAGAGACTGAAGTAATTGAAGAATTATTATCAATAGCAATTCATGCTTTGAAGCCCAGGTGGATGTTTCTGATCCTTAGCAGGATGTGTCAGTGACAGAGGTGCCACATTAGTTTTGGTCTGACCGTATTTTAGCTTGGTAATTCTATGGCTGTACATGTGATGTTGTCCTTTGTAGAGGAGGAAAAGCATGGCAAGGATCAGCTTAAAGTCTGAACGTTTTATGCAAGTGGGATCAAACTGAAACAATATTTTTGTCAAAATCGGATAAATGGCCCAAATCTAAGACACTGCAGAGTGCAGACACAGCTGGGGTTAAGCTCTTCCCTGAATGTTTATCAGGGAAAAACTGACAGGAGAAAGGTATTGGGTAGAAGAAAAATATGTGAGAGGGTAGGATGTTAGAGGACTGTCTTGGTTGCCATT
Organism: Pycnonotus jocosus; assembly: GCA_013400435.1. Classification (NCBI taxonomy): domain Eukaryota; kingdom Metazoa; phylum Chordata; class Aves; order Passeriformes; family Pycnonotidae; genus Pycnonotus; species Pycnonotus jocosus. Next base: position 467,972 of record VWYP01015578.1, read on the forward strand.
TTTACAGCTACAGGAAGGGCCAGGTCTTACTGTAATGAAAAAAACCAAAAAGCTATGTGAGAAACCCTAGTAGATGGATTTAAGGCACGGAGTCTCTACAGCTTTCTTTTGGCTCTTTGCTTATATTTCTGGCCTAGTTCCAGAATTTATTCATTTTTTGCCAGTGTAGCTTGACTCTACTCCACAGAGTGGAGTGTATGAATAGATAATTCTGAGTCATGAAATACACTTTGAGCAGAATTTGTTGACTTATTTTGAAGTGACTAACTTTGCTTTTTGCAGACATTTTAAATGTTATGCACTCTGACATTGTTGTTCTATGCATTGCATTGGATGTCTGAGTTGCATATATCTCTGATAATCTTCCTGTTTTGGAAACTTCACTATTTCTTGGGTCAGAGTGGAAGCACCTAATCTAATTTCTGGGTTAAAAATGGAATGCAATGGCAGATAGAAACACTTCAGGCATAGCTGTAATCTTATTTGGTCTTGAGTGTGAAGTGGCTCTTGAAAAATCTAGGACTGTATTTATCATGTCATGGTATTTAAGGTATTAAATGCTCTTTGAACCTCATCTACAAAGAAGTTTTTCAGCAGTTTGTTCCATTTAATTTGGAAATGAGAGGAGGGAACAGTCAGTTCAGATCTTCACTGTTCTTTTGAACTTTAGGGAACAGTTTGGAACACTCTGAAGTGAGGGGCCTTATTTTTTTAACCCTAGTTATTGCCATTGCTCCGATGATTTCAGGAGTCAGCTTCAAGCTAAGCAGAATTAGTGATTTGTATAACATTTTTCTTTTCCAAGTACCTGCATAAACATCCTGAAAGGACACGGTGCCTGCTCTGAGGTTTGGTCAGCTCTGGCTTCAGAGCCAGGGGAGGAGGTGAAAAGGAGGATCAGGCGTAGAGGCTGTTGTGTTTAGTGAACAAATACATCTTTGCATTAATGTGTGTAGAAAAAAGCTTTGCACACGTGCTCTGTTCTACACCCACCAGGGGATTTATTTAGTGGAGATTAGAAGTTTTGCTGTTGAGAATACCAGGCATACCTGGTGAGACCTTTGCTGTTTTTTTTTTTAAACTGTTATCTTTTTGGGCTAATTTTGATAGAGGGAGACTAAGGACTCTTATTTGCAAAGAGTGATTTGCAATGTCACTCATTGTTTTTAAGTGGTGATATTAAAAAAAAAAAATCAAATTACCCCCCCCCCAACCCTTTCCTAAACTCCAGCTGTGTGTTCTGAACTGAATCATATTCAAAAAGGTTTGATACGAATGAAAAAATTTTGACTTTGAGGATGCATGGAACAACTTGGGTGTTCTACATGATGAAACCAGTATGGCATTGGTTTGTGATAAAGTTGGGCAAAAAGCTAATTTCCCCAAAAGAACATTCCCACCGACTGCTACAGTTTGTAGTATTGTTCTTGTGGATAGGATTCTGCTATTGTGATTCAGTATGGTTTTGGATAAGAGGGCAGAATTGCCTTTTTTGTGTGTGTTCTTTTAAATGGATCAGCGGGCTCGTTTGGCTTTCTATTGTAGTTATCCATGACATGCAATAAGCAGGAACACTCTATGGCTCATTTTTAATAATCAGTACACAGCTGCCCAAAGGGGAAACCGTGGGCAACAGCTCTTGTTGATCTTTGTTTTAACAGCTGGTATTATTAAGAGAGAGCTTTGCAGACTGGGGAGAAAAAAAAAAAAAAAAGAGGATGAAAATCAGTCAACAGTTAATCCAAGATGTGGCCAGACAGCAAAAGATTTACTGGGAATTAGTTCTAAAATTGCATTTGTTCAAATAATTTCAGAAGAAACGAATGGGTGTGTATTAAATCAGGGAAGTGGGATGGTGCTGGGGAACAGTGAAAAGTTGCAACATTTGTCAACTGAAAAACCTTCCTGGAACAACAGCAGCATATATTTAGCATTGTAACCATGCTGCAACTCCTGGGGGAGGCAGCTCGGATCTGGAGCTCTGCTGCAGCTCAAGGTTTATACCCTCCCAGCAGCAGAGCCCCACAAACCAGGAGGATCTGCTCATTTTCAAAGCTCTTGTTTATAATGCACGGAACAGTGAATCCCTGTGGGTCCTTGCAGCTTTCAGGCTGCAGCTCTGGATACTGTCAGCAAAACCCAAATCTTTATCCCATTCCTGTTCCCCCAGGATGAGCAGAAGGAGGAGGTTAGCATTGCTTTGTTTTGTTTCTTTGGTTTTTGTTTCCTTTTTTTTTTTTTTCCTTTCCCAAATGAGTTTTGTGGGTGTAATTAATGCTAATGGTAGAGATGCATCATCTCTCTGGCCCCAGTAGATTTTAGTAGTTATGAGCCTTTGCTTAGCTAATGAGTCTGGATTTTAAAGTCTGGATTCTGCTGTTTATCCTCATACCTGGTACAAATAAGTTCATTTAAATCAGTTGAATTGCACTAAAATCACCAAAAGAAGCAGCATGTGCATGTTTGTCTTCAATTTAAATTACCGAACAAGTGCATAAAAAGGTTGAAATGCACTCAGTCCTTCAATAAAAATACTCTGACTTAACATCTGGCAATAGCTGAAGTTTCTCTCTTATTATCTTGTTCTTTAAGAGCTTTCTTACGTACTGGGTTGTAATTTGCACATTATAATGTATTTTGAAACAAAACTGTGTCCTGTTCTGGGGTTTCCTTGAGTGTGTTTTATAAGCAGAATTGTAGGTTTGAAAAGAAGTGTTTCTTTCTGAATGGGCTGCTCATGACAGATGGTTCTCATTGTGGCAAAGTCATGCAGTGCCCCAAACCTCAAAGTGTACACATTTATTTGAAGGAAATGAATTGCTGCTGCATCATGGCCATCTATGAAAAGTGTCCTTGGACATTGCAAATAGTGATTTTTGAGCCTTGCCTTTTCCTTATTCAAAGAGAGCTATAAAATTCATTTTCAAGAGCATGAAACTGTGACACCTCTAAGAAGCACATTTCCTCTTTCAAGAGATGCAACGCTATCTTTAGAAGGATCTCCCACTGATAACCGCAGGTGATGCCTTAGTATGGCCTTTTCAGGTTTGAATAAAACCAAAATAGCACCTAATGCTCCATGCTCCATGCTGGATGTACTTGTGTCCATGCTGTTATCTACATAATTTACCACCAAGAACTCTCTTGTTCCAAGAAAACAAAGGATAGTCTAATTTGTCCCTCACTATCCAGAATTTGGCTCAGTTGCTGTTTCTGTTAATCACCTGTTGTTCATCAGCTCTGTCCTGCTGCAGCTGAACTGATCACATCCTCCTGCCTTCCCACTCCCAGAATTAATCAGTCCTCTCTGTTATCTTACCTCTTTCAGCATCTTTCTGAGCTGCTGCAGTACCAACAACCACATCCTCTCTCAGATGGAACATCCCCTCTGTCACCTTCCTTTCTGGCTGCTGTGTTAGCACAGTTGCTTGCCCTGTTGCTATGGAGGGACCAGAAGTTCTGCTTTACCACATCCTTTGCAGGATACAACAAGCAGAGGGGGAGGAGGAGGCTTGCTTTGACACCAGGATGGCAGAGGTGGAGGGTTTGGGCTCTGGTGAGGAAGGCTCTTTGCTGCAGTGGTAAGAGCAGCCCTTGTGGGCAAGAGCAGGAGGTTTCTTGCAGGATCACCTGCTCCCAGAGCTCCACTGCTTCTGTGGCCTCTGACTCAGAGCCTTCTGGCTGCTGCAAAAGGAGCAGCTTCATCTCACAGTTTGAGCTATCAGCAGAGAGAACGAGGCATTGAGACACTGAGAGCCTGTGTGTGTGAATGCCTCGGCATGCTGTCAGTGGATGACATGGGTTGTACTCACACCAGGAAGCTTCTCCCCGTGAACCACGTGCTGGGTTTTGCAGGGCTTCCATAATAGGTGTTAAAGTGGGTCACCACGGCAGGAGTGTGGCTGTACTCCCAGTGACCTCTCCAGCAGGCAGAGGTGTCCTCTTGCCGACCTGTTGCTCTGTGCTGCTGCCCAGAGAGCTTCTCTCTCTCTCTCTCCCAGCCCTACTTTGGGAGCTTGCTGTTGGCTTTGCTGCTGTTCTCTGCCGTGGGCTCTGTAACCCAGTGCTGGTTTTTAGTCTGATGTTGGGCACCTTCTCTACAAGGAGCTTTAACCTTCACCAGTACAGAGCTCACCCCTTTCCTTAGTGGGGGATGTTCCTGTGCAGCTCTGCTGTAGGTGGATCTTTTAGTGAGGTGTTGCAATCAAATTGGTTCCCTGTCAGCCCTGATGATCTGGTTGTACTCCCAGGACTGGCCATGCCTCAGAGCAGCTGGAATATTCATGTTGCTCTCCAGGTGCTGGCCTTTGTGCCAGCTGCTCATGGCTTTTCTCAGAAGTGCTTCTTGTTAGAATTAAGTCAGGTTTTTTATCCAGGTAGGGTTAAGGTATGGCCAAAAACTGCCTGTGGGACAGCACCCCAGATTAATTAGCAGGAGGGGTCACTCTGGAGTTTGTGGAAGGTGGTTTTTGGGGTGGGGATGAGTGGTTGGTCTCAGGAGCAATTACAAGGCTGTGCAAAGGGCCTTGCTGTTATACTTGGGCAGCGTTATTTTCTATCCAAATTAAAACTGGCGTAAATATTAGGGCTTATTTTGCTTTCCATCTTCAGCAAAATGCTGAAGAGGGGTGAGCATTTCAAGGCTGAAACATGGCCGAGAAATTACTTTATTCATAATGTGTATTGAAATAAGCAGGACTATTAGAAGTGAGTTTATCTAGCAACATAAAAGGTATTTCAGCCTAAAACACACAGTCTGTTTCCACTCTTATTTTCTGTCAATTCCCCTTCACACAGGTTTGAAATACACTCAGTTTCCTTATGATACAGCAAAGAATCTTATGCTTGCTTCTGTGTTCTCCTAACTGGATCAAGTTCCCAGGTGAATGGAAGAGATAAAATAGTTAACCTTAAGGGCTTTATGGAAAAATGTGTTTAGGGGATGGCAATAAAAGGAAGATGGGAGATGGGCAAGTAAGATGGTTTTTTTCTCTGGGCTATTTATTTATTATTCAGCTCAAGCAGAGATCACTGCCTGTTTAAGCATCCTGGTAAAAGGTTGAGAGAAATTTACTTAATACTTGAAGGGCAAGATGAAATTAAGCATGTGTGGCTGAAGAGGTGATCTGCATGACAAATGCATGTGATCATAAATAGCTTTGTTAACAAGAACCGGATGTGTGGGGGAATGGAAGGGTTCACTCAGAAAACAACCAGTGAAGCCACAGCATCACTTGAGCGTAAAGCAGGCAGAGATGGTCTCCCTGCCCCATCCCTCTGTGCTCCATGGTGCTGTGAGTGCTCCTTGTCTCTGCTGCAGGAAGGGAAAGGTTGGTGTCCTGTGTTCCATATATAATCAGGGATGTTTGTTTAATGTCATTAACTGAGGGTTTCACTGACTGTTGCTGACAAGTTTTGTGTGGGAAGTTGATTCTCATCAGTAGTGGCTGAGTCAACAGATGCTGAATTGCTTTGGTATTTTCTACTCATCTCTGTTTTCTGGAAGGCTCTTGTGGTGGTAGCCTGTATTTTATGCATTTTCTTTCATTATTAATTTGCCTGGAGACTGTTAACATTTGCATATAGCTTTATTGTAGGTCTCTGAGGATCTGTGATGTGAATTCCCGTGTATTCTGACAGTGCTGTGGTGCCATATGGGACTCAGCCGAGCCTGTGAAGGGCTCATCATCTCGTTAATTATTTTTATAATTTGAAGTTGTTAAACCATGGAATCTAAGAAAGTAATTTAGAAATTGAACACTGTAATGTATTCTTGATCTTCACTTTAATTCCTTTTTCCTTATGAAAGTGAATGAGAGTGTTTAAAAAAGAGGGATGTGGGAGGAGAAGGTATGATCAGAGGTAAAAATTAGCTATTAATTCCCTCATTACTATTTTTGTTATTAATGACAGTATGTAAACAAATAATCTTGTGAGGAAACAGAATCGAACTCACTGGGGAATGAGGTAGTAGAAAGTCTTCAAATATTCTTAATGTTCCAGAATCCTGACTTTTATTGTATTTCTGCATTAGAATTACAGGAGGTGTATGCTAAATATAATGGCTTTCCATTTGCTATTAGCATCTGAATTTTCAGCTCAGTCTTTCTTCATTATTTGTCTCTGTGTTAGCATTCTTAATTTCACGGTTCTGCACTGTCACCTGTGAAAGCAGCAGAAAGGGTGACAGTGACAGTTTAGCCTGGATACTGGTACAGTAAATGCTGCCAGCTCAGTCTACTCTGGGTGGGTTTGACAGGAAGATTTAAATTGCAGAATTAATTGGTAAATTCTCCTAGAATCCAGTTTTTCGTTCACAGTTGAAGCCAAGTAGAAACCTCAGTCCTTTTGGCCTGGCTGTTTGTTGGAACTGGGCAGGGTGAGTCTGTCTGGCTGCAGAGGGACTGAGGCTGCAGCTCCAAAGTGAGGCCATCCCCTTTATTTCAGTCGATGGTAAGGCTGAAGAAGCCCCTTGGTGGCAAGTAAAGGTCCATCATTGGATCTGAATGTAGTGTGTTGAACTATTTTGCAATAGATGAAAGTCTTCTAGAAAGAGGAAGGAATATCTCACTGAGCTGATCTTCAGAGACCTCATGAATAACACTTTATTGCTCAATAATTGGTTGTACTCCATGTTATATGGCCGAGAAATGGGAAGAAGGTTTTTCTTTTGGTTTTTTGTTGGTTTTGTTTTCTTTTCTTTTCATTAATGGCTAACTTTCCTCTTCCCAAAATACTTCACATAGCTGGGGAATGTGACTTCAGGAGGGCAGTTGAGAAGTGAAGGGGATTTGACAGCTTAAAGTAACTGTTCAAATGAAGCAAAGCAAATGGGCAGCACTATTTCCATTTTAAGCATTGTCAGGGTAACAAGCATGCAACCGAATTTCAGAAAGAATGCATGGATGGGAGGTTATTTGGGCAGCAGTAAAAGCACTAGGAGAGAATTAAGGGAAACAGAAATGAAGTTAGAAAATGAATTTAGAAACACACTTTGCCTTGGGGTTAAAATATTCAAAGCATTCTGAGTACTTGGACATCAAATTCCTGTTCAAATTCATGACTGAAGTTCTGCTTCCCTCTTTTGAGCTTCAATTTTTGTGTGCATGCTCAAGAACATGTTAAGCTGTGAACAGTTTGTGTCAAGCAGCAGGGGCTCTGTTTTCCCACCTGTGTGAGCTCCTGTATTCCAGCTCCTCCATCAGCTGGGGAAGTGTTTGTAGTGATACACGTTGCTGCCTTTGGGAAGCAGGTGGAATCTGATGAAGGGGGGTAAGTTAGTTACACAAGCAGTTTAATTACATGGACATTGTGATGGTCAATTAGAAGTCTATTCTTTTTAGTAAGGTGATACCACAATAAACATAGGCACTTGAAAGTGGGAGAAGATGAGATTTGGCAGTTTGGAAGGATATGAAGGCTGTGGTGGGAGCCTATTGTGACAGACAACTGACTGTCAGTGCAGTATTTCTGCTCAAAGAACGCTCTTAGGTGTGAACCAGTCTTTGAGCCAGAGGAAAGCAATGGATTCTTCTAGAAAATGTTTTGGTGTTTCTTTTTCAGAGAAAACAGGTGTGGTGTGACCTTTTGTTTCTCCCTTACTGTGGTCAAGTGGGAGCATTCTTACTGAACATTGCATCATATTTCTTGCCTTGTTTTCTTGAATGCTAAAGCCCTGTGGAGTTTATTGTTTCCTAATGTTCTCCCTGACTGGAAGGGTGAGGATGCTGCAAAAATTAACAGAGGAGAGTCTGTGTATTGAAACTGAAAGCTGAAACAGCAGCTCATGGGGCACCTGAGCCTTCTTGCAGCTGATGATTGAACCTGCAGAGCTGCAGTGCCACAGTTCACCTGCTAAACCATCTCTGCCAGGGCTGGCACACTTTGTGTTGAAAACATGTGTTGTTCTCATTAGACTCCAGAATAATTAAGGAAGTTTTTAAGCTCTAGATTCCTACAGATAATGGTTTTTTGTAATGAACTTGGAGAAAAGTAAATCAGTTTCTAAAAAGTGTTTCCAATATTGATTATTTGAAGGTATGGTACTGTTGTTAACTGCTCTCAAAAATCTTTTTTTCAGAAGTCCGATTTTGCATTGATTGCATGTATCCCTGGACTTTGGGGTTCCATGAATTGAAGGTTATGCTGTACAATCAACATATTTTTTGTCCTCTGTAATCCCTATGGTTCATTAACTTTATTAACACTCAGAGCCTTTGCCTACCTTTAGTGTCCTTCCAGGTGCATGGAACAAGGACAATCTGTCGTGTCCCTCTGGCTGCACTGCCTTTCCTTTGGAACCTCATGCTCAGCCAGTGATGGTGTTGCCATTTTTACTGACTTTTTTTTTTCATCCTCAAGGCACTCAGCAGAGGGAAGGGACAATGGAATGTGTGACCCCAGTGTAACACCCTGCTGTGGGGCGTTGGCTGCTGAGTGAAATGGCACTTGGGCCAACACTGTTCCATGCCCAGAAAAGAACAGAAACTTCTCTCTTTAGCGAATCTGCAGAGAGTTAAACTTCTCCTTGCCTCTCTTCTCGATAGTGGAGATCAGTGCTTGTACTTTTGAGGTGGTTCTGCCTAGAGCTTGGCACGGGGCAAGTGCCTCATCTCACTTTATAAATAGAAATTCAGCATCTTCCCCTGGTGGATCTGTCTGACAGCTGCACCGTTGTGTGCTCCTCTTACACTGCTCCTCAGGGAGTTTTATTTCGCCAAACTTGGCCTAGTGAGGCCTTAGAAACCATCCAGCAGGTCCCTCTGTGGGATGCCAGCCCACGCTGAGGCAGCTACCTGGAGTCATTTCTGGGTTTTTATTCAAACTCTGATCTAAATGATGCTCTGAGAATTGATTCAGGGTGGGATGGTGGTGGGAGGTTTGGACATGCCACCACCAGGGTTGCCTTTTCAGGGTGAACCTGCTCTATCTTGAAATCTGCATTACCTTGAAGGGCAGGATCTCCTTGAAAGGCATTCTTTCCTCTGGGAAACCTTGACCTTTCCTCTTTGGATGGGGTGACAATAGGATAATAAACTGGTTTCTGGGTACAAATATGATCTGATAAAGGTGGTAAAATTTGCTTACAGGGATTACAGAGTGAATTTCCCTTCTTTAAATCAGGAGTGTGTGAATCCCTGTAAACTTGTGACTAATGGACTTCCCCATGGGGTATTTATTTTATATGCATGTGTTTATGTTAAATAATGTAAATTGTGGAAGAGTAGGGTGTGGGAGAGCTAGAAGATCTCTTTATCAGAAACCTTAAAAAGGCCATGTTTGCATTTCTCTCCTGACTCCAGCATAATCCCAGAGATGGAGAGGTTGTATATTTGAAGCAGAGCAGAAGGTGCTTTTCTGTGCTGGCATCAGAATCCAGACTGATCTGTGCCCTCCAGCAGGAGGAGAACCATTGTTACCCCTGATTTTGCCTTGTCCCCAGCTGTGAAACGGTCTGAAATCAAGATTTGTATATACACAAATATGTATATTTTTAGTCTGTGTATTCCCTTTCTGCAGAATACACGCATCCTCTTTCTGAGTGACTGATGCTACACTGGTTCAAGGCTGATTTATATTGCTGGAAGTCAGGCTTTTAATCTGTGTAGTTTGAATTTTTTTTTTTAACTTCAGTTGTCCTTTCTTGTAGATTCTGGAGCTCTTAGTCCTGGAGCACTTAAAAGTTCTTTACTATTTTTGTAACTTTATGCTATTACCTCTTTGCTGTTCTGCCCCCAGTGCCTCTTTAATTGACCAAAAGTGACATAACTTAAGTTGAAATCCAGTTTGGCTGACTTGGTTTGAAATAGCAGCTGATGTTAAACCAGAGCAAACACGCAGTGCACAAACCCTGTGTGCCCTATTCCACGTGTCTTACCTGCTGGTTTAACTTGCTTCTTGATGGTATTTTGCAAATTTTGTCTTCTTGACATGGTTCCTATTTCTCCCTTCAAATTTCAGTTAAGTAGTTCTGTTAACAGGTTTATTTTCTTCATTAGCTCAAGGCTGGCAGAGTCCTTGCTGCCACTGCTGTAACTAACTCACTGTCACTGCCAGATGTGCTGCAGAGCAGAAAGTGGGATTTGATAAAAGCAACATATTCACAAACCAGGCTTTGTTGTAGCTTTCTGTTATTTTTCTGCTCTGTGTCTAAAGGGAGTGGGCTTGTCTGGCTTTTGTAACTCAATGATAGCTCTGCAAACTGAGTCACAGGGCCAAATCTTTTGCAGGGAAGCATCACTTGTGTCAGAATCTTTGGTAGCAGCAGCTCAGCATCCCACCCAAATCTAATGCTGTGTGTAGTTTTGTGGAAAACATGGTCAATCTAATCTGTAGATTGTACAAACTTACTCTGTTTTCCTTGTAAACTATAATGGAGTCTGATGCCAAATAAGTTAGGCTGATATTAAAGTCCTTGTTTATTTTCATTGTGTGTCTGTCAGAATAAGTATTCAATGTATTACAGTTTAAAAATTGTATTTCAAGTATTGTAGAAACAGTAACTTCTGCAAAGCTGTGTGGAGTGGATTGTGGAATGTGAATGCTGTTGAAGTAATCAAATTCTGAAAAATAAGGTGATTATAATTGAAATCTGCAGATAGTAATAAACTGGCTTGGATAATTAATTTGGATTTAGAGTTGCTTAATTTTTCTTGGCATTTACAAATCCCAAAGTGACTTGTGGAATGTTCTTGATTTTATTGAAAACATGTGTGACTGTTTTTGAGGGCAACAATACTTGAAGAACAAAGTAGTATCTGTATATAAATGGAGGTGGATGATAAAAGTTTCAGAAAACATAGCTTCTGTCATTTTGGGGAGCATTGTGTCGTCTGTTTTGGTACAAAACAAGCTACAGAGGAATTGAAATCTGCTCTGTAAAAAGATGAATAATATTTTAAGTTCATAGCACTGAGAAAGCTGAAGTTTAAATCTACAAAATACTGTCAAGAGTATCTAGTTCTTATCCTACGTTTAAATATGTTTTTATATTAGAAGATGGTATTTAATAGAATTGCCAGTATTTCTGGAATGAAACTGATTCAGAAATGAGTAATGAAGAATGTTACTGAATTGGGCTCATGTTAAAATTCAGATTTCTGTTGATTAAAACTCTGTCTCACTCTGAAAGTATCTAATTGGTAATGGAAAATATTAACAACACCTTCTGTATGGTAATACTCCCTTTGTAAATTAATTTTAGTTGTCTCTGTGTTCAGTGAGACTAAACTTTTTTTTTTTATTCATTGCAGGACCAGTTTGACAACTTAGAAAAACACACGCAGTGGGGTATTGATGTTCTTGAAAAGTACATCAAGTTTGTAAAAGAAAGAACAGAGATTGAACTCAGCTATGCAAAGCAGCTTAGGTAAGTTGATATATAAACTTTTTTGAGTTGTATCTCTTCAGAGCCTGTAATCCACTCTTAAGTTTGCTGTGTCAGTGGTGACTTTGTTTGTAATAATGGCTTTTAGAAAATAGCTTTAATTGAGAGATTGGAAAGTAAAAGTTAATTTAAGATCCTGTTGTATTATATCTGCTAGTAATCATATGTTTTGCAAAAAGAGAGGTTATTAAGGTGGCTCAGCAGCACACTAGGGCTTACTCACAGTTTATGCATGATTAATGGCTCAGGCTTTGAGGACAGCACTGTAATGTTTTCCATGAAATTGGGGCTGCTGTGAAAAAATGCTGAAGGGTTTAGGAATTCAACAGAATAATGATCATTTGTTAGGCGAAGTTTAGGTTTTCTTTTACTAAGACAGGCCCTTTTTGAACGTGCATGGGGAGGAACTGCAGGTCAGAGAGTCAGCCCGAGCCCTTGGTAATTTTTCCTATGCAGTTAAGAAGGTTACAGCTTGAGATTTCAATTACAGTTTTATAATCTTTTGAGGGGTCTCCTGATCAAAGCAGAGATCTTTGTGAATTAATCTCAAATAATTCCTGCTGGGTATTTTGTGCATGTCCACGTCTGGTTTGATTGTAGACAGAGAAGAGTATGTGTGAACCAGACAGAAAAAAAATATTCCTTGAGGTCAGATCCTGGGGAAGAGGTGCTAAGAACCCTCCCCCAGGAGTAGATATCACCTTGCTTTGCCCAGTAAGGCAGAAAAAGCTGAGAAGAGATCAGGGATTAGAAGGGAGTAAAGCACACAGGGGGCCCTGCTGCTGCCTGTGGGACAACACTGTTGGGAACCACTGGTGACCAGTGCTAAACTGGAAATGCTGGAGTTAACTGGGAGGAGGAGGGCAGGAATAATTATTCCTAACTCCTCCAGTAAACTCACCCTCTATTTGCATGGTGATAATAAATCTTGAGAGCTCTTTCCATCTTCTCAAGTTTTAAAGAGATGGTTTCTGAGGTTTCAGTTGATTTGTGTATCTAACACAGTGTCTATTAAACAAAACAAAAAAAAAAAGAAAAATCACCCAGAATTTGCTTGTGTTTGAGTGGATTTGAGATGCACAATGGCCTGTCATTTATGAGGATCTGGTAGTAGATAAATCCCTGCCTTGATGGCTGTGTGCTCTCCCAGGGGAATGCCAGGAGGGTTCCCCGGGGTTTTTGTTACAGACAAGCAGGAAATAGAAAATGACTCGTGCAGGAACAAATTGCTCACATCCTATGGAGAGGAGCAGAGATTGAGTTACAGAGGCAAAATGAGCTGGAACAAAGAGAATATGACTGGACTGGGAAAGCCCAGCAGAGTATCTGGGTGAGCTGGCCTGTCTTAGGGACAATCCTGCACTAGACTCACTGGAGTATTCAGGATGACAAATTCCAGGTGTAAAGAGCTTAATTATTAAAATAAACACACAAAAAACATGCAAATGAAAGTGAAATATTGTTTTACCTGTGACCATGTAGAAACTATGAATTCCTGGGCTTTTATTTCTTATCCTGTACTAGACTTCCCAAAAAACCATGGCCAATTTGTTTCTTGCTTCTCTGTATTTTTTGTGGTTTAAGGATAAATACATCTGTCCCCAAGGAGCTCTTAAACTCAGGGCTGCTTGCAGGCATCTAAGAAGTTAGATGTACAAAAGAACAAAACAAAAATGTAGGCTTGTCAACTGTTGAGGTAAAACAGTGCTGGACATTAAAAAAGAAAAATAAATCATGCATCTGCTTTTATTTAATAAGTGTCCTTAAGCCTGGTGCAAACCTTTTTTGTACCACATCCATTTTGTGCAAGAGGGCTGCATCACATCACTGCATGTCATAACATGCAGAAAATACTATTAAAAAGGGACAGGTTAACTCAAGGTACCCCTGTGGATGTAACTCAATTTTCTTTATAGTGTAAGTAAAGTTGCTGAAGTTAATTTCCTTCTGTGAAACTCGTATTTTCTATCCCATCCCTGGGTTCCCTAACTAGCTATTTCTCCTCTCTACAATCTAAATCTCAGCCTGGTCACCTATTGAAGTTAAATTTTCTCCTATTTAAAAGCAGTTTTTTCTTCTTTATAATTTTGCAAATGTATATTTAATACTTTAGGTTAGACCTGTGCACCACTGGTTTGACAATCCACTTCAGATCTGACACAGTTATTTTCTTAATTGTTTTGCATTATATTTGTTGAATCATTAAGCTAGGGTGGGAGGGAAGGGATGCAGAAATTATGGTAAAATGCTTATTTAAAATATTTTAACTTCCATGGGACACTGATGTGCTGGATGCTGTGCTCCCAGTGCTGAGGTGTTGTGTCCTTGTCACTTCCCTTGCAGCACAGGCATTCAGAGCATCACAAAGGGTGTCAAAACCCTTCCCTAATGTGATGATGGATAGATAGCCTCGAGGAAAATGTGTTGGAAAAAATGCTTCAGGTGTCAGGCTAATCTGCGAATCAGAACCCCAATGTCTGACATCTTTTTCTCTCACATTTGTCACCCAAGCTGAAATAAGGGAGCAGAGAAATAAGCTGGAAAGGCAGAAAAAAATGAAGTAGAGTGAAAGGCAGAGAGAAACACTTGTAGGGATGAGTGCTGAGGGTAGCACAGAATCTTTCCAGAGCTGGTGCTTTACTGCTGGTCTTTATTATGTGTTAGCTCCCTCTCTAATCACTGTTAGCACTGAAGGTGTCACTGTCACTGCTTCCTGAGCTCAAACCTGGGCACTGCTGGTGGTGACACTGCACCAGGACATGCTGAACCCCAGCAATACTTCTGGATTCACTATCACTTGTGAGGGGTTTTTTTGTGTACTTGGTTAAACCCCTACGTCTAATTTTAGAAAAAGGAAAAAAAAATTAGAGGACTTAAATATATAGACTCGATTTGTGTGTTGTGTAAATTGCACAGAAGATAATGAAGTGTTTAACCCAGATGCTAATCCTTGGTAAGTGGGTTTTGTCTGTGAAAGCAGACTGTGGATTTTTTTTTCCCCTCAGCTCTGTAGCATTTCTGCACCTTTAAAGACTCACAGGAAGCCAGTTGCTGTGTGTGTCAGAATTAATTGGGCAGCATGACAGTGCAGGGAGATGGAGTTTTTACTGTGTGAAAATGCCTTATTGCTGTAGCCTTCTGTGCTTGTTTTCTTGTGGTTTTTCCTTTCCCCTTCAAGCTGGTGCATGGAAGGAGGCATCCCCATGGCATACAAAGGGTGCTGTAAGATTTATTTTCATCATGTAGAACAGTTTGCAGATCCCTTCCCGTGCTGGTGTTTGGTGGAAGCTGCAGAACTAGAGAAGTTCATTTTTTCCAGAGCATATTCTTGGAGAGAAGGCACAGACTGAGAGGGAGATACTCATTTGGATCTCTTCCAGTTGAGATACTTAAATTTTGAGGAACACATGTTTGTCTGTGCAAATCTGCCAGCGTTCTGGCTACTCCTCTGTTGGGGCAGATGCTCCTTAATTCCTCAAGGAGAACAAAAGGAATAAGAAATGTGAGATGGGAGGCCCTGCTGTCTCCAAGTCAGCAATAAAACCAGCATCAGCAGGGAATGGGTTACACCTCTGAAAAAGCAGTTTCTTTACAACTTGATGTATTCTGGGACTTCTCCAAAGAGTTTGGCATGGATAAGTTGATAAAACTCAGTCCTCCTTTGGACAATGATTCCATTAATACTCCTTGTGTGCTGTTCTTCATTGCTGAAACAACCTTGTAAAACTAAACCAAATGGCTTCCCTTTTGCAATAGGGTGAGAGGCTGCCAGAGGGAACAGAGTAGTAGGGCTCAGTTTAGGACAGAGGGGCACTGAAAAGGCTTTAAAATTGCTCTGTGAGCTTGGTCAGCTCTGTGGTGTGCACTGGTTAAAGGGTGTGCTGTGCTGCAGTGCAAGGTGCACTGAGGGGCAGGTGGGCAGCCCACCTTCACAAATCCCTGGATTTGCTGCTGATGAGAGGCTTGTGGGGCAATCAAAACCATACAATTACTGTCACATGTGCTCACAGCAAGGTTCAGGTTTCTTATTTGAGATACAATCACTCCAAGAGCATATTGGTGTTTTAAAATTAAATCAGTAGTTGGCTGGGGGATAATGAGATGCAATCATCTGTGCTAATTAGGATAATCAAATGTCACACTTCCCCCAGCATTAGTTGATAATCACAAAATGATCCCCCTTTTGCTATCTCAGTGCAGCTTCCCACTGCTTTATGAAGGTTTTTTTTTACCTTCTAATCATCCTGCTAAAGGCAGGCAAACCTGCCTGGCCAAGAGTGTCATCTGCTGCTTCAGATCTCCCTTTCCTGGGATGACTCCTACTCTAAAAGAACATCTCTAGATCAGGTGAAGGAGATCTGTGCATCAGCAGAACCACAGCCCAGGTGTATTGACTTCATGACCTCAATTTAGCAACTTCTTGTGTTCAGAATCTTCTGCTTTGTTGTAGTTACAGACTGGAGCTCTGTGCAGCCCATTCTTAGTGTTACTACAGCACAATCAGAGCCTGATTATAATCATGCTTCAGGAAAGGTGTCTGCTCACTGCAGATAAAAACTCCTGCCTCACTGAGTGTGTGTGCAGCTAAAGATCATCAGTAAGCTTCAAAGGACATTTTAAAATTTTATTTTATATATCTGTATTTTTAATTTTAGGAATCTTTCAAAGAAATACCAACCCAAGAAGAACTCCAAAGAGGAGGAAGAATACAGGTATGTTCATGATCCCTTGCTGGGTGAGCAGGCATTGATGGAGGAATACCAAAGTTTGGGTCATCACCTGGGGTTTGGCTTGTAAACCCAAGATTTTAAAGTCAAATGTAAGAATATAGACATCACAGATGCAGAAACAGGGTTATGTGGTAGATACAAAGGAGTGGATTTGGCCTGTGACTACTTGGTTCTCTTATGTTGCAGTTTCTGGATGCCTGGGTTGGGGTTTTTCTTTCATTTGTTTTTTTAATGTGCCTTAAAACCTTCATGCCAGACAGATCCTGGCTCTTTGAAGTGAACAACCAAATTCATATCTGCTTTCAGCAGGAGCAGGAACAGTTGTTAATTTTAGCATGAAACTCAAGCACTGTGTGTAAGTATTAAATTACTCAAACAGACTGACAACACAGATTAGTAATTTACAAAAGGGGTAATGTTCTATGAGCACAGTGGTTCCTGCAGAGCAGGGTGGAGGATGAGGTTTGTACTCCCAATCTCCTGGGGCTTGCTGCTGTTGAAGGATGTGGCACAGCCTCTCCTGTCTGCTTTTGATTCACCTGCTCACACCTGTGTCCATGGCAGGGGATTGATGTTGTGCTTGCAGGCAGCAGCAGAGAGCTCAGCTCCTTCTCTGAGCAGCAAGGTCCAGGTGATGAGACACCACAGGTCCCTAAGAACACTCCTGCCCTTGGGGACAATAAAGATATTCTTTAAAGAGAACTTACTAGAAGATGAGCTTCCCAACAGACTCTGAACCAGAGCAAGAACCTTTCCCCTTAGAGCACTGTGACCCTGCAGTTTCTCAATGTCAGTGTTTTGTAATGCAGCTCTGAAGGGAGGCATGGCAGGGGCTGACCCTCAGCCTGGTGTTTCAGGAGGCTGCTCTGCCCCTGGAGAGCCCAGCAGCAGCCTCAAACCCTTGACTTTGAAATTTGACATGTTTCAAAAGAGTTTGGGTATGGCTCCAACTGGATAATTATATTAATACAGATTTTTGGGTCAGCCCCCCAAGCTGCTCCATACAGCTACTCCAGTGGCTCGTGTAACAGAGATAACAGCCTTTTTGCTTGCTTTTAAATTTATTTTTAGTAATATTGTTTGGGAATCAGTTATTTATGCCTTTGTTTCCTGAGATACTGGTATTTACACAAGGAAGATTATGTTACCAGCACAGAGGCTGTTTTGGTCTGTACCAGGATTAGGAATAAATCTACCTTTGGATAGCTCTACCATAAATGGGTATTTTGAGTTTACTACAATGGGTTTTGACACATCCTTCATTGCTGAAAAAGGATATTGGAGTTAAATGGTTCTATGTGATGTGGCACAGAAGATCCTGTGTATCCTTTGGCCTTTATAAACACAGTGTTCACCTCAGTGTAGTTACTTCATGTCTCAAAACAATGTCTGGGGATTTGTCATGTGACCTTTGGGTGCCTCAGATGCTGCTTGGAGACAAACTGGCTAAAAATCAGCTTTTTCAAGCTCACTATCAGTCTCTTTTATACTTTTTTGCAACTGGGATTTCTCTCATTTCACATCTTGACTGTGGATGTTTCTGCTTGTAATGGATTGGTTTTAGTCCCTTTTCATCCATTTTTTTTTTTTGTTTCTTCTGGTTTTATTTTCATCTGATGCCTTTTTCATCTCTGCTTGTACCTCTCCATTCTATTTCCTTTAAATATGTCCATCTTTGCTTTGACTTTTCACCTTTAGGTGATGATCAGTGCAGGCCACTACTATTTTAGAATTAGAATAATAATAATAACAACAATAAAAGCAACAAGAATAATAGTTTTTCTAGTATGTAGTAGTGTCTTGCTGCTGGCATCCAGCTGCCCAGCACAGCCAGCTGGAGTATTTAAATGCAGCTCTGTTGGCACTGGGCTGAATATACCAGTGACATAATCTGCTGTTTCAAAATTTGTGTGCACAGATGTTTCTTCCTTTCAATAATACATGGAATGCTGTATGGGAGATTGTTTGATATGAAAAAATTAACTTTGTGATGGAAGGTACTTAAAAATATTGGTTGATAATGAACACCTGGTTAGTAAACTCTCTACTTATTTGAAAAGTTTATAAACTATATCTGATTTAAATCAAATTTACATTATCAAAAACTTTCTTTTCTAGGCTATGCTGGCCAAAATTTTGCTTGCTTAGACAGGATTTTGCCAGGTAGGATATACTGATGACTCTGCACTGAGTTGTAGGACTTGAAAGAGTATAACAGAAATGTTTGGTGAGTAGAGATTAGAAAACTGAAGCCCCAGAGCTGTGCTGATAAAAAACCTGGCACTCTAAAGTGGTGATACTTTAAGAGCCAGTGTCAAACTGTCTAAATTGAGATAGATTTATCAGACAACTGTCAGTGTGTGGGACAGGCTTCCTTTGAAAAAATTCCTTCCAGTGAATCTGTGCTAATTCATAGCAATGCTAAGTGCTTAGGGAGGATCCCACCTCCTTTTGGAGTCTGTCTGAAAAGAAAGGGACTAAAAGCAAAATGCATTTCTGTCCTTTGCAGGTACACATCAACTAGAGCCTTTCTAGCCACTTTAAATGAAATGAATGACTATGCTGGCCAGCACGAGGTCATTTCAGAGAACATGACCTCTCTGATCACTGGAGAGTTAACACGCTACGTGCAGGAGCTGAAACAGGAGAGGAAATCGGTAATCAATCCTTTTTTATTTATTATTCACAATGAATTGCTATTTAAGACAGCTAATTAGTGGTACTGAAGTTCAATGTTAAGTGAGATTTATCTGTAGTTAATAAAGATGAGCTGTGCTAATGAGCCAAGCATTAAAGAAGTGGGTTATGTGCCCTGGCCAAGTCACTGAACCGTTTGAATCAAACGTTATAAAATCAGACAGCAATGCCTGCAGGAGAATCCCTGCTAAATAAGGCCAGAGACCCATCTGTGCTTAAGGCTCTGTTAGCCAAAAGCTTGCTTAGGGAAGAGTCCAGCAGCACAGTGTAAAGCCTGAAATAAACAGAGGAACTGCAGTGCTGAGGCTGATTGAGAGAATTATTTGAATTTTGATTCACATTTTTGTGCTTCTCAGCCAGATCTGGTCAATGATACTCTGTAAAAAATTTATTCTAATAAGAAATAGGGGGTTTGTTTTGTTAGGTGAAAGTGGGGAATGTGGTTTTCAACCTGTTGTCCTTCAAGACTGGTAGAATTAGTAGCTTTAAGTTAGTGCTCCATTTCGGCTGGTACCTTAGGGACCTATGTGCCTCCTACAGGGGATGTTCAAAGCTGATTAATTTGCACATCACTAGCTCTGAAAAATGGATAGTTGAGATATGATTTCCTTCCTTGCCTTGAACCCTTTTATGTCCTGGATGTGTGAGCATAGAAAAAGGATTCTGAGCACTGCAGATACTCACAGAACAGGTATAAAATGACTAAGCAATGTGCAAAGTGAGCATCAGAGCATTATATTTCATTTCCAAACTGTTGGTCTATTTTGGAAAGTGCAAAAATACTCCTGCAGAACTTATACATTTATAAATAGTCCCACTAAACACTAAGCAAGTGTTGAGGTGCTGTGTGGGACCAGAGCCCTGGAAATCACCACCTTTTCCTAAGTATAGCATTAGAATGATAATTCTGTCAACAGAGGAAAGGAATATACAGACATAACTTTAATCTGCAGAATGGTGTGTAATCTTTCAGGGACAGCATGAAAGGATGTTTTACATATAGCTGTGATGAGAATGTTTTCTCAGCCTCTCTGTGACCTTGTGTCCAGCATGGATCTGTGGAAAAAGGAGAAAAAGGCAGCATTCTAGTATGGCATTTTTCTGTCAGCTCTAATGATTTTCCCTATTTTTTCAATTACATGGGCATATAAGTTGATTGGTATATCTATTTTAAGTACCATGGAAGAGTACCGATATATATATATTTTAGGTACCAAGACATTTTAAGTACCATGGAAGAGTACCTATATGTCTATTTTAAGTACCATGGAAGAGGGCTTGCAATATTTCTCGTAAAGAATTTGAGCAGTAACTATTGATTTTTTGTTTTGTTTGTAAACTTTTCTAGTAAATATTACTTACTCATGTAAGTAATAGATGAATGACAGGAAAATTAGTTTGATATTAACCTAGTGATAAGAACATGGGAACAGCAAAAAGCAACTGAGTCTGTTTACCTGCTGTTGCCAATAATTACTAGCCTTTAACAGAAAACAGTTGTCAGTCACAGTTTGTTTGTTCTTGCAACATAAATAGAAGCTTATATGAATTAGGAATCCTTGTCTGGTTCCTGTAGAGTTCCCATTTATTAGAAAATGATATTGAAAAGGAAACTGTTCCCGCCCTCAGGCATTTTTCATACACAGCCTCTCACTTCATCCTGTAAAAGCATTGATCCTGCTGAGAGCTGCAGGAGAGGAGAGTGGTTGTTGGATAAATATCACAGAGAGCTGCAGCTTAGGCAAAACCTTTTATGATATCAATTAATGAATGACTTGGTATTTCCAGCAATTTTGTTGGCAGAGCTCTCGTGCTCACTGCTTGTTCTGCCATCAGCTGCTGTGTTCCAGGTCTAAAGAATCATTTGGGTGAGCCACTCCTGGGGCTGGGTCCTTGTGTAGGAGCTGGGAGACCCACATTCTTGTCACCTGAGTCTTGAATTAAGTCATTCAGGTGTCCAAATACCTGTAAAATTGTATGAATTTCCAGTGATTTCAGCATGGCTATGGCAGATAAGCACCTTTGCTCTTTTAGTTGTACTTTCCCACTTGGAAAATGGAAATGATGAAAGGGGTGTCATAACTATAAATGTGTGAAAGATGAGCTCAAATCCAGCAGAAAGTGGTCAGGCAAATCAGAATGGGGTTGGAAGGGATCTTAGAGCTCATCCCATTCTCCTCTTGCCATGGGGGACCAGCCTGCACCAAACCCTGGCCTTGAACACTTCCAGGGATGGGGCAGCTTCAGCTTCTCTGAGCAACCTGTGCTGGGGCCTCAGCACCCTCACAGGGAAGAACTTTTTCAAATATCTCTACATGCAGCTTCTATTTCCAAAGGAAACTTCTTTGATGCAGAAGAGTGTTTGCTGGAGTCATGGGCAATGAGTGTGGCTGGTGATCTTTAAACACGTGGGGGTGGTGCCTGCCTGCTCTGCTCTGTTTTCATGCTCATTTAGCTCTATTGATTCAAGTGGAATTACCCCAGCAGATGATCAGGGTCACACAGTAATAAATCACTTCTTGGGTTTTCCTTGACAAGTGCAAGCCCCTGCCCTGTAAGCAGTGCAGAACAGATAGTGTATCATGCCTTACGTTGGTTTTATGCTGGATAAAATTCATTTGGCATGCAAATTGTACATATGTTGGGTTTGTTTGGCTCTCTGAAAGGTGTGCTTGGTGTAATGTTTTTTCTATAAAAGATAGTTGCTAGTCCTGAAAATAAGGAAAGAACTAATCAAAACCAGGCAGGGCAAGCGTGCAGGTTGGACAAGTCAGATGATGTGTAAGGTCAGTTGTTTGGTGCTGTTGTTCAAAAGACAGATATCTCCTTTTTCCTCTGATCTGATTTGGAGTTTAGGAGAGTTCTGGGTTACCCTTACATTTTTTCAGATCCTGTGCTTTGTTGCATGATGGCTTTTGACCATCAGGAAGTGGTTACAAAAAATCAGGCAAAGACTCCTTGTGTGAAACTTGAATATCTTTAGTAACAAAGATGAATCAATGACTTTATCATATTACACATTCCTCTTCCATAGGGTTACTGTCAATGTTGTCATGGTACCAAAGGAGTTGTTTTGCCCTCACAGTCACTGAAGTCAGGTACACACCCAGCCTGCTTTTCACACATTGAGAGGGAGAACTCCTTGTGTTGTTTCAGTTCTTCCCAGCTGCCCAGTGAAGTGAAACTCTTTATAGTGCAGTTCCTCACTTGAACTTCTTCTTGTATTCTCTTGATCTTACTATGTCCATGCTCTCCCAGGAGAAATTCTCATCTTCAGAGTCCTTTTTAGCTGCCTAAAAGATCAAATTTCGATTCTGTGTTGTGTGAAGGGCATGCCTCATCCATCTTTCTCTTGAGGTTATTGAGGTTAGCTGCCTGTGACCGAATTCCCCTTTGGTGTTGGAAGATGTCATCAAGTCACACAAATGAGGTGGGAATCACCTCTGAGTGGCTCAGGGAAAGCACTTGCTTCTGCAGTCATGCTTCATGTCATCCCAACATCCCCAAAACCTTACTTTGGAGCAGCTCTCAAAGGGAGCAAGTTTGAGCTAGATGACCTGAAGTATTACGAAATTGGGTCTTAATCTTGTCCATCTTTGCCAAAAGGAAAGGTGGTGATCCTGTCATGTCAAGAGGAGTGTTTGGACTTTACTTCACAAGCACTGATATGTAATACACTTCTAGGTTGGAAATGTACTGAGCCAACCATTGAAAATTTCTGTTTGTTGGCTTATTTGTTTCTCTTAACGCTTCACAGGACATAGCTTGATTTATAGATCCAACTATGGCTGAGGAAACCCTTCAATTCTGTAATTTGGATAGAAATTCAAGAATTATTTCCTGGGGCCATTCTGATTTAGATCTTTGGTCACAAACTAGGTCTGACTCACGGCCTCCTCTGGCAGCAGCTGCTCTGTGTAGCCATTGCTCATGGCAGCTTTGCTAAAAATGTATTTGGGAGTTGTGAACTATCCCTCTTATTGCTGCTGCTGCTCTCACCTCTACCTCCACCTCCCCTTGGGGCTGGATTGGCTCCATACAATGAAGCATGAAAGTCAAGTAGAAGCCAAGGGCTTTGCTACAGCCTGAACTGGTGCAGCACTGGGATTCTGTGGTTGGGAGAGAATTTACCTGATGTCAATACATTCCATTTTGTGCAGGGATAGAAGGGGAACAGGGAATGAATGAATCCTTATGACTACCATGGGGGCAAAACAGGTCTGGTTCTTTATGGTGGAGCATGTGCACCCTCCTTGTGTGCATTCATCCAGGGGGTGCCTGTCAGAGCACTTTCTGTTTCTTGTAGGCTCTCAGGTGTTGATGAAAAGTAAATAATTGGAGGAATTCTGTCACGTTCACTTATTCTGAATAGTGCCCTGTTCTGCAAATAGTCCTGTGGTTTTCCAGAGGATTTCTCCCGGCGTGGAGCAGGCGTGAGGCAGGATGGCAGCACAGGGCCCTCTCAGGAGCACAATGGGTTTTTCCATGTTGCATTTTGGATGTGCCTCAAGGTCTATGTGTGTTTGGAGCACAGCTGTGCTTTGTGCTGCAGGGGCACAGAGAGACAGTGCTGCTTTCCAGAAGTGACAAACCAATGGTCAAGGTGTTGGGAAAGAAAAAGAGTGAAAGTGAAAGGAAGTGATTTGTCCAACTTCAGATTGATGCAATTTAAACCAAGCTTTCCCCTGTTCTTGTTTTGTGACTAACCCACTTCCAGCTCATTGCCCTATTAACGGAGTTGAAGGTCTTAGTTTTAATCTAAATATGAAGGCATTTATGGGAGATTATGTTGTGCTTGATAAATACACTGCACAGCAATCCTACTCTAAATATTCATGCTCTTTCTTGCAAGATATTTCAGTTGTATTTCATTTAAGTTAAATTGTACCAGTAGAGGGTTAAGTGGTTATTATTTAAAAAGTTTAAGAATGCAGAAAATTATTTAGGAGAGATCATAATAAATTCTGTGTTTTCTTATGGGGTGTTTGTTGGTTTTCATCAAATTATGGATCATAAATGCAATGAAGCTGTGTTAAATATTCTTGTGTTATCATGGAATGGTTCTGTGAAGGGCTGTTCCATGAGGGGAAAAAGCAAGTGCTTATTATGGAAGTTTCCAAAGTATTTTTGTATAAGAAACTAATACTAATATCCCATCCAACTGAAAGGTACAATGTGACCTTTGGATTTAGCAGGATTCAAACTTGAGACCACTGAACTTCATATCCTGCTCTTCCCAGTTTTGAATGGGTACACTGAACTATGAAATGATAGTCCAAACAAATAAATTGGCTTCTGTTTACCACATGAAGGAATCAGATTGGGAAAACAAAATCTGTTTACTAACAAATGTAGTTCCATTTTCTGGGAAATAGCCTGAATATTGCTCTGCACAGCAAGAGCCCTTTAGAGGGACAAGATGAGAGATGCCTTCTATGAACAGTAACATTTCCTGCTCAGTGCATGACTGAGAGATGCCTGAGGGTGAGGGGTTGAGCATTGGCCATGGATGTACTTCTCCCTTTGTGTTCTGCCTGTACAGCCACAGAGATTGGCCTGAAAAGAAAGAGCAACAAAAAAGCCAGATGAGTGGTGCATATGTTAATTGTGGAGAATGGTGTTCATCCAAGCCTGTGGTACACGTGGGCACGTTCAGCTGGCATTTTAGCTGATATTTAATATTTTATATATCTGATGCAAGTCTTGATACTTCCATGTAGGTGAATGTAGGGATGAAGGGTATATGGAAACAGATAAAAGTATTTCCATGCATATTGAGGCATTAACTTGTACATCATCTAGTTTTTGTAGTGCAACTCTTACACAGAAATGTCACAGACCATTTGAAATTACATCTTTTAACTGTGGATCAGTGGAAGGAGACCTTGGTGACAAGGCTGGGAATGAGAAGAGGTGGAAGCTAGAGCAGCGCATTCCTCTAACTTCATTGAAGGATATAAAAGCACAAACAACTTTTCACACCATAGTTTTTAGTAGCAATGGTGCATCTCCATTTGAAAAGCCCTAAGTTTGCTTTTGTGGAGCACTTGGAGCCTTTAAGGACGAGATTAGTCCCTAGGGATGGGTTGGAGGAGGGTGCATGATCTCCCAACAGCCTGTCACACCTGTGTGCTCATTGATTCCAGGGCCTGCTGGCCTTGCTGCCCTGAAGGCAGATGGTTCAGCAGGACCTCTCCAAGAGCTGGTCAGGGCAGCAGAATGTTCCTGAGGATCCCTTAGCTCTGCTGCCATGGAGTTGTAATGGAAGCTGCAGGGTTGTCTCTGTGCCTGAGAAGTTCTGAGTTCCAGTTCCCAATACAAGGACTTTATCTGTCATACGTAGCATGAAAATGGCAATTTACCATAAATATTACTGCCACAGTGTCTTTTAGGTTTGTGCCAATCACCAGGGAGTCACAGAATGGTTTGGTTTGGAAGAGACCTTAAAGATGATCTCATTCCAACACCCTGCCTGGGGCAGGGACATCTTTCACAGGTCCAGGTTGCTCCAAACTCCATCCATCATTCTGTTATTATAGCTCAGTAACAACAGAGGCAGCTGCTTCAGGTTGTCATGTGCAGCTGATCTGGAATTTAAAGCCTAGGAAGCTTTGGTCCGTAGTGCTTATTAAATGGAATTTCTTTGGAATGCACCTCAGGAGCAGGTACTTCAATCAAATTAAGTTCAACCCTGAACAGATATTTGTATAAATTGTTCCAGGCTTGACCAAGTTGATAAGTACATGTTAAAAATGTTCCTCTGGATGTTGCAAAGGGGAACAGGGTTATGCACCAATATTAAGGAGCTGATGAATATGTGTTAAAATGGTCATGAATTTCATGTCAGCATTCACAGGACTGTCTTATGCTCCTCTTACTACAGCTGAGAGAGATAAGACCTCAAGAACATATTGCTATTTTTGGAAACAAAGATTTCTTTGGAGGAGACTATTTCCTGTCTTTGCAGCCAGGAAAAGAAAAACATTTGACAAGGCTTTTTGCAAATGTTGCTGAGAAAATCGAGGAAAAAATAGTGTTCTCTTATTTCCGTCTCTGGTGTGCTTTAATCACTAGCCATTATTTTAGAAATCACTTGTAACAAAAATGCAGATAAGAGTTTGAATTGGAGGATGAAGTACTGTATTTATATTTATTATCAGTGTGAGCTGGGAGTACTTGTTACAGAAGCCAAAGGTAACTATTTTGTCAGTCTGTTATATTATCTCATATGTAAATAGAAAAGAAAATTAACCACCCCTGCCTTAGATTTTTTTTTAAATTCTTGAAAAGGATGTTGTCAAATGAACCATATGCTATGCATATAAATTAAGACTCTTTTTCTGATTATTTCTAATACAAGCACATTATAGATATACAAGTCTTAAGTTTAACCATGTTATCAACTCCTGTTTGTTAAAGAAAAACAAGGCTGTCCTATTAGAGCCTTTTTTAAAAAGGTTTCACACAATTAGTTTATACAGAGCCTAAGCAGCCCTGTTGTTGTGCTGGTAATCTACATGTTTCAGGCAATTCTTTAATTTAAAACTGCCCAGGAACTCCTCAATAAAAACACTGAATATCTTGTCCTTCATTAAATGCTTTTAGCAACATCTTTTCTCCTGCTCCTCTCAAAAGGTCAGGAAAAAAAAGATAAGATGCATCTTCTAACAAGCTGTTGTTGTCTGCTGGGTGAGCTCTGGGGCTGTGTAAACCCTTGTGCATACCAAGGAAGTTTTGCAAAAATATCCCGCTGCTCCTAATTGTGGCAGTGTTGGCAGGAACAGGCTCTGCATTGTGGGTCCCTCGCTCACTGCTCCCGGGGTTTTGATCAACACGGGTGAAATCTGAGCCTAACAAAAGTCAATGAGAGGTTTGTCTTTGATTGCACAGCAGCCAGGATTGCTCCCCAGCTGTTCCAGACACAGGCAGCATCCTAATGAGGAGAGCACACCAATCCCCATGGCTGGGTTTGCAAAGGGAAAAACTCATTCCTTGAGCTGCGAGCTTTTTGAATATAACAAAAGCTTTTAAAAAGTTGAGTTAATTCACAGTCCTCACATGAGTGACTTAATACTCTGATAAAAGTATCTCAAGTCTTAACAACTGAGTTTTGGGATTCCAGGAAGAATTTTCTTCATGGAAAGGGTTGGATTGGGCTGCCCAGGGGAGGTGGTGGAGTCACCATCCTTGGGATTTTTTAGGGAAACAGGTCTGGTGGAAATGATGGTGGTTGGTCACGAGTTGAACTCGATCTTGGAGATCTTTTCCAAACGGATTCTGTGAACTCTCCTGAGATCACCTAAAACCTGCATTGTTGTGTTAATCCTGTGAGCTGGAATAGATGGAGCTGTCCAGTCAAAACGTGGCTATTGTGGATTGTTCAGAGCACCCTGGGACACAGTGGGCTTTAACATAGGGAAAAAGGCCAGTAGTGGTCATGTATGGTGTGAGTTTGGGCAATGCTGCTGTGTTTTAAGCCATTTAGTTGGTTTAATATTTCAATAAAGTATTGTTCAGGGAAATCTTAAAGTTGGCACAGTGTTTGCCAGCCAAAGACTGCAAAGTATAGACTTCAAGGTGACTTTATGAACACTGATAGCCCCAAACTTTTCACTTTACTATATTTCTAATGTGTTTTTAGAAATCTGTGGGTATGGATGAAAATTCTGGAGGAAATCATGGCATGTGAGCCACCAACACTGCTGCTAATGTCTCAGTGGCACACTTGAGGTGTGATTTATTAATTGAATATCTTGCCCATATTCTGATTTTTTTAAACAGCCTGCTTGGAGGCATTTGTTTGGGCATTCAGTTCGGGGGAGGGAAAGCAATATTGTATCAATTACTCTAAATTCATCATTGTGTGCTGCTGAAATGTGTGTGAC
Organism: Pycnonotus jocosus; assembly: GCA_013400435.1. Classification (NCBI taxonomy): domain Eukaryota; kingdom Metazoa; phylum Chordata; class Aves; order Passeriformes; family Pycnonotidae; genus Pycnonotus; species Pycnonotus jocosus. Next base: position 495,670 of record VWYP01015578.1, read on the forward strand.
TGAGAGAAGTAGTTTTCCACAGATTTTGCTAAATCATTTGCCATGTTTCCATTTGCTAAATGTTCAGGTGTAGAATATTCAATTGTTTAATTTGTTCAAAGAAATTTATTTAAATTACAACTTGTATCTTCAAACCTTATCAAGGAAATAGTTGAGCTTAGAGTCATTTTTACTGGAGTTTTGAAGTGGGAGGAGGTGAAGGTAAAGGACATTGGCTGTTTAAGAGGATTGTAAAGGAAATGAGTTTGCAGAAGTTGAAGATAGTGCAGGGTTTGAGGAAACTGGAGGCTTCCTGTATGACTTTAGGCAGATCACTTGACCATAGTGCCTGGATTTTTCTTACCCATTAAATTGGTCCAGTTAAGAAATATAGATAGTTGGAAGGTCCCACTTAGTTGCTGTATTAAAAAATGAATTTTTGGAAGGCAGAAATTACCATTTGAGGGCAAAGGATTTGCAAAACTAGAAGTGCCTTATCTCACAACAAGGATATATATGGGACAACACAGCTAGAGGTAGGGGTTATCAGTATATGTAGAAATTTGTTGAACTAAAAAAAGGCAGTATTTCACTGAACTCTTCAAGATGTGGTGCACCTCTATTTATCACTATTTAATAAGCTTCAGCAATGCCCATTTTACATCTCAGCGTTCCATTTGTGCAGAAGTGTTTCTAAAAAAAAAATAAAGTATCAAAATGCAGCAAAATCGGAACCAGATGCAGTCTCACTGCTCAGGTTCAGTTTTTCTTGTATGTTCTTGCAGAGGCTTGTGCAGTTTGTTTTACAGAGAAGGCAAATTTGGAAGTAACACGGATGGCTTGTTAAACTTACATTATTCAACTACAAAGGTTTAAAAATACACGCTGAGGGCAGTCCTGTTATCTGATTGGCTTTTGTTTCCAGGTTCATCCTTCAGCTCCTCTCTGCAATTGTTTTCTCTTAAATGAGCCTGGCATGTTGTTTTCCTGAGGTCATTGACAGTATTGGGTTTCACATAGGCCAGCTGCTCCCAAATCAGGTCCCTTCCTACCCCGGCCAAGTGGGGAGCAAATGGGGGCTGTTGGAAGCAGGGAAGGCAACAGGAAAACATCAGAGTCATTTTACTTCCAGCTTTGCTGTTAAAGCTTCCATGAATTTCATGCTCATTAGCAAAATGTTGAAAAATGTAGTGTTAAATTACAGTTGTTCCTCGGGACTGTTTTTGTTGCTCCTTGGGACTGTTTTCCTAAACTCTAATTACAAAAGCCTGAAACGAGCAGCCCCTGGCAGGGAAGAGGCGGCATCTGTCCCACGCCGAGTTGAAAGGACATGGGGATCTACAAAAGGAACCGAAATCAACTTGGAGCCTTTCCCTGCCACCCAGCAGTTTTACAGTGATGTCAGGGGTTTTTTAATGTCACAGTGTGGTGAGGCAGTGTTTGGAGAAGGGCTCTGCTGTCCCAGCAGTGCTGGGATGTCACTGCTTCCCCTTCCATGGCCCGATGGTCACACACACTCCCTCCTTGGATGGCAGGAGCAGAGCCAAAGCTGAGCATGGCACGTGCCAGGATGGAAAGATTTCTGACTCTGGGCCTCTCTTGTCTGCTTTAAGAATTTTCATGTGGAGATAAGCATCATCAAGACACATAAAGCTGTAGAATGTCCTCATAATCACTTCTAGGTGAGCATCCCTCCCTAGCATGTTTGGGACTTTGGGTAACAGCATTCAGAGCACCCAGGGTAGGCCCTGGTGTTGTTCTGTTCTTGCAGACATATTGAACATTACTGTGATTTTTAGGGCTAAATGAGCCTATTGGACATGGCATGATAGAGAATTGCAGTTTTGCAGCCTTTTGCTGTCATGTGTGATGGAGCCAGAATGGCAGCTCATGGCCCTCAAATGTCCCTCACTCCCCTGACACAGGAAAATACCATTTGCTGTAGTGGAAGATGCAGGAAACCAAGGAGGTGCCAATTGTAAAGTGCTTGCAGGCATATTTTTCTAACTGTGGCATTTTGTAGCAGGTTAATGATCTGGAAGTGTGAGCTTTTTTTAACCCTACAAACCGTAGATATCATGTTCCTTAAGATTTGTCTAAAATCTGATGACACTTGGGCGTGAGAGCACATGAATTCTAGGGGGATTATCTGGTAATATCTGGCCTTTATTTTTCAAGTTTACTATGTGACACCACTCCTATATTTGAGTGAAACTAATTGCCAGTAAATAATACAAAAGAAAGGCCTCTCTCTTCCTGTTTCACTTTGTTTCATTATTTATTTTACAGAGTGGTTTGTGGAGGGGAGTAACCTGTTGTAGCAGTCAGCTGTGTCTGCATTCACATTCCTGTCCAGAGCTGGGTCATTGATTTATACAATGATCTGGGATGAATTGCTTATCTTGAGGGAAAGCCAGGCATATGGAAGACCAGCTTACCCAGAGAAGCTGTGGCTGCCCCATCCCTGGAAGTGTCCAAGCCAGGCTGGACAGGGCTTGGAGTAGCATGGGATAGTGGAAGGTGTCCCTGGCCATGGCAGGGGGTTGGAACAAAGTGGTCTTTGAGGTCTCCTCCTACCCAAACCATTCTGTGATTCTATAGAGGAATAAGCTCTAATACAGATTAGGTTTTTTGATAGGGAGCATTGTGTAAGGGCTAAGAACTATTACTTAAACCAACTGCAATTAAGAATCTTGTTCCAAAAAACCTTTCAGGAAAGGATTTCCTTGTTGTTTAGCTGACATCTCAATTTAAAACATGTGTTACACCTCACTCTGAGCACACACTCACCCCCAGCATGGGGGAGAGGAGGGATTCTGGAGGGACCCATGGCACCAAAAACCTCTTGAGAGGAAAGAGCAGCTGGCTTTGCACACACAGCTAGTGACTAGGAAGAAAAGGGGCTTTTTTTGTTGAGTCTGAATGAAAATCAGGGCAAACATCAGTTGTTAGAATGTGCCAATCAAGTGCATCTTGGTAAATTCATGTAGAGAGAAATTTTAATTTAGAGCCAGTGTTCAGTCTGTCACCAAAGAAATACTCGTCAGATAAAAGTGCTTCAGATCTCATGATACGGGAAACCAATAATTATGAGATACAGTGAACAATACAAGGTAGAATTGCTAAAGGGATTAATTAGCCTTAGTCCAACTAACCACTATAATTGATGCAAATATCCATCTGCAGCCTGCTGAGACATTAGATAGTCATCACACACCTGCTCAATTTGCCAGCCTTGCAGAACACAGCTGTCAGAATGATTTCTGGTTGGGCTTTTTCTTGAGCATACTTGACTATTTGTTCTTTTGTTGTTCAAAATGTTTTCTTTCTCTTTTCTTTCTCTAAACAGCACTTCCATGATGGCAGAAAGGCACAACAACACATTGAAACTTGCTGGAAACAACTTGAAGCAGTAAGTGGCAAATTCCTCAGATGTGACATTTGTTTATTTATTGTTTTCAAAGAGATGGTTCCAAACGTTTTATTTGGAAAAAGAAAGGTATAGGGATAAAAGTTGTAGAAATGAGATTTTTAAAACATTGCTGTCTTAAATACACTCTCAGTCCTGAAAAAGTCTGTTTTAACAGAACATTTGGCTTCTGTGGGCTCTTTGTCTATCATGAGCAGCATTTCATTTGGTATGACTTGAAAAGTGTGCTAAGCATTGCTGAAACTGCAGAGTCCCTAAGGGTGCTGTTCACATATTCCACTGAAAGTTGAACAGCTTCATAATGTGTGAATAAATTGAAAAGGAACATCTCTTGAGTCAGGTGCCGCTTCCCAAAAGTAAATACATTGGAATTGTCATTCATGTGATGAATGAGAAGTGAGGCTGTAAATACAGGTGAGGATACAAAAGGTCTATCAATAACCAAAAGTCCTACTTGCAAATTTATTAATCTTAGTAACTCACTCATTCATTTACAAAAATGAAGGGGTTAAGTGTTGGAAGAGAATGACTTCATCTACAAGAGTGAAAGTGATGCTAAAAGGGAAAAATACTGAAATATGAGCAGCCTGGACAATGGAACCAAAAATGTGCCTCTGGTAATTCCATTTTTGAGATTCATTAATATGGAAATGTATTCCAGTGTAAACAAGAGGGCCCTAAAATCCTGCAGTTGTTACAACAGATTGTTTTAGTTACAGGCATGAATTTTAGGTAGATTTTGGTATCTTTTGCTTCCCAATATGACAGTTTCTGGGGTTTTTTTTTCAGAGTAAAAGGCGGTTTGAACGTGATTGCAAAGAAGCTGATCGAGCACAGCAGTATTTTGAGAAAATGGATGCTGACATCAACGTGACAAAAGCAGATGTTGAAAAGGTGAGCTGGAGGGTGGAGACTGTTTGTAAACATGGATGTGATAGGTTTACTGCCTCAATCCTTCTGGTAGGATAAATCCCCTCTGAGGCTTAATGCCTTGCTTGAGTCAGTCTGTAGGTTAATTAAAACAAGGGAGATCCCTGCAGAAACCTTTATTTATATAAAAACTCTAAACAGATGCAGTTAGATTTTTTTTTAGTAGGTGATATCTGAGTTTACCAGAGCTGATATGGCTCTAAAGGAGTTTGTGCAAGCTTGATTTTAACACCCCAGGTTATGTGACAGTCAGGCTTGTGAGGACTCCCCTGAGGGCTGCTTGCAGTTTCCACACATTTTCATTCTCTTTGTGATCCAGGTAGAACTTCCTGCCCTTGAAGCAGCACTTCAAAGATTTCTCAATGTCATTGGATGCAATGAAGTATTACCAGAATTGTTTTTCATAGTTGTAGGTTTAGAGTAGGGCAGCTTTCCATGTGATTCAAAATCCTGGAATCCATGCTTGTCACAGATGGCACAAGGCTTTTATTTTCATTTCTCAGTTGCTGGCTGGTTGCAGAATCATTTGTGGCTTTTTTACAATGATCCCCACTCAGTGAAGCTTTTGAACTAATGCTTAATTTTAAACATCCAGTTCTGCTTCAGCACATCTGTCTGGAAATACTTTCTCTCTAGTGCAATTCAAAATTGGATGTGTGGAAGGATCCTTAAAGCTTTAATTTTACTGATTCAAGTCCAATACCTGTAAGTTAAGGAAGCAATGAAGAGGAAGAAAGTGTTTTAAATAGCTTCTGTTTTTGGAGTTACACATTTGCTCAGAAGATGCACTAATGTAGATCAGAAACATCACATTACAATGTGTGAGGGCAGTTTTGCCCTCCTTGAGTTTGAGTCAGACAGGCACAAAATAGCCAGAACATTTGAAAATGTTTATTTCTGGGGAAAAAAAAAAAATTTTAAAAATTTTTTTGTGGGGAAAAAAAAAAAAAAAAAAAAAAAAAAAAAAAGAAAAAAAAAAAAGGCAACCAAAAGAGAGAGGAAAAAGTAAAAGCTGAAGCTTAAAATATGCCAAATGTTTTGTTGCAAGGACAGGAAAGGAAAATGAATTATAGGTAAGAAATCTTTCTAGTCTGAGATCTCCTTGTAAAGTGTAGGTTTTGCTTCTCAAGAGGTCTGCTTCATTCTATTCTCAGTTCCTTCACTCCTGTGAAGATATGAAATATAAATTCCCCTTTTCATCTGTGGGATCTCGTGTTTCTGGTATGCTGAGCATCAGGACGTTGCGTGGCAGAGTGTCAAGGATGCTCTTGGAAATGAGGACAGTAAATCATAAACAAGCTCAGAAAATTTCCCCCAAGTGCTATTGCATATCAAAGGACAAAATACCTCTGTGGTCTTGTAATTTGCTTGGCTCTCAGTTGCAAATTCACCATGTAGATTTGATCCTTTGTTGCCTTCTGGATTTGCCAGGGCTCTTGACAGATGAATGCATGTCCAGATTGTTAAAGATGTAGCACCACATGTGGGTTTTTCTAACAGAGAGGGATCATCTCTGCTTTATCTGTATAAAGTGATTTTAGAATACTTCTTTCATAGATAAAATTAGGGCTTGCCCTAGATTTTTTTCCAAAGCTGAGGTCATGTCAAAGGGATACAAAGACATGACTTACTGTTTGAAAAAGGGGACTGAAACTCCTTATTTCTACATCCCTTTCCAAGGTTCTCCTTTTCTAGTCAGAGTCAAAGGTGGCATATTCGTAATATATCAATCTAAGAGGAAGCAATTTCCTACCCTGATGCTTTTTCTATCAAGTGAAGCAGAGAGGCTTCCCTTTTAAATTCCTCTAGCTTTTTATTGTATGAATTTGTAAATTATTTATTGCAGAATGAGGCTCAGTGGTATCTTGAAAGAAAAATCTGTTAGTTATGCATGTTGGCAGCTCTCAGGAGAAGGCATTACTCCACTTTCCAGGCAGTCAACAGAGTAGATGAGAAAAGGAAAAGGTTATCAAAATGAGTGGAATGTGAAATAATATTACTGAACAGAGAGAACAGTGTTTTCCAAGTGCATGTGTTAAACTGGGTTCATCCATGTCAGGCTGTGAATAATGCCCTTTTTTTGCTCCCCTCTGCCCGTGTGACTGGGAGGCTCTTGCATAACTCCCAGTGCAGAATGGGATATTGTTTCAGCAGCACTGCTGCTCTCCCAGCTCGCTCCAGGGGGATGCAGGAACTGCTCAGCTCCAAATGAAGCAATAGGATGACTTCAACCTCCTCCTTCTACTGCAGCAGTTCTGATTTCTCTTGCCCCTTATGCTTGGCTGCTGCACTCCTACCCCCCAAAGCTCTCAAAAATCCACCTGGCCAGGAGAACTGGCACTTTGGCTGTGTCAGAGCTCTTCTCTTTGGCAGAACAAGGTGCTCCTCAAGCAGTGGGGCTGGTTGCCCTCATTTCTTTGGCTTGAGATTGACACCTTGGCTGCTTCAGCTTGTACCTGCCAATATGAGCAGACACAGCAGCTATTTTTTGCATCACACATGATAAGAGTGGATGGCATTAATGGAATTAAAATTCTGCAGTGATCACAATGTCACATACAGTCAGAAGAGAATGCAGCTGCAGTTTCCTAGTGCTGAGCTGTGTGAGGTTCTGAAATACTCACATCTCTTCATCTTTCAAAACTTTGTAGCCTGTGATAACTGCAGCAGGAAATTCTGTGCCAGAGCTGCACTCTACCAGCACCATCCCTTGCCCAAGGTATTACAATTTGGGAGCATTAAGAAACTGGAAAAGTGACAGAGAGGCAGAAAAAGTCACTTTCCTCCTCATTTCTCCAGGACTGCTTGGCAAAGGGCCTAAAGGCAGGGCTGGATGTGGAGCCTGGGCATCATGTGCCAAGGTCCACATTCCTTCTGTAGGACCAAGTATGTGGAGGGCACGCCCCTTCTCTGCCCCTTCTCTGCCCCTTCTCTGCCCCTTCTCTGCCCCTTCTCTGCCCCTTCTCTGCCCCTTCTGTGGCCATGATGGGCTCCATCACCTTGCCAGGCAGCAGCCTGGTAGCTGATCCTGGAGGGAGGAGTGTTTGGCTTTGTTTCCCCTCAGCTCCTTTTTTGGCAGTAGGAACATGGAGCAGAAGCTGTGTTAAGTCTCTGCAATGATCACAGAATGCAGGAATAGAGGGAGAGTGAAGCAGGGCACCTGAACTCCCCTCCCTGTTTGCACTGAGCCTCTAAACCACCAGCAGCCAAAGCTTGCAGAGATGTTTGTGTCAACACAAAATGCAGTGTAGCAAAGTCAGGGCAGGAAGCTCACTGTCTGTGAAAATATCCTTATAAACTAAATAAATGCTGCAATATGCTGATGCTGCTTCCAGAAAGCCTGGTAGGTATCACTGAAAGCTTTATTTCATTTGGATCACAGTGGGTTGTGTGCTTTAAAGCACTTCTCTCTCAAAAACCACAGAGGAGCTGCTTCAATTTTTTGACCATTTGGGGAAATGGTCTCTGTCGCCAGCACGGAGCCACTGTACATATAAGGCAGAGCTCTATTGTTTCTGCCTTCTCTTCAGAGCTGCAATCACTAAAAAGCTGACATCTTTATGGGATAATGTGGTACCCAGTGGTGCCTTTGCAGATTTCTTGTAATAAAATTAAAAAATCAGCTGGCTTTTCTAAGGGTTTCTTTTCCTGGTAGGCATTTCAGAGTCTGATTTTAAAGAGGAAGTGGCTGAGCCCAGCCATGGGAAGGGTTTGCCTCTTGATTTGTTCAGCAGTTGTGGAGAGGAGAATGGTTTGAAGCACTTGGTGTCAGGCAGGATCTGTCCCTTGGCTGAAGAGGAAATGGTCAAATGTTGACCTTAGGCAATGAGCTGAGATACTTAGGAACTTTAGATGTATTTGCCTCTGGTTTTGAAGTGGAGAAATGGAGGGAAATGGGAGTGATCTCAAGTTTACTGAAGTCTCTAGGAGCTTTCCCCAGGGCTCTGCAACTTTCAGGTTATGTCTGCAATATCTGCAGTATGTTTTGGAGACCCAGAATAGCTTAAGATTTGCATGAAGCTTTAACATCATCATGATATTAATTTTCTAGTCTGTAAATATAACTGTGGGGAGATACTGAAGTTTCTTACTTGAGGTTTCATTTTCTCTTTTCTTGTGCCCCATTACCCGGGTGCTGGATTTCTGCACAAAGCCCAGGCTCTGTCCCCCTCCTTACCCACAGCAGACACACTTAGCAGGGTTTGGGGTAGCCATGAGCTGAATCATGTGCAAAGTCTGACAGAATGTAGGTGTAGAAATCCTGCTAATTGGAAACTGGGATTAGCTGATCTTCCTGTGTGCTCAGCAATGCTGTCAGGTGATAACTGCTCTTCCAGCCTCTCCTCCGGGCTGTGGGACACAAATCCCTTCACTGGGAGCTTACACATCCTTACAATGAGGGGTGTAAGAAGCTATTTTGAGCTCTGGAGATCTCTCAGGTGGGTGTTTCAGCAGTCAAGTCACAGTGAAGCCAGATGAATTCACTGACACCCCCCAGACTAACCTGGAGGAACATCTCCAGCTCAGGGCTCTGCTGTTACCACATCCCCCTGAGCTTTAGCCAGCAAAGTCTGTCAGCAGTAAACTTCACCATAACCCCAGGTTGTGGATATCTGCTTTCTGCAGACTGTAACTACTTAAAAGGCCTAGTTTTTCAGGAGATGCCAAGTCATCTGCTCTGTGATGGTGAGACTTGGATCCCTTCCCTCTCCCATGCACTGGCACCATGAGTGTACCAGCATTGTTAAAGTGCTGCTAAGTGCCATGCAAAGGTGGTTTTGCACGGTGGAGAAGCCTTACAGTGCTTGTGTTATTAATACTGCACTGAGTGCTTGCAGAGGCTTTGCTCTTCCCATTCTTTGCTGTGAATTTGTAGAGATACAGCAGCAGCATCAAGGTGAGATATGCAGGTGAGATGTGCCAGGCCCAGTTGTCTGAGCATGGTGCAGGAGGGCCTGGCCTGTGCATTCCTTGTTGGAGAATTTGACACTGCAGAAGATTTTCCCTGTGTGCTGATGAGTTTTTTGTATGTTGAGTAGGCAGCTGCTTCTCTTTTGCTCCACACATGGAACTAGCTAAATTTCTGTGTCTTTGCTTGTGATGTGTGTAAGCTTTCTCAGTTCAAATGCTGGTTAATGTGATTTAATGTTATTTCTCTGGGTTATGCAGACCCCAATCTCCTTTCTGAACTGCTTCCTTCCTAGAGGATGATGCAGTGTGTGAATACAGGGAGTCCCTCAGGAGAGCAATTTGCATTTCTGGAAGAGTAAGCCTTGTTTACAACCTGCCATCCCTGCCACACCGTGCAGAGCAGCTGTTTCCCTTTTGGAATCATGACTAATTTAAGAGGGTCGATTTCTTCTCAATAGAGATACTCAGCAGGAGTATCTGGAGAACTTAATAAATCTCCATATGTACCCTATACCTACCCTGTGCTCGGTGATAAGAGATCAAAGAGCAGATCATGAGCCAGTTTTAGTGTAAGGCAAGGAAATGCAATTGAACTTAAATTTCCTTTTAGCAGTGCTCCCCTGCAGCAATGCTCTACGTGGCAATTTGACTGAGTTTTGTAACAATACAACTCTTTTGGGAGGTGATTGCTAAAGGGAGGGAAAGGGGATGTGAAGAGGAGGCTTGAGAATATCTTCTGAATTAAATAACTGCAGTTTGAATCACCAGTGCAATAGAACTAGTGTTCTAAGCTAATGCAAAGCAATTATTTCATGCTGTACAGTTGGAAAGCTTCTTTACAGTCATTCTTTTTGTGTCAAAACATTGGAACAAATCTATTCACCTGCGTGAGAAGTAAGGCCTCAAAATGTAGCTAATTTAGCTTGTGAGCTGTTCAGTTTCAGTGAATCATAGAATACCAGGTTGGAAGGGAATTGAAGGATTGTCTGGCCCAGCGTTCCTTGACAAAAGCAGAGTCTAGACAAGATGGCCCAGAACCTTTTCAGCTGAATTGTGGCCCATGTTGGGGATTCCACCATTTTCCTGGCGAGATTATTCCAATGGTTCATTGTTCTCACTGTGAAAAATTGTCCCCTGGTGTCCAGCTGGGATCTCCCCAGGGGTAACTTGCCACCATTACCCCTTGTCTTTTCCATGGCACTCCTGGTACAGTCTCCATCTCCTCTGTAGTCACCCTTCAAACACTGGGATGCAGTGACAAGGTGTACTGTAAGCCTTCATTGTCAAGGCTGACCTAACCCAGGTTCTCTCAGCCTTTTTCACGTGACAGCTTCCCTGTGCTGGATCATCTTTGTGGCCTTTCTGGACCTTCTCCAGTCTGTCCAGGTATTCTTTTTTATGTAGTGGGGACCACTGAACACGATATTCCAGGTGTGGCCTGACAAATGCTGAGTAGAGGGGGACACTGACTTTATCTCTGCTGGGAAAGCCCTTGTTGCTGCAGCTCAGCATCAGCATCACCCTGATCCCTCAGACTAATTCACCTCCCTGAGAGACAAACTTGTGTATTTTACCCATAAAGTTCATCTTCAAGGCTACAAAATTTGTCCTGGTAACTTTTTCAACCCTGACTGTCCCTTCTGCCTTGGCTATGTTTGTAAATTCTTTCCTGGAGAGAGAGGACTAGAACCATGCCCAGTATTCCAAGTATGAGCTAAGCAATCTATTACCCAGTCCTGAAATTTCCATTATTTATATTCAAGAAATAATTTCCATTTTTTATATTCAATACCCAGATTTCTACATGGCAGAGTTTAATTGCTTGTGTAGTATAACTAAACAGACCTCCAGAAATCATTTAAACATTGTCAGCCAGTGCTCCAAATATATCTTTTCTTGTTACCTCCTCCATCAAATCCACATAACCTTCCATCCACAGAGATTATCCTTCTTTTATAATGAATTAGACTTGCCAGATATCCTCGTGGAACTGCATTTCTCTGAGCTGTGTGGAAAACTCCTGGGTGTTTGCAGAGCTTCACAGTTCAGTCATCCAGAGTTTGGTTATTTAGTATTTATGACATGAGAATGGCAGTGCAAGGAGACAAACTTTTGGGTCTGAAGCACAGTTATTCCCCAGGGCCTTGGAGCAGTGTGCTGAGAGCTGCTGCTGTGCTGCTCTTCTTAATTAATTTAGTCCATCTCTGTTGTTAGAGCTTCAGCAGGACTGTGTTGTTTGAGGATATCTTTTGTTAGTGTGAGTTTCTGAATGCTGGCAGAATTGTGTGCAGTGAGACTGCACTAGATAACAATTCCTGAGATGTGGTGAGGAAGATTTTCCATCCTCTGTCAGTGGTTTGCTCATTTGTGTATTATATTCAGCCAAAGGATTTCAGGGATCCACAGAGTCTCAGATTCTCTCTCCACCTCTTCAAATGTTGAAAGAAAAGATTTTTCTTTTTGTTTCTTTCCATGCTGTTATTTTGCACACCCCATTCTCTTTTTTTTTGCTTTCAGGAAAGCAAACTTCAAATCCTTTCTCTTCTCGCCAGTTGAGAGAGACCCAACTGGTTATTGTAGAAGAGTAAAGAGTGCAGTTTGGAGGCTGTGTAAATCCAGCCCTGTTTTGCAGTCTGTGGCAGGATGCCCACTGTTCTCACTGATCCTGCACATGCTGCCAGCGCTGCTGCTGCTCCCAGGAGGTGCCCGGTGGTCGCAGGGCAGCCGTGGAGGGGGGGCCAGAGTGTGGAGCTGAAAAATCTGTGAGCAATAGAAGGCATTCCTGAAATTGGTGGAGTGTTTCTGAGTCTGACTTTATCATTAAGCTATTTTGAAGGGATTGGTAGCTGAGGGGAGGGGACAGGGGTGATTTTTTTTTTTTTTTTGTGTGTGTGTGTTTGCATTTTAGTCTGATCTTGGATTTGCCAAAGACAGATCTGTTTTGGCAGGCAGTGGCCTGGCAGTGATGCATCTCACATGCTGTCTGAGTTTGAAAGAAAAGAGGGGGTGCAGAATGGGAGAAAAGAAAGAAGAAACAAAGTGACACCAAAGTTTTGACTGGAAACTCTGCCATGCTGGATTGGAGCAACTGCTGAGGAGTTGAACTGTTCCACTTAGTGTGGACCAGCTGAATAACAGCCAAAGTTTTTTTCTGCCCTTTTCAGTTATTCATATCACTCCCACCATAACAGCCCTGAGGAGCTGCATTTTTTGTCTGTGTAAACCCAGAAGACAGTGTGTCTATTGACCTTTTGGCTGTTTCTGGAATGTGTCTCAGAAAATTGTTCTCAGCAAAATATCCTCATTCTTTTCTGTATTGGAGACCAAAATGGCAGAAAATGTACTTTGTTTTTAAAAATTTCTCCTACACTTCATCACAAGTTGCATTTCCTACCAAAGGAGGCTTGGGGGAGAAGGTAAATGGAATGATACCAATGGATTTATTTAATTCTCTAAGAGCCTTCATGCAAAGTGTAGCAGTTTGCAAAAGTTTTCTTACACTTTCAGGGTTGACAGTGCCCATCATCAAGTGTCCATATTCCCTTTCTCTGTTCAATTTTCCTGTTCAAAGGCATAAAGTATTAGGACTGATTTAATTCAGATCAATGTAAAAAGCTTTACTAGTGCTGCAACTTTGCAAGGATTATGGATAAGTTCCCTTGTCTGCAATTCTTTGGTCGCATTCAGGTGGTTTCAAGCAGGTGATAAGAAGACTCTGGGTTAACTTTCTTCTGATTTCTTATTTTAAAAGAGAAAGAAATACCCCCATAAATACCTCAGTCAAGTCAGAGTTCAGCACATCAGTGTCCCACCCTGGCGTCTCTGAGCTCCTGGTAGAGTCATTTATCTGAACTAACTTGTTGTTATTTCAGAGTCTGATTTGTGCAACTCAGGTGTTAAGAAGAAAATCTGCAGGAAATGTAGTTAAAATCTTCTTGAGAAAACAATGTTTGTGCTCTTCCTGCTACCTTGAGAGATAGATGCCACTGTGGGTTGCTAGCTCATGTGGCCATTGGATTTAGTGTTGTTTTTCACCTAAAGTGGATATGCTGTTGAGGTCTGATTTTTAAAAAAATATTTTTAAAGTACTGAAGACAGCCACGGAAATCAGCACTTTGCAAGCTAATACTACTCTGCAGTTTGCTGCTATCCTGCATTCTTGGCAATCAAGCAGCAAGGCTGTTGAAAGGGAGGGAAAAAGATAGGGTTTGATTATATTTAATGGCACTTCTGCCTAGATTCTGAGAGAGGTCACACAAAATAAGCCTTGCTTGCTGCTGTTACCTGGTTCAGTCTATCAGAGCTACACTGCTTTACCCTGAGTGTTCTCTCAGAGCTGTAGAAACATCCCCTGGTGTGACTGCTCAGATCTGATGGCAGTGGCAGCCCAAAGCTCACCTGTCTGCTCCCTGCATGGGCTGCAGGTGCTGCAGGTCCTGGGATGTTCATTTTGGGAAGCACTTTTCTGGGTGAGACCAGCATTGACATTTGTGACCTTTTGATTTTGGTGCTACCACATGAGTTCAGACAAAAGCTGCCTAAACAAAACCAGTCTTTGGGGATGAAACAATACCTATATGCACTCTGCACGTTTATTTTGGGGTAAAAAAACTGCTACAAAGGTACATTTGGGGTGGGAGATGTGTGAAATCTGTGCATCTTTCTCAGTGCCAGGCATTTGGAAGGAAAACACTGCTGTTCTCCCCACAAACCCCTCAGGTGTACATCCCCTTTTTGTTTTTCTACAGTGCTGAAAAGTGACCTCATTCTTTCTTCTTTTGAAGAGGGGAGATTTTGCTGCATTCAGAGTCCCTGGCCCTGACACCTCTTACAACTGAGCAATCTGTGAGCCTGTAGGGGTGGATTGTGTTTCACATACGGGGCTGGAAACTGAGCTCTTGCTCACTCATCCCTGCCCTGTTAAAGGAGAGAATGTGTTGACTGAAAGCTGCATCCCAGTATTGTTCTCCTATATCTGAAGTCATTGTCTGCTTTTCCAGACTCCAATTATTCCAAAGCCTTTCCTTCTGGAAATACTGTTCAGAGCAAATATTTTAACATTAACTCTAAGAAGCCCCAAAAAAACGTTCTCAGAAGCTGCTTGCATGCACAAGTGAACAGCAAAGAAGCAAAACTTCATTTTCTGTAAAGCCCAGCTATAAATTATTCCTGAAATAGCTTCTGTGACTTTCTGCAGTTCTGGGCTACTGCATCCATTACTCTGAATTTGAAACTTAACATCATTGACTCGTTTTTATCATTCTGTGCTTCAACAGAGTGCAGGAGTCTCACTATAAGGTACAATTCTGTTAATCCTAGAAGTGATGATGTTAGAGGAAGTGACATACTGAAATGAAGTAATAAAAAAATTCTAGATTTTAAAAAGCATTTTTATTTTAAGATCCAAATACCTCATTGGAAAGATATTTAAACAGTCTCTTGGTCATTTAATGCATTTGGCAAGTTGAAGCTTGCCAAATGCATTAAATGGCCAAGAGAAACAAAACATCACTAGGGCTCTCATACAAAAAGTTCTGGGTTTGGAATGCACCCAATTTTATTTACTCATCTGCTGCCCCCTCTTATTTGAGGCCGGTTAAGATTATTTTGGAAACTGAGTGTCTACTCTTGTATACATTTAGCTCAGAGTTACTTTGTGATATCCAGCCAATGAGTTTGCCCATGAGGCTTTAATGCTTGCTGGGTCTGCCTGGAAATGTGTAATAATGGATTTCTTGTTTTTCTGCTTCAACAATAGAGTCAAGGGACAAATTCCTGAGTTGCATTATTTAAAATTATTTTTAAAATAAGAAGGAGAGAGACAGCTGCATGAGTGGGAGTGGGGCTGGTGTAAAGTCAGCTCAGACAATGGGTTCCTCTTAGGTAGATGGGGAGAATGGGCCTCACAAATGGATATTGATCTGCAGCAGCTGGGTTGTGAGGAAGGAGCTGGGAGATGAGTGTGAACCACTCTTACAGCTGCCTGCTTTTCCATGGCTGACTTTGTTTTCCTGGTAACTTTGTGTCTATGGCACAAGGATATATTGTTTTCTACTTGTATTTAATGTAGCTGTGTGTGAGTGTGTGGATGGTAAAGTTTAATAAACTTTATGGTACTTTATAGCAGGGAAATTATTGATATGGCTTCTTGGAATTTGATTGCAGGAGGTGAATTATCTGGAATTAGGCACTCATCCTTTGCAGGGGTTAGTGGACAGTTGAAACTCTTGGGAGCAAGCAAAGTTGAAAATATGTCTTTTATTAGATTCACTTATTTGGTTATAGTCACATTCTTCTCCATTTGATGCTACTGTTTCATCTCCTGTGATGCACTTATTGCCCAGTAGCTCCTCATTCTGCTTGAATTATTTCTGTAGAAAGAATGTGAAGGGGATCTGTGAAATTCCTACAATCGACTGCAGAAGCAATATCTGAATTGAGGTGAAATAAATTATTAGGTGAGATGTGCAAACTTGACAAATGTGGGGGAAGGCTACTTCTTTACAAACTGAGATTTGAAACCTCCTGGCAGAATTTGTTAACTTCCAGTTATGATTACAAAAACGTTCCATGATTTGGTATTCCATGGATTTATTGTCAGGAAACTATTGTCTGCTTGGAACAGTTCAAAGAATAACCCTGTTCTGAACTGGTTTTAATGGGAGCCCACTTAAAATATACTAAAATTCTTTGCTGTGTTGTGTCCCCCTGAAACACAATTTTTAAAGCAGCATTTCTCTGCCTTGTCTTAAGGAATTATCCAGAAATTGAGCAGCAGAGCTCCAGCCAGGGAGGGGGAGCTTCAATGAAGGGAAGGCATAGGGAATTTTGGAATGGAAGAGAAGGAAGAGCTGCTGTATGAAGGCCAAAGGCAAGGAAGGAAAAGGCATCTAAACCAAACAGATGGGAGAGGCAGTAAGGGAAGAATATTGGGCAGTGAAACAGATAACAGAAGGCCTTGGGAACAGAACTGTAAGGGGAGGAATCTGAAAACATGAAAGGGTCACTTGGGGACAGATTATTCTAGAGAAAGAAGTGAGATTAATTGCCCAGTGCTTTGCTGTGTTGGGTAGTAAATCATCTGTGTGGGTAAAAATAGGAATGGAGGCATCTCAGCTGCTGCTCAGGCTCCCTTCCTTGTGTGCTTCATGCCAGGGCTGTGTGAGGAGAGTGGAGAAAGGGCTCTGCAGGGCACACAGACTTAGGAGGTTTTGTCATGATTACATTGGCTAAAATGAGACAAAACTGTTGGGTTTTTTCTCACTTCCCTTTCCCCAGAAAGCACTGCTCACCAACAGGGAAGCAGCTCATCAGAGAAAAGCATCAGGTGATATCCACCAGGGCATAGGGGAGCAAGAAAGCGTGTCCATGAAGGTGCTGATCCCTTGGGCAGGTGGGGGGGGGATTTTTTGGTGTTTGTTTTGGTGTTTGATGTGCAGTTCAAACAGCGGTTGTTCAGGGAATGCCAAATGGTTCATGAAATAGCACATTGTAATCCCAGGAAGGAGCAGCAGCACTGTCCACACTGCAGCTTAAATGTGTCAGAAAGGAGGAGTAAACCAAAATCTGGTGTTCAGAGTCTCATATCCCAATGTTCCTGCATGGTAAGATGAGGAGTACCACAGTGCAATTGCTTTCCATGGAGTCTAAATTATAAATTTCTTTTGGTATTTCCTCAGGCAAGACAGCAGGCCCAGCTGAGACATCAGATGGCAGAAGACAGCAAAGCTGAATATTCTTCCACCCTACAGAAGTTCAACAGTGAACAGCATGAGCATTACTACACACACATACCAAACATCTTCCAGGTAAGGGTTACTGGCAGGGCTCTAGAGTAGGCCATAATCCTGTGACAAGTACATATTGCACATCATCTCAATTCTATGACCCTGACTTTTAATTTTTGGTGATTTTTTGCGTCATTCTTAGCAAACTTTACGTGCAATCTACCACCCTGAGAGGTGGTAGGATAAATTATCCCTTTTTCTTAAATTAGATATAAAGGGATCAGTAATACACAAGGAAGGTGACATTGAAGTGTCGTGACAGATGAGGACAGCCTTTGGAATCCTCACAATCTTTCTCTGTTCAGCTCCTGTGTCTGTGCAGCTGGAGATGAGGGAGAGCATCACTGGCATTGTTGGGGGCAGGAGGCAGCTGGGCATTGTTGCATCTGTGAAGTCCACCAACCCTTTATAACCTGTGTTCAAATCAGGCTGCACAGATGTTTAAATGTGAACCACAATAATTCTGCAGCAATGAATCCAAAGAGTTTAAGCAACCTACTGATTGTGTCTTAGGGTGCCTAAGGACAGGCTGCAGAGGAAGAATAAAAAAAGCCATCAGATTCATTCTGAGTGAGGATCTGAGTTAGTGCTTGAATGAATGAATTGAGGTTAATGTAGTAGAACAGAACTTCTAAATGACTGTTCCATTGTAATGGGTCATGAGCATCAGAAGTGGAAAATGCAACCTTTTCAAGGGAGGACAAGTCACATGCTTTTCATCAGCTGAGAAGTAGCTGAGATTTGCGTGGCAAACACGCACTTTCTTACCCTCTGCTGAAACTTGGGAGCTAAATGGACACCTCCTCTTTTTGCCTCATGGTATTTCAAACCAATGCCTTGAGATAAACTGTTCCTGGAATCCAGCAAATACTGGAGCTGATGAGCACTCTGATCTGTAGGGTGAGCATGTTCAAGTCCTGCAGATGTGCCCTCTTCCCTATCAGTGCCCCAGTGAGCTCCAGGGCTTGCTTTTAGACAGTGAAATAAGTTGTTTTGTAAAGAATTGATGTTGCTTGTGGATCAGTCAAGGAAAAGGGGATCTTTAAGTTGACTCCTAATGCAGTCCAGTGTGAAACAGGCTGCTCCTGTTCATGCCCTTCTGTATCCTGCTATAATTTGTCATAACAGAATCATGCCACATTCAGCTTCCCTCTGTGCTAAAGGAGAGGGCCCTGGAAGAGATGCTGGAGATCCTGGAACTGAATCCACTGAGCAAAGAGGAGCTGTGGTGTGAACAACACCTGATGTTTTTATTGCTCATCATCAATATATGATGTATTGTGAACAAAACATGACGTACAGGACTCCCTAAACACCAAAAATTACCTTCTGGGGAAAAGAAAGGGAGACATCCAGATCTTTGTTTCCTTATTTTCTACAGTGGAATGAAAATAAGACTGTTCTGAACATGCACAGAAAATGAAAGAATTTGTTGCAGAAATTCTTTTAAAAGCCTTAGGAACCATCCTTACAAAAGTCTAAAGCTGGGGTTTGACAAATCAGCATTTTTTAACATAAAAAGTTAATTGAAAAATTTCCAGTAATAGTAAAAGAGATTACTTTTAGAATGACATTTGATGTTTGAGGGAACCATATCACTTGGTGCCTTCCTGAGAACAGCTGTCCTAGTTCGTTCTTAAAAACATATTTAATCCCTAAGTTTTAAAGTAGTTGATGGAGAGGAAAATTGGGTGAAACTGTGAAGTTAATCTTGACGTTTAACCTGAATGAAATTTAATATTTTAGAAAATACAAGAGATGGAGGAAAGAAGAATCGTGAGGATAGGTGAATCCATGAAAACCTTTGCAGAAGTTGACCGCCAAGTGATCCCTATCATTGGGAAGTGTCTGGATGAGATAACAAAGGCTGCAGAATCAGTGGATCACAAGAATGTAAGTGTTGCATTGTTGGTTTTCATATTTAGTATTGGTCTCACATTTATGGGGACTGAAATCCTGGGCTGAGGCTCAGCACAAGAGCTTTGCAGTCACGGAACTAAACCAAAGAACAGCTTCTTGTCCCAAGCTGCTTTGTCTGAGGCAGGATGTGTTCAGATTATTTCCCAAATCTACTTAACACCCAGAAATGCCTTTCCTGCAACACTTTCTAATTTTTTGGTTTTTTGGTTTTTTATTAAGGAATTTTCTCTCATTTTATTAGGGTAATTACTTTTTGAAATATTGCAGTTTTAAAGTAGGCATCAGCATGTTATGTTGGACATAATTTCAGATACTTAATCACCAATTTTTATAAAGGTGGTTTCTATGTCTCATAGTTAGAAAACTGAATGTTTCAGAAATGTCTTAATTCCAGTTAGCTTTATAATAATGAAAATGTTTAAAGTATTGGCTACATGAACTAGTGGAAAATCTTTCTGTAAAACGTTTCTTTGCAAGTTTGAGGTTTGCTGGCAATCTGTAAATGAGCAAATCTTGATTTCCGAGCATCATTTTCCATTGCAGGATGCAAAGAAACCTCTCTGATAGAAAGGCTGATAAAGATTTTGGTTGAGCTTCTTGATGTTCAGTGACCACAAAGGCAAATGTGTTTTCTGTTTTGTTTGCAGAATTATCTGCTCCCTTCCTACCTGAAGCCTCTGTTCTTCCAGCCTTTCTCTTGGATCACATTAATGCTTCAAACACTGACAGCATGTGTCTGGCTGCCTGTTTGAATTTCCCATCCATGTTTTTCACTCCAATCTTTTCTGAGCTCTTCAGTGCCCAGAGCCATGAACTGGCAGCATAAGCCCAAGGCTGAAGTTTTGAAATTCATCCTCTATTCTCTGTTCAGGAATTGCTTTCACAGAGAGCAGCGTGGGAAACTCAGGGATCTGAAAACCACTCTCTGAGTGGGAAAAGAGGGAATTGGGGCAGCAATTCTCATATTAGAACAATATACCCTGCTTGAGGTACAGCTTTTGGTGTGTCATGCTGGGGAGATTCATATCTCAGCCTACACTCTGCCCAAGTCTTCTTAGCAAAACACACATGAAACTTAAACTGGGTGTTTGAATCAGGGTGAATTTTATATTCTCTTGCTCACAAATAAGTCCATGATGGCTCATACACAAGTGTGACATTGGAAAATGATGACTTTGAGCATTGATAAGTGAATTTACCTGGATCTCATGAAAACACTGTGTTGACAAAAATGTATTTAACCCAAATAGTTATATCTGAGCAGCTACAAAGGGTTTGGTGTGTTCTGTCTGGAAACAGTTATGTTCATAAAGAGTTCTTTTTCCTTAAATATCATCAAGGATTTTTTCATCTCTGGAGCAGTAATTTCTAACTTTGTTGATTATAATGAAAGTGCTGGATTAATTACTAAACGTGCAACTGCGTAAATAGGATTGCTTTATGCCCACACTGCACAGAATTCTTGTTAATGCCAATAGAAACTGCCTGGATTTAGCAGGGGTTACTGGTTTGCTGTTACTGTGTTTCTAAAGCAGTTTTAATTTTTTTTTCCATTTCCCCTTTCTAACCACTTAAACAACACAAAGGTCATGTGGCAAGTGTGAGCTGTGGTGACTGCCAGGTGAACCTGTGCAGAACCTGATTCAGAGGGTTCTAGCAGCAGATAAAATTAATTTGTTATGGGCTTGGAGTTCCTGTTGTGACATTATCTCTGTGATATATGGAGCATGCTGGATATTTTTACCTCTATTGTAGTGGAATGATGTTTTGAATAAATGGAAGGAACACTGTAAAATTCAGAGAGGAAAGAGTGAAAAGCTCCCTGCATATGATAAAATACCAGTGGAGTATTTAATATGACATAGGGTAATCTCTTAGAATCAGAGAATGGTTTGGGTGGGACCTCAAAGCCCATCCAGTTCCACCCCCTGCCATGGGCAGGGACACCTTCCACTATCCCAGGCTGCTCCAAGCCTTGTCCAACCTGGCCTGGAACACTTCCAAGGATGAGGCATCCACAGACTCCAGCTCTTGTAAAAAGTTTCTCTCCATCTTTCCTGTAGGCTCCCCTTAGGGTACTGGAAGGCAGCAGTTGAGTCACCTCAAAGCCTTCTCTTTTCCAGGCTGAACAATCCCAATTCTCTCAGCTTTTCCCACTCTTTTCCCCCTTCTCTAATCCTTCTTCATCTTCCTTTCATGTCTATCATTAAAAATATCTTCAAGATTAGATGTCAGGAAGTTTTAATGTCAAACAAGAATGGGATAATGGAAAGGGTTGTTCTACCTCCCTAAAACTCGTGTAGGAATTTCATGATGCCACCTGATAGACTGAGGATCTTAAATCCACATGGATCTTCACAATCCCCTGAAAACTTTTGCAGAGCTTTTCCTGTATCTGTGTTTTGCTCAATGGAGCCTGGCCTCTGGATATATTTATATCCCAGTAGATTTCTCCTGAACAGCATTTTACCTACAGCCATTCACAGAACCTGTGAAATGCCTTCAAAGCAACAAGTTCTTTTTATGTAACAGGGCAGTGATGCTCTTCTCTAGAGAATAATAAGGTATTTGTGTGCCAAGGCACAGAGTCTCTAGTGATCTTGGAATACAGCTGTTAGAGTATAACATAATCTCTCTTCTCAAGGAAACAAGTAGATAAGAAGTCTATTAGGATATTTCTTTTTTCTTAGTCCATTAGATTTAAATGCATTTGGCAAGCTGAGGTCTGAATTTGATCTTATGTATAATTAATTTTGTTTGCAGACTTGAGTAGGAAAAGTGCTATGGATTTGTTTGGCTTTGATTTGTTCTTTTTTTCTTTTCTCTCTGTCCAAAACAAAGAGCAAAGCCATTGTACACAATCTACAGCCAGTTTGTGGCTGACTTAGATCCCTCTTAGCAGTGCCAAAAGGGAATGTGGCTTCAGTGGCTCCCCCACCAGGGCACGGGGCTGCTGGTGTGACCTTGGACTGCTCAGATGTTGGGTAAAGCTCATGAAACATTTACAGCCATTTACTGTCACTAAATTCACAA